>OX352772.1:214268221-214753221 GCA_947095535.1 Poecilobothrus nobilitatus
AAACAAAATTTTTTTCTGAGTGGCAACCCTGCTCAATATTATGAAATTTATGATTCGCATTCGTCCCTTTTTTTATTTTTTTAAACAAAACAAAATATGTATTAACAATTTTTTTCTCTTTGCTCATTAAAACAAATGTCAACCAATACTCAATGTTATGAAAATTATGAATAATGATCATTCTCTTTTTTTTTTTTTAAACAAAACCAAATAATAACAATGTTTTTCTCTTTGCTCTTTGCAAAAAAAAAATCGGTCACATGCTGGGAGTAGCTTATCTTCTTAGATAATCTTTGATTGAAATACATATTTAAATGCGTGTGTTACGATTTACGATTACGAGCGTTTGAATATTTTTTGCCTGTTTTTCTCTTCTGTATATACAATACATATTGTGTACAATATGAAATTCTCATTTCACTATTAAACAATTCATTTTCTATAATAATGTCAAACGATTTTGTTAATTCTATAATATATATGTATGAATGTATATTAACATGCAGTTAAATAATGGCTAATAATTACCAAAGTATATCTATTAAGGGTATTCACGAGTTGGTGCAAAAGTGCACATTTTTTTTGCACCGTAGCACATATTTGCACCAACTCGTGAACAACCCTAGCATGAATTTTTATTGAACTGTCAAATATCGTTGATGTGCTTGTTTTGTTTACATAAAAATTTAATATGCTTACCAAAAATTTCAGATATTTGTATATCTTCATATGCTTTACTTAATAAATAATCAGAAATAATTTTTTTTCCACTTTTTTTAGGCATTTTTTAAATTTTTATCTAATATAGCGCTTACAAAAAATATATAAACAAACTTTGCAATGGTCTTGCACAAATATGCAATAGGGTTTAGGTCTTGCATAGTCTTGCAAAATTTTGCACTTTTTTATACATGAAAACAACAACAAATTGTGCACTTTAACTGTCAAAAAATTGAAATATGCTACGGTGCAAAATTTTGCACTTGTGCAAGACCACTTTGCACCAACTCGTGAATACCCTTATTGCTAATAAGTATAATTAAACCAAACTCTATCTGACTCATGGCGCAGTGGTTAAGTCGCCAACCTTTCAATCGAATGGTCTTGGGTTCAAACCCCGGTCAGGTCATAAATTAAAAATATGTAGTACTTTTATATCGTAATAATGTATATCGTATAATTAATATTAGTAATAATAACAATAATAATATTAATAATAATAATAATAGTAATAATAACAATAATTATAATAATAATAATAATAGTAATAATAATAGTAATAATAATAATAGCTACTATAGTGGACCCATCTTTGGTTATATCATGCAAGTAAGGTGTTATATACTGCTGCATGTTGTAATTCACGGATGGCGCTGACTCTGTAGCAAAATAATAACAATAATAGTAATAATAATAATAATAATAGTAATAATAATAATAATAATAATAATAGTAATAATAATTATAATAGTAATAGTAATAAAACAATAATTATAATAATAATAATAGTAATAATAATAAAAAAAAAAAAAAAAAACAATAATAATAATAATAATAGTAAAATAATAGCTGCTACAGTAGAGCCATCTTTGGTTATATCATGCAAGTAAGGTGTTATATACTGCTGCACGTTCTAATCCACTGATGGCGCTGACTCTGTAGTAAAATAATAATAATATTAATAAGAATATTAATACCAATAATAACAGCCGCTACAGTGTCAGTGGGGGTTGCCTTCAATAATTACCTCATGTAGTAATATATATACTACTACTACATGTTGTAACTGCTGTGACGGCTTTAGTCACTGTTAGCTAAATAATAATAATATGCGGATTCATTGTTTCCTTACAGTCCCACTCCCAATTCAATGTTTCCGTATCCATTTTCCTATCCTTTCCTATCCCTACTCCCTAGCCAATATACTGCGTTCGCAGGTAAGGGTTTCATCCCACTATATTGGCTAAAGGCTAAGCTAAAAAAAAAAAATTTACGTAAACCTAATGAAATTTTTTACATATACCAAATCAAAAAAAATCCATTAGTTAAAAGAGATGTAAAATTTTGTAGTCACATGGTTATTGCAATTGCAACTACTTGTAATTTGTAATAGATACATGTATACCAAAGATAATATAAACCATATATTATGTAGATGTGTAAGTGCAATGTATATGAAAAAAACACAAATTTCAGCTTTTCTTGAATGTGTATACTGCATCCTTGTGTAGATATTTATTTATATACGTTGAGAGTGCATAATTGCATACTTGTGTAGATATTTATTTATGTACGGTTGAGTGTGTATACTTGTTTAGATATCTATTTTTATACTTTGAGTGTGTATACTTGTGTAGGTTTATGGAAAAAAATGTTTTTCTAAGTTTTGTAAACAAATATCGTATATTATGTATGTATATATTGTTTACATAATATATTTTATCTTCAGAAAGAAATATTAAGTAATTGAATGTGTATATTGTGTATATTTTTATGTTGTGTATATTGTGTTTATTTATCTTCAGAAAGAAGTATTGTGTATGTACATATATATTGTGTATACTTTTTTTTGGATGAATACATATGTATGTACCTATATTAAATCAAAATAGCTGGCCGAACTCATCGTTTATTTTCGTTTAGTTAAAATATTTCGAAGTAAATACGAAAAACATGAAATAATCAAAGCCGGATTGGAATCTTTTTATACCCTACACATTAAGTATAGGGTATATTAACTTTGGTATGGTGTTTGTAACCACCAAAAGGAAGCGAGTTAGATATGGACATGTATATTTATTCTGAATCAGGATCACCTTCTCAGTCGATTTAGCGATGTCAGTCCCTCCGTCCGTTCGCACGATAACTCAAAAACTAGTGAAGTTTTTGAGTTATCGTGCGAACGGACGGATTCGTGCAAAAATTTTGTACGAGGATGTGTTTTCCTGAATCCCTGGTAGCCCTAAAATTTGAAATGAATTGGAGTGGTTGTTCGGGTACTTCCCACACAACTCGCAAAACCGAACAAGCATACATTCGAAATTAATAAAGATAGAAACTTCAAATTTGGTACTAGGGTGTTGTTTCCTGAATTCCTAATTTGTCCAAAATTTGAGATGAATTGGAGGAGCTGTTCGGTTACCTCCCACACAACTCCTAAAACCGAACAAACATATCTTCGAAATTAATAAAGATAAAAGCTTCAAATTTGATACGAGGGTGCTGTTTCCTGATTCCCTGATTTGCCTAAAATTTGAGATGAAATGGAATGGTTGTTCGGGTATCTCCCAAGACCGAACAAGCATATCTCCGAAATTAATAAATATAAAAACTTGGAATTTGATTACTCTTATATCTACCTTATATCTACTCTTATATCTTATATTCTAACCTGTTCTGATAATGTCTCTAAAATTTGGGATGAATTGGGGAGGTGGTCCGGGTGCCTTCACACACTTCCCAAGACCTAACAGGCATATCTTCGAATTAAATAAAGATAGACACCTGAATTTTTGTACAAAGGTTGTAAAAGCATTTATTTTTTTAGCTTATATTAAATACCTAACTAAAATAACTTATGGATTTTTAATTTAATTTGAATTTTTTAGGTGTAGGGTATAAATAATTCGGTTGTATCGACTTACTATTACATTTATTTATTTTTAAAAAATTTTTATACAAAAATTTGTATGCGAGTGGACATCTTCTAGTATATACATATATAATATTATCTTTGGACATACATAATATGTACTTTGGTTTTAACATTCTAAGAGATTACATTTAACAAATAAATATATGTAATTAGAATCTAAAGAGTATGGTTAATGGTTATATTATGATTGTTTTTACTTTTTTTTTTTAAACAAAACAAAATGATGATTTGAATTTAATTATATTTAGACATGTAGTAGTAACAGTATATTAATATATGTATATGCGATACTTTTTTCATTCAAAAAATATTTCTAATAAGAATTTTCTAAGATATTATAATAATAATGCATTGTCGCTTTATTGCAGGAATTGTTTTTGCTCATAAAAACAAATGCTAAATGCTAATTGTCAATGTCAACCGCACCAATACTCAATACAGTTTTATGAAATATGAAATTTATGATTGTTCTCTTTTTTTTTCAAAACAAAATAATAACAAATTTTTTCTCTTTGCTCCTTTTTGAATTTGCTCATTCATTTGCTTTTTTCTATGCTTTGTTAGTATTTTGTGCTGCTAATAATATTACAATATCATATGTATCGTATCGTAATATACATTACTACACACATATACATTATAATTGTAGTTGCTATTGGTTGGTACATATGGGGTAGAATTAAAATAAAGAGTAAAGAGTATCGTTTAAGAATCAACCCATTTCTTTTAATATTTTTTTGTCTCTTTTCTTGTTAGTTTAGTATCAGTACTAAAGTAAGAAATATTGTGTATTTTATTAGTATTAGCTAAGATATATTGTGACTGTGTGCTCTAAAATTTAAAAAAAAGCATGCGAATAGCAGCAGCAGCAGCAGCAGGAGATTGGTTTTTATTATGTTAAGATATTATGTATGCATCGTTATGTAAGCATATGCACAATATTGCAATTTTTTCATTCAAATCAAATATTGTTTTTCTTAAATATCTATTAAAAATAAGAAATTTGATTTCTGAACATAGAAATGTTTGAAAATAACGGAATATAATAAATAACGGAAAATAATAGAATTAATTGAAAATTAATTGATTGAATTATGTGGAAAAATTACGTATTAATTGAAATATGTGGAAAAGTTCAAAACATACTAGAAAGTATCGCCAGTCCTTAAATTTTATTTTTAATAAAATTTTTAATAAAATAGATAATTTATTTTTAAAAAAATTTCAAACTTACTTGTTTATGTTTTCAATGATCGAGCTACTTGAATTTTGTATAAACTATTATCTTGGATAATTGAATTTACGTATTTAGTATATTTTTTTGTTTAATGTTTTTGTTATTTGTTTTGTTATATTAATATTATGTTAATTAATTCAACTATTATAAATGAAACTTTATTTTATAATTATTTATTATTTTGTACTGTTTTAGCTTTTAATTTTTAAAAATATTTGGATCTTTCCTCTTTTTTTTTAATAAACACAGTAAGGGTATTCACGAGTTGGTGCAAAGTGGTCTTGCACAAGTGCAAAATTTTGCACCGTAGCATATTTAAATTTGTTGACAGTGAAAGTGCACAATTTGTTGTTGTTTTCATCTATAAAAAAGTGCAAAATTTTTGCAAGACTATGCAAGAGCTAAACCCTATTTTGCAAGATCTAAACCCTATTTGTGCAAGACCATTGCAAAGTTTGTTTATATATTTTTTGTAAGCGCCTATAATAGATAAAAATTTAAAAAATGCCTAAAAAAAATGATTATTTATTATTTTATTTTATTTTATTTTATTTTATTTTACAAAACCTAAGCAAGGTCGTTACAAAAAAAATTCTTAAATTAATGCTTATAATTAAAATTAAACAAAACAATGACTTAAAACTACATTTATAATAACTTAAAACCTAAAAAAAGTTAATTTATTGTTATTGTTATTATTAATTTTTTATTTAAACTACATTAACAACTTTATTTTAACAAAAAAAAATTGAAATATGATATCAGTACAGATATGTACATATATATAATGACAATCAATTTAACATTTTATGTAATAACTTATGTAGCAAATTAAACGTAAATAAATATCTTATTATTACGTAGAAGTAAAATTAAAAAATTAACATTTTTTTTTTATTAACAGTACTTGAAAGCATTAAATTACTATTTATAAAATGTAAAAAAAAAAAAAAAATGATCTAAATGAAAAACATTAATTGTATTATAATGCAATACAATAAATGTGCTATGTTTAAAATTATATCATAATTAAAAAAAAAAAAAAAAAATTTTTTTATTTGCTTAAGTAAGAATTAATTGTCTAAGGTCATTAAATTGGAAAAATGTAGTTGTAAAATGTGTTTGAACGTATTTCTGGAGATAGATGTAGAATAGAGATGACTAATTTTGTTAAAAGTAGTACAACATCTGTTGATGGGTTCATTTCTACCGTACTCTGTATTATGTTTGCAGTCCATTAAAAATTTAGTATTTCTAGTTTGCCTAACACTATAGTTAAGTCTAAACTTGTTATTAAGAGATTGGATAGAAATACAATTATTCAAAATATCAAAAGTAAAGCATGATGACAATAGTTGTCTACGTAAAGATAAAGAAAGCAAGTTTAATGAATCAAGTCTTGTGGTGTAACTAGGTAGATTAGCAAAATCAAAAGGGTTATATTGATTCCTTAATGCAAATAAAAGAAATTGCTTTTGAACTGATTCGATTCTATTGGAATGAACTGCAAAGGCTGGATCCCAAACAATGTTACCATATTCTAATATAGAACGAACTAGGGAACAATAAAGAGATTTTGTCACAGCTAAGTCGCTCAATTCTTTAGCTCTTCTCTTAATGAAACCTAACATTTTATTAGCCTTTGAAACTATTAGGTCATAGTGAAGATTATAATTAAGTTTATTATCGAGAAGAATTCCCTGATCAGTCATGCTAAAAACCCTTTCAAGAGTAACATTATCTATTTTGTAGTCATATATTAAAGAAGACCGTTTACGTGAAAAGCTAATAACCTTACATTTCTGTATGTTGAGTTCTAATTTATTTGACGTGCACCAAGCTTGTAACACTGATAAGCTTGATTGAAGTTTAGCTGCATCAGGATTATCTTTAACCACTTGATATATTTTTAGGTCATCAGCAAACGAAATGTGAGATATATTGCTTAAATATTCCGAAAGATCTGAAATAAAAACATTAAACAGAAGCGGGCCTAAATGGCTACCTTGCGGTACACCGGAAGTGACCCCAATGGTGTTGGATAATACACCACGAAATTTAACATTTTGAGTTCTTTCTAAAAGATAAGAATTAAGACACCCAAGAAATGAACCCGAAATGCCAAAAGTGAAAAGTTTGTTTAGCAAAGTGAAGTGATCTACACGATCGAAAGCTTTGCCAAAATCAGTGTAAATTGCATCAACTTGGTAGCCTTTCTCCATTTGATTCAGGATTTCAGATGTATAAACCATCAGGTTCTTAGTAGTTGAACGACCTTTTCTGAAACCATGTTGTTGTTCATTTAGTTTTGCATTTATGATAGGAGTAATTCTATCAACGACAATTTTTTCAAATAATTTAGGTATAGTCGAGAAGATTGCTATACCTCGATAATTTTCCACCGATGCTCTATCCCCTTTTTTAAAAATAGGGGTTAAGTGGGAGGATTTCCACTTTTGTGGGAAAATCCCAATTGAAAGTGACTTATTGAAAATAAGATGAAGAGGGAAGATTAGACTGTGAGAACAATTATGTAAAAAGATTGGGGGAATTAAGTCCGGACCAGCACCCTTTTTTATATCAAGGCTCAAAATTGCTTCAAGAATATCATTTTCAGAAAGATACACGTCTGTAAGTAGGAAATTTGAGCTATTAGATAAGGAATTAGTCGATGTGGTAACTGGTTCTGTTGGACGATAAACTTGTTGAAAATGATCAGAAAAGAAGTTACAAATTTCTTTTGGGCAGTCAGAAATCACATTGTCTTTTGATAACATTGAATTGGGATACCCAAATAATTTCCGTTTTGTGTTAACAAAATCAAAAAATTTTTTAGGATCAGTAACAAGTTTGTTGCCAATATCTGTGACATAGTTTTCATATGCTACATTGGCTTTTTGTTTAAATTCAATTGCAAGTTGCTTATACATATTCAATAAGTCGTCGCATGGTGCTTGATGATGTTTGAGTTTTTTGTATATTTTATTGCGCCGATTTCTTAAGTTCCTAAGATCTCTATCTAACCATGGTTATGTTATTTTATGCTTTTTGCGAATTTTAGGAACAAAGGCATCAATAATTTGAAACAGATTAGAGTAAAAGATAGAGATTAGTAAATTGACATCCTGTTGAACTAACAGTTCGTCCCATGTGATTAATGACAAAGCATAATTATTACTTTGATAGTCAGCATTAAAAAAATCGTATACAATTTCATTATTGTAAGATCTGTCCAAGAATGGGATACAAGTGGAGAACTCGAAAATAAGTGCGTTATGATGAGAAGAGTTGGTAAAAAGATTATCAATATCATCAGCAAGTTTAACCGACACTCTATCATATGCATTTGAAAATGCAAGATCTAACCACTTATTATTACTATTAGGATAACTGATAATTTGTTGTAAATCGTTACCGTAGAACTCGCTAATAAGACCGAAGTCAATTTCGTCATGAAAGTTAACCGGTAATAACAAATTATCAGCGTCGTCAACGATAAAAGAAATAGAAGGACGATTAAAATCGCCAAACACAAAAATTGAGTCATCCTCATGCATTTCTGAAATAATATTGTGATATACACTATAAAAATCAGAATATGAGGAATTGTCAGAGTTCGGAGGGAAATAAACAATACATAGGTATAAATTATTTGTACCTAATTTAATTTTAACAAATTGGTGATCGAAAGAGTGATGTGTACCAGTGATTAATGGTACACTAGATAAGTTATTCTTTACAGCAAGTAGAACACCACCTCCTCGCGAACAATTTGCAGATAGATAATCACGATCCTTTCTGTAAATGGACCAATTACCATCCAGAATTTTCTCGTTTGTAAACGAATCGTTGAGCCATGTTTCAGTTATAACTAATACACTGAAATTACACGACTTGGCATCAACAAAAAGCTTCTTTAGCTTGCCTCTCATACCACTACAATTGTGATAAAACATTTTAATGTTGTTTATATTGTTGAAAGTTTGAGAGGTCGTTTTAGAGTAAGTAACGTTAGATAGAGAAATGAGATTTGAAGTTTGGTTGAAACTTGAGTCATTACTTAGAGTTTGGACGAAAAAACTTGTTATAACTCTCACGTGATTGATTCAAATGATTGTAGTAGTTGCTATTGCAATGACTACGATAAGCTTTAAGATCCTCTTCGACTTCTTTAACAGAGAAAAAGTCATTAATCATCATCATCATATTAAGTCAAGCATATGAAGATATACAAATATCTGAAATTTTTGGTAAGCATATTAAATTTTTATGTAAACAAAACAAGCACATCAACGATATTTGACAGTTCAATAAAAATTCATGCTAGGGTTGTTCACGAGGTGGTGCCAATATGTGCTACGGTGCAAAAAAAATTTGCACTTTTGCACCAATTCGTGAATACCCTTAGTGTTTTTTATGCCAATTGCAATAAAAATAGGCATTTCAATATACATACATAATATGTATATATATTTTAAAATTTTTCAGTTGGCTTATTAACTTTATTCTTTTCTTTTCTAATATATCTTTCTTAATATCTATTCATTTCTAGAATCTATTAAAATACTAAAAATCTGTGTTCTCGAGTGCGACATTTTTATACATCTCTTGCAAATGCATCTAGATTTTTCAAATTTCAAATAAAAAATTTTTCGAAGCATATATTATATATTTTCAAGTATGTATATATATATATGTATATTACGTATGCATATTACATTCATCTTAATACAATTGTACTAAACTATTCCGGTTTTTACCTTTAAAAAATCTACTTTGCACTTTAAAATTTCAATACATAATACATTGCTGTACTTTAAACTGTCCTGAAAAATGGCTTGAAGTGAAAAGAAATTGTTTACAATATATTATTACCTTGTACAAAGAGTTAAAAAAAAGTTTTAATTTGGAAAATTAAAAATTGAATTTGCTTCAGTATTTAAATACAACTGAAATATTTCAAGGTAAGTTATTTGATATATCCACATTTTTTAAGGCATTTCCAAAAAACGCACACGCCAAATTCCCACGTTCCAAACGGCACACGCAAATTCCCCATGGCGTGTACTAATTGGTAAAAATGAACTAATTGAAAAACGTCAAGATAAAGATATAATACAATTTGGGTTAAATTTGAAAAAAGTTCAAAATTTTTTGGCAGAATTAATGTTTTATGATTAAGGAGTTTATATGTTGAGCTTGTGCGCCCTTCCACATACTAGCGCAACAGCAGAGCGAATTTTTTCAAAACTGAATAATTAAAAACAAAGAAAACTAATAGTTTATCTAATAAAACCTTAGAAAACATTCTATTATCAATAAAATAGATTTTAAATCAAAGTGAAAATACTTTAAACTTGGAACCTTGTAATTCCTTCAAATATATTAATGGCAAATTTATTCATAAAAAAATGTAAAATGGAATTGGCGGAGAACATAATGAAGTTCATAAATGCATCATTAACTCAAAGTAAGATGCCTGAAATAATTAAAATAAATAAAGTTCTACCAATTTACAAAAATGGTAATATTCAAGATATAAATAGTTTTAGGCCCATTTCCATATCCTCGACAATTAGCAAAATTATTGAAAGATTTGTTAATACCCAGATGATAGAATTTTTAAATACAGAATCACTAACTCAAAATAAACAATATGGCTTCAAGAAAAAATCGAACACCGAAGCAGCGTTATTTGATGTCGTTTCAGAGATTCAGTCTGGGCTAGATAAAAACAAAAAGACAGCAGCTATATTTTTCGATCCTAAAAAAGCCTTTGATTCGGTAGATAGAAGCATATTACTAAAAGTACTTTTCGAGATGGGAATCATGGGCAAAGAATTTAAATGGTTTGAAAGTTATTTGAATAATCGAATTCAATTTACTGAATGTGATGGAATAAGAAGCTCACAGCATTATGTGAATTATGGTGTTATCCAGGGTAGTTCGCTAGGCCCAACTTTGTTTACGTGCTATATTAGTAGCCTGCTAAATGTGAATATGCAAGGCAAACCATTCATGTATGCTGACGACTTAGTTATTATCTATAAAGAAGACACATTAAATAATCTCCAAAAGACCATAGATGCAGACTTATTACTAATAAATGGTTGGATGAACAAACACAAACTGACAATAAGTTCTAACAAAACAAAATATATGTTTTTTAAAGGTGGTGGTACTGACATCTTAAATATAAAATATAATCACCATAATATATGTCAAGAGGAGGAATACAAATATCTGGGTGTTGTTGTAGATAATAAACTAAGTTGGAACTCTCAAATTGATCTACAAATTAATAAAGGAAGGAAACTGGCTGGCATATTTAAATTTGTCAATAATAGGGTGCCGTTAAAACTAAAAAGACCTTTATATTACAGTATGTTCCATAGCACTGTTGTCTATGCAATACAAATTTGGGGTAATACATTTAGTAAAGACCTAAATCAATTACAAAAGTTGCAAAACAAAGCCATAAAAAATTTATACGCTTATAAATACAGAACTTCAACTAAATTAATCCATGAAACGCATGCAATTTTGCCACTTAATCTACAAATTAAATACAAACTAGTTATACAAGCACATATGATGATTACAGAAAATATAAACACAACACAAAATATACTACAAAACAGCGAATATCACCAATACTATACTAGAAATGCAACAAACATTAGAATAAGTTTTTCAAGAAAAAGATTTAACGGATTAAATACTTTTTACAATTTAGCATATAAGTACTACAATGAATTACCTAGAGATTTAAAAGAAATTGAACATTTACATACATTTAAAAACAAAACAAATGAATTTTTTTTAACTAAAATATGAAGCTAAATTTACTAAATATATGTAAACTAATTTGAATTTTAAATTTCTTTAATACTGAATAGAATATAACTTAAATACAAATGTTACCAAAGAATTGTTAGTAATTACTATATTAATACATATTACATTGGTCATAAAGAATATTATGTTAATTTTTAAAATTGCAATTTGATATAAATATTGTTGTTATTATTATTGAAAAATTATTATAACATGTTACACTCTGTACGAGCATTTTAGCTCTTTTGAGATTAAAAAAATAAAAAAACTGAAATAGGTAGATAATTTAAACTCTACAACGAATAATATTTGCTAAACATTGAATTTTTTAATTTTATGTACTTATAATATGTTATTATATGTTATGTTACTTTTACTTTTAATAAAACTTTAAATTAAAATTTTTTTGAACTTAAATTGTATTTTATAAATTTTTTTTGTAAATTACTGTATTTTTTGTGTAACCGTATTCTTTTTGCAAATTAGTACATTTTCAAAGTTTATTATTTAGTACAATTTTAGAAGAACATTAATACAATATAGCAAAAAATATACTTTTGTCATTTGAATATAGGTATAAATTAATTGCATCGTTAACTTATGTTATTGCATCGTTACAACTAAAGTACATTTTTTTAATACATACATATAAATACATACATATATGTTAAATTTATATTGTTCATTAAGTGATGATATTACTCTACTCTATAAGATCTAGTAAAGAGAAACAACAAACAATTAAAAATAAAAAAAAAATGTTGTCTCAAAAATAATAATTTTGTCGTCTTTATTTCTCTTTCTTATTTTTCCCTATTAGTTGAAAACAATGTTCAACCTGCTTGGTTAAAAAACTTTACTATAATATTATTATAGACTAGGGGCCCTTGCTAATGCGTTTTTAAATCTTACATTGCATTAAAATTCATATAATCGACAGCTACAGTTTAGACAAATACAATTTATCGAAAAACGACAATTCGTACTTATAACATCGGATGTATTGTTTATTTTGAGACATACATACATACTAACGATTTATAAAAATCAAATTTTAAACAAAATGTTTTTATAAACAACCTCTCATCCTTTTTACTACGGGTTTGTTTATTTATAGTTTTTATACCCGTACAATAGGATCGGGTATAATAAAATTACTCCTCCGTTTGTAACACCTCGAAATAATCGAGCTAGATATACCTTCAAAGGTATGAATCGGATCAGAATCAAATTCTGAGTCGATTAAGCCATGTCCGTGGGTTCGTCCGTCCGTCGGCGCGCTAACTAAAAAACTAAAAAAGCTGGAATCTTGAAATTTACACAAAATATTCTGGGAGCAATTTGTAGGTTCCCTATTTTTTTTTTTTGTTGAGTTCCGACCAAAACTTCGGGTAGCTCCCGAACAACTAACTTTTAGATCTCCACAATTTTTTTAAAAATAGAGCCATGAAATTTTAACTGCTGATAGATATCATAAAAATATTAATTTTATGAATATATTAATTTTTCTGTAGCCCTACCCGTTAAGGAGCTACAGTTCCCCAAAGCCCCCAAAAATCTCTATGTTTAAATTGCTATAACACAAGTTATATAAGGTATATCTTCAATCTGAAAATTCCAAATAATAGGTGCTATCATAAGCTTTACAAACATGTATATAATAAATATATACTTGTGCTATACGATGTCTTAATTTACCGTTATGCGAAACTAAATTATTGCAAAATCCTTTAACCCTTCTATCTTCTAAACGGTTTAAGTTGGAAACTTGAAATTTTGACAGAAGTTAGATCTTTAAAAATAAGTATGAGTCATTTTAGAATTTTTTTTTGTATCACACCCCGTTTAGGAGCTGTAAGGGGTCAAAAACTGAAAATTTCCTATTTTTAAACACCTGTAACTTGAACACCTGTTACAATTTTTTTGAAGTAAAACACAAAAATTAAAGCTTCAACATTATGCTCTTATTTCTGTTAACAACTTTTTTTTATAATATAGGGTTACTTTATAATTGACGAAAGTGTTACTTGATTTTTTCAAATTTTCTAACAAATTTCTTCAACAAATTTTTTGCATTTGTTTTACTCGATAATTTGAAATTGTTGAGGATATAATGCGTAGCACAAAAAAATGTAAATAAATAAACAACATAACGGTTGCTTGAAGAATTTTTATTTATATGATATTGATATATATACATACTTATATAATATCATGTTTATTTACATATCGTATATGTCACTGATGAATGAATGATAAGAGAATAGATGTATATTATATATCGCCGTATTTACATACATATATGTATTTTATTGTACTTATAAGAAATTATTCTATGAATTGAAATATTTTTAAAGAAATATTGCAATGTATAGCGATATACTTATAACAATATAAATATACTATGTACGAATTAATATAATATAATATTTAAAATTATATTTACTATTTTGTACTATTTTTGTACTAAGTAAATTTAATATACATTTATCGCTTAGTATTAAATGGTACTATGGAATATTTGAAAAATTTTTGGATTGATATAACGTGGAAGGTTAAAATCTGCTTTTGAAGAATGTATAAACATATAGTTTGAATATATGTACAACCCATAGTTCTAGAAATTATAAAATTCACCCAAATTATTTTAAAATACTAAAATATTAAAAAAATAATATTGTAAGCAGAGTGACAGGCTGTGAACATACTAACGGTTCGCCGGGTATCTAAGACAACTGTATTCTTCCTCGTTTTATTTGGCTTTGTGCTTCCTTTAGACCTTTAAACAAATGCGACAAAAATAATATACCTACTTACATACATACATAGGTTTTGATTTGTGTGCATACAAAATAAAAAAGTACTAAAACGAAATGTAATTTTTTAAAAAATGCTGTCAACATTTTCAAATCAATACTATTTTGTTTTGTTTTTCAAATTTTGGTTTAATAAAATCTAAAAAATTCTGTCCAATTTCAAAACTTAAAACAAGTAAATGTAACAGTAAGTCGATGCAACTGACTTATTAATACCCTGCACCTCAATAATTCGAATTAAATTAAAAATCCATAAGTTTTTTTGGCAGCTGCTTGAACTTCTTCCCTTTTGTGTCTTATTCAACTCGAATTTCAGGAAAGTAAAAGAGGCATCCTCTTGGGATATGCTTGACACCTTTGTAAAAAACTTTATGTTTCTATCTTTATTAATTTCGAAGATTGTTAGTCCTTGGAAGGTGTGTGTCCGGTACCCGAATTGTCACTCCAATTCATCGAATTCATCTCAGGAACATAAAGAAAACATGCCAGAACACCATTGTACTAAACTTAAAGGTTCTACTTTTGTTGGTTTTGGAGATATGCTCGTTGCTCTTGTGCTCGTCCAGAAGTTTCCAAAATACGAACCCATGGTTTCAATTCTATCAAATGTCAGTTTCGAATTTTGCAGAAAAGGAAACATAACAAAACACCTTTGTACTAAAAATAAAAGTTCTATCTTTGTTGGTTGTGGAGATATACTCGTTTGGTCTGGGGCTCGTCCGGAAGCTTCCAAGATTTGAACCTATGGACCAAATCCTCACAAATTTCAGAAACATAAATCAAACATGAAGGAACACCATTCTGCCTTATTTAAAGGTTATATCTTTGTTGCTTTTGGAGATAATTTCATTTGCTCTGGGGCTCGTACGCAAGCTTCCAAAATCCGAAGCCACGTACCAAATCCATTTAAATTTCAGAGACCTGAATCAAATATGAAAGAACACCATTCTGCCAAATTTAAAGCTTATATCTTTGTTGTTTTTGGAGATAATCTCATTTTCTCTGGGGCTGGTTCGGAAGCTTCCAAAATCCAAACCCATGGACCATATCCTCTTAAATTTCAGAGACATAAATCAAACGGAAAAAACATCATTGTAAAAAATTTAAAGGTTCTATCTTTGTTGGTTTTGGAGATAATCTCGTTTGCTCTGGGGCTCGTTCGGAAGCTTCCAAAATCCAAACCCATGGACCAAATCCTCTTAAATTTCACAGACATAAATCGAACGGCAAGGAACATCATTGTACAAAATTTGAAGGTTCTATCTTTGTTGATTTTGGAGATAATCTCGTTTGCTCTGGGGCTCGTTCGAAAGCTTCCGAAATCCGAACCCATAGACCAAATCCTCTCAAATTTTCGAGACTTAAATAAAACATGAAAGAACACCACTCTGCCAAATTTAAAGGTTATATCTTTGTTGTTTTTGGAGATAATCTCATTTGCTCTGGGGCTCGTTAGGAAGCTTCCAAAATCCAAACCCATGGACCATATCCTCTTAAATTTCAGAAACATAAATCAAACGGGAAGGAGCATCATTGTAAAAAACTTAAAGGTTCTATCTTTGTTGGTTTTGGAGATAATCTCGTTTGCTCTGGGGCTCGTTCGGAAGCTTCCAATATACGAATCCATGGTTCAAATTCTTTCAAATGTCAGTTTCCAATTTTATAGAAAAGGAAACATAACAGCACACTCTTGTACTAAAAATAAAGGTTCTATCTTTGTTGGTTGTGGAGATATACTCGTTTGCTCTTGGGCTCGTTCGGAAGCTTCCAAGATCCGGACCCATGAACCAAATTCTCTCAAATTTCAGAGACTTAAATAAAACATGAAAGAACACCACTCTGCCAAATTTATAGGTTATATCTTAGTTGGTTTTGGAGATAATCTCACTCTGTCAAATTTGAAGGTTATATCTTTATTGGTTTTGGAGATAATCTCATTTGCTCTGGTGCTCGTTCGGAAGTTTCCACAATCCAAACCCATGGACCAAATCCTCTCAAATTTTAGAGACTTAAATTAAACCTGAAAGAACACCACTCTGTCAAATTTGAAGGTTATATCTTCATTGGTTTTGGAGATAATCTCATTAGCTCTGGTGCTCGTTCGGAAGTTTCCAAAATCCAAACCCATGGACCAAATCCTCTTAAATTTCAGAGACAAAAATCGAATGGGAAGGAACATCATTGTACAAAATTTAAAGATTCTATCTTTGTTGGTTTTGGAGATAATCTCGTTTGCTCCGGAATCATTCGGAAGCTTCAAGAATCCGAACCCATGGACGGATTTTGTCCAGATTTGAACTTAGCCTTCCTTTTGGAATTAGTAACCTACTATATAAATTTCATCAAGATAGCTTAATAGTTTTTGAGTTATCGTGCGAACGGACGGACGGGTGGACGGACGGACGTCATTATATCGACTTAGAAGGTGATCCTGATTCAGAATATATATACATTTCCATATCTAACTCGCTTCCTTTTGGTGGTTACAAACACCATACCAAAGTTAATATACCCTATACTTTAGGTGTAGGGTATAACATTTCATATTGAAACGGAGTTAAAAAACAAAAAACAAAATAGAAAGATCTGGTTGATCATATGTATATAATTTATCTGTCATTTATCAATTAGAATTTACTATTATTATTATAATACTCCACCAGAAATTGCACTCTTATAAGTCATACCTTATATGACTTAAAAATTGAAAAATGTACATAATATATTGTTATTCTGAAGTAGATGTTATGAATATGTATTTATTTTTTGAGGTTTCTTTTAAGGATTAAAAAAACTCTTTTTTTTTTTTTAAATTATTTGAATTTTCCATTTCCAAATAATTTTTTGAAGTAAAAAAATTTATAAATACAAAAAGAAGTTTTATTGTATAGAATTAAATTCTGAGTAAGAAAAATCTATTCTCAGTTTTGTTATAATTCTGTACGCATTAAGCATTTCGTACAAAATTAAATTATGTACTTACATAATATGTTGTAAAATATAAAGTATAATTGTCAAGTCAAGTATAAAAATTTAAAATAATATAAAAACTTAACTTTGTGGCATAGTGATTACTAATTGCATACATACATGCATACATATATATATATATATATTGCTGATTTCATTGAATAAATATTGATCAAAACAACAATGGAGAATGATAGTAAAATTTGTATAAAGTGCAACAAAAAAATTAATTTTAGAGTGAAGGAACTTACCCAGAATTATGAGAAAATCTGGTTTTGTCGTCAGTGTAAAAATAATCAACAAAAAAGAAAATCAATAAACAAACCCAGTACATCAAGTACTACAAGCATAAATAAAAAAACAGATATTATAATTGATGCTGGAACAATTGATAAGAAAATAGAAGTTATATTTGCCAATCAGGAAACACAATTAGCTGACTTCCAAAAATTTAAAAATGAAATTACTGAAATTAAAGAATTCATTGATGGAATTATTGAAGAAAATATATGTTTGAGAAATGAAATTAAAACGCTTAAAAGTGATATACATTACAACAGAATTGAAATGGAAAAAATGAAGCAGAAAAAAATTTGCAAGGAGATTGAAATATGTGGAATCCCAGCAGAATTTTCAGTCAATGAACGCACAGTTGTGAACAAACTAGCTGACCATGTTGGTGTGAAAATTGAAGCAAATGATGTGAAATATATACATAAGTCTAAGAATCTAGCAAAAAATTCAGGTGAGCCAGATAAACTAGTTGTAAAATTTAATAATTTAAAATTAAAAAGTGAATTTCTGAAAGCCATAAAAAACAAAAAATTAACAACTAAGATCTTTGATACACAAGATTCTCCAGATCAACAAATTACCGAAAATGCACCAGATATTGGTATTAATGTAATAACATCATCAACAATTTTTATAAATGAAAAACTTACCACATATTTTAGTCTATTATTCAAAAAAGCAAGAGACCTAACAAAGAAAAGAAATTGGTTTGCGCTTGGGTGAAAGATGGTAAATTGTTTGTAAGAAAGACCGCTACGAGTAAAATAATACGTGTATTGCAAGAATCTAATCTAAATGTCATATGATATAACATATAATTTGCCAATCAAATCCCAAGTAAAAACCAATTTATATAGCATACATGACATTAATTTAGAAGAAGAAGACTCATTCAAGATTCTATATTTGAATGCAAGAAGCCTTAAACATAAAGAAGATAATATAAATTATATACTGGATCAACTCAAATATATCATTCACATTATAGTAATAAGTGAAACCTGGATTATTGATGTAAATGTTGATCTAGTAAATATTAAAGATTACTCAAAAACATTTTCGTGTAGGAAGACAAGATCAGGTGGCGGTGCGGCTATTTTTATTCATAAAAGTGTAAGCTTTAAAAATGAAAACGAGCATTGTGATGAGTACAACAGCTTTATTACCACAAAAATACACTACAATAAAAAAACATATAATATTACAGCTGTTTATCGGCCACCGCAAAATTTAAATTCAGAAATTGATGTATTTCTTGAGAAATTTAGCACTTGCCTGAAAAACATAAAAAACAATAATAGCTTAGTCATAGTGGATTTTAATTTTAATATTTACAATACTTACGACAGAAATATTCAAGTGTACAAAACAATAGTTGAATCCAATGCATATTTTTTCCTACATAAAGCAGTTACAAGGCCAAAATCCAATTCTTGCCTAGATCATATAATAATGAATGATCCTAATGCTGATGTGAAGGTATCACTATTCCACCATGATATATCAGATCATCTCGGAATTATTACAGAATTAAAAAATATAAAAATTCAAGAAAAAGTAAACAACAATGGTAATCTGATAAAAACAATTAACTATAGAATTGTCAAAGAACATATGAAAGATTACTATATTAATAAAAATGACGTGAATGAAATTGCTGATGATTTGACATCCCACGTCAAAAACATATTAAAAAGAGCTACCATTTCTAGAAAAATAAAAATAAAAATAGTAAATTCTGTGCACCATGGATTAACGAAAAATGTATAGAATTAATAGAAAGAAAAAACTACTGGTATAAAAACAGTGCAGAACAGAGAATCAGAATATTTTAAAACGAAATACTTGTATTAGTTAAATAGATATACTACGTTGAAGAAAAAAATGAGAGAAGAGTATGATTCAAAACAATTTGAAAAAGCGGGCGGAGATTCAAAAAAAATATGGGAGTATATAAAAAAATTATAAATGGCCCAAATCTTAAAACAAATGAATTTTTTTTGAACCTAGAACTGAGTGAAAATGATAAATTGAAAAAGATAAATCAATTCAACCAATTTTATAGTAATATAGGGAACGTTATGGCAGAAAGTTTTGAAAAAAAGATTTATATACCAAAAATAAGAACGCAGAGTGCATTTGATTTCAAACTTATAAATCGATATGAAGTATGAAGTAATAAAAATAATCAACAGCTTGTCCAATACCAAAGCAGCGGGTGAAGATGAGATTCCCTCACCGTTAATAAAAGAGTGTAAAGAAGAATTGGCTAGTTGTATAATGCAATTAATTAACGCTTCACTCAACCAAAAAATAGTGCCAGGTCCCATGAAAATAAATAAAGTTATCCTTATTTATAAAAAATCGGGTGATATCGAAGATATAAATAATTTTCGACCAATCTCCATTTCAACTACCTTCTCTAAAGTTTTGGAAACATATGTAAATAGCCAACTGACAATTTTTTTTACAAAAAGAGAATCTAACAAGTAAGAGTCAATACGGCTTTAAAAAAAAATCTAATACAGGTGCGGCTTTATTTGATTTTGTAGCTGAAATCCAGTCTGGTATTGAAAAAAATAAAAAAGTGGTGGTTGTATTTTTTGATGTAAAAAAAGCATTTGATGCCAAGATGTTCAAAATATTATATGAACTTGGAGTAACTGGTAAGGAACATGAATGGTTCAAAAATTATTTGTCAAATAGATTCCAATATAGTGTGTGTGAAGGATTAAGAAGTGACACAAAAAATATTGAGTTTGTGTTATTCAGGGAAGTTCCTTAGGGTCGACCTTATTTTCCTGCTACATAAGCAGCCTACTTAACATAAAACTAAATGGTAAACCCTATATGTTCGCTGATGACCTTGCGATACTCTATTCAGAAATTGGATGTCAAAAATTGGAGGAAAAAATAAATGAAGATCTAAAAATAATAAACGATTGGATGGAAACTCATAAACTAACAATAAACATCATTAAAACTAAATATGTGCTTTTCAAGAAAAAACCGTCAGACATTATCAAAATAAACTATAAAAATATTAATTTAGAAATGGTTCCTAGCTATAAGTACCTAGGTGTAGTAATAGACAGTGAATTAAAATGGAGTGACCAGATTAACATACAGCTAAAAAAAGCCAGGAAAATTGCTGGCGTATTCAGGCTTATAAGTAAAAGATTGCCATACCACAGAAAAAGGGGACTGTTTTTTGAATTGTTTCAAAGTTCAATTACGTACTCAATACATATTTGGGGTAATACATATAAGAAGGACCTTAACCAACTGCAAAAGCTTCAGCATAAAGCTATAAAAAATTTATATGGGTATAGAAAAAGAGCAGCAACTTGCAATATTCACTGTAAACATAAGATTCTACTGTTACACAAACTCACAAAAAGTAGGTTGGTAACTTATATACACAGTATGCAATCAAATAGTATAAATACAAACACAAGGTTAATATTGAACAATAACATACATAATTATGAAACCAGAAGAGCTGCAAACATTAGAATTGTTTCGTCAAAGGCAATATTTAATGGATATGACACAATATATAATTTGGGATTTCAATATTTTAATGAATTACCTACTGAACTTAAAAATATAAATAATGCATTCAAATTTAAAAAAACTGTTAATGAGCACTTTCTTCAAGAAATAATCTAAATTAGTAAGCAAAGAGAAAAACAAAAAGAAAAAAAAAAAACTTGTCTTGTTATTTTGCTGTATATATTATTTTTTCTCAATTGTAATATTTGTTGTTATTATATATCTGCACATATACATATATTTTTTTTTTGTTTTTTTTTTTTTGTTTCTTATTTTTTTCTTCTATTTTTATGTTATTGATTGATATGAATGTCTTAAATTAAGTAATATTTACTCAATATGTTTTTTTGAATGTTGCACTGAATTAAGAATTGAACTATTATTATATTAGAATTAAGAAGTTATATACTCTGTACGAGCGATTGGGCTCATTTGAGATAAAGAATGAATAAATAAATAAATATTCTAAAATAAAAATCGAAGAAATAAGAAATAAAAAAAGTTCCCTTTTATTTCCTTCTTTTTGTAAGTAGAAAAAAAAGCATGTACTCAAAAGACGAAGTAAAGAGAAACACCAAACAATAATAAATTAAAAAATAAAAAAAAAATCTTGTTATTTCTAAAAAAAATAATAATTTTGTCTTCTTTAAAATAATTTTTTTTTTTTTTGAAGTGGAAAATGGTTATGGTTGTAACATTTACCTTTTGATTGCAACCAATTTGTCTGCGCAATTCGTTAGTTTTTTTTAAATGCAAGAGTTTTACAGTATAAGATAAACATTTCAAATGCTCTATGCAATTTTGCATTATGCAACTATGCAATTTATTATTTTCTTTACTTCGCTTTTTGTATAACACAAAATTGATTTTGTTGTTATTTTCTTCTTTTCCTTTTTCTTCAGAACATAAAATGAAAAAACAATAACAAATTTGTGTTATATGCAAATTGTTGTACTGCCTAAGTTACGAACTCATTTCGCTACTAAAAAATATGAAATTCTTCCTTTTGTGGATCTGTATAGTACTATATTAGTTTGTGCTCTTTTATTTAGAAAATATGTTTGATAAAATTGTGTACCTGTACTTTTATATGTATAATATTTTACTTTTATGTCCTTTTATATGTATAATATTTTGTCAAATTATACATTTTAATATTAATACAATATAGCAAAAAAATATACTTTTGACATTTTAATGTAAATATTGCATGTACATCATTCATTTAGATGAGCTAAAGTACACATTTTTATACCCTACACGTAAAGTATAGGGTATTTTAACTTTGGTATGGAGTTTGTAACCATTTGGTCCATGGGTTCGGATTCTGGAAGCTTCCAAACGAGCCCCAGAGCAAACGAGATTATCACTAACCCCAACAAAGATAGAATCTTTGAATTTGGCACAGTGGGATTCCTTCTTGTTTTATTTATGTTTCTGAAATTTGGGAGGATTTGGTTCATGGGTTCGGATCTTGGAAGTTTCCGAACAAGCCTCAGAGCAAACGAGTATATCTTCACAACCAACAAAGATAGAATCTTTATTTTTAGTACAAGGGTGTTCTGTTATGTTTCCTTTTCTGTAAAATTGGAAACTGACATTTGAAAGAAATTGAACCATGGGTTCCATGTGGAACCATTGGAAACTTCCGGACGAGCACAAGAGCAAACAAGCATATCTACAAAACCAACAAAAGTAGAACCTTCATTTTTAGTACAAAGGTGTTCTGGCATGTTTTCTTTATGTCCCTGAGGTGGATTTAATGAATTGAAGTGGCAATTCTAACTGAAAAAAAAGAGTTCAAAAAAAGTTTTTTTTAACGATTTGTAGATTTCAAATAGATAACGATTTCCCCAAAAAAAATAGGTTTCAAAATTTTATAGATTACAAATATAAGTTATTAAAAAACACCAATTTTTATAATTATAGATTTCAATTTATTTCATTTATATTCAATTTTTTTTCTTTTATGTTAATAAAGCGGCGATTCGATTACGATTAAATTTAAAATGTTTAAAAAGTGTTACTTTTAATATTAATTCACTGTTTCTTATGTATTATATATAGTTCAATGGCTTTAAAAGTAAAAGTTATATTTCGTTATATATCAAAGTTAAAAATTATCATTAGTACATAAGAAACATATGCTTATTTTGTATATAATAAATCTACACAAAGTAGATGACTAAAATTATTTAACAATTAATAATATAATATTTTAATAGATGTCGGCGACATCTGAGAACTAATAGATAAGTAATAATGTTATATAATTATGAAATTATGTGTAAGTGTAAAAGAGAAAAATATATAGTAATTAACTAACAAGATGAATATTATTTTTAACAAATGACAGAACATAAGTGAATAGTACAAATCAAACAAAGCAAATATAAATTGGTAAGTAAGAACAATTAATTTTAAGTTTAACTATTAAATTTTAATTTAATTTTAAATGTCTTTTTAGATGTTGCTGTTAGATGATCGGAAAGAATTGAGATGAACCAATAATTCAGATAAGTATTTAATTTTAATTTCTTTATTAAAGTGAAGATTCTTTGTGGTATCTTTCCTTTCAGGCTTTCTTTTAGTTGAAGTCAAAAAATTAACAATGAAGCCAAACAAGAGAAAATGGGATCGTGCCGCAACATTAACTAATTCTTCTAATTGTGACTAACAAGCATATATCTTCGAAATTAATAAAGATAGAAATTTTTAAATTTTTACAAGGGTGTCAAGCATATCCCAAGATGATGCCTCTTTTACGTTCCTGAAAGTCGAGTTGAATAAGACAGAAAAGGAAGAAGTTCAAGCAGCTGCCAAAAAACTTATGGATTTTTAATTTAATTCGAATTATTCAGGTGTAATTAATAAGTCGGTTGCATCGACTTACTGTTACATTTACTTGTTTTAATACATTCATACATACATATGCGAGATGAGTTCGAAAATTAGAGGCACAGTTATACATACTACAAAAATTTATACAGAATACAAATTTATTATTGTGTTTTCATTGAATGTTATACTGAAGAAAAAAGAAAAGAAGAATATAACAACAAAATCTTTTTTGTGTTATACAAAAAGCGGAGCAAAGAAAAAAAAAATCCAATAGAAATGAAGTAGTATATGCTATGAGAGTTCTAGATATTGAAAATGTAGATCTGGCAACTCTAAAATGGAAAAAGTCCTGCGTAAAAAGTCAAGTTTAAAATGAAGTCAGGGAATTTCATAGTTGGTGTTATCAATGAATAATTTTTTGTATACGGTTTTGAATTAAGAATTTAAAAAAATATAAGAGTTGTAAAAAAGTGTAGTAAATTATTAAGTCTGAGTGTATGGTGCTTTCATTTTGCTTTCAAATTGCTTTCGGAACAAATTAAAAATTCGTTTTGTGGTTTCTTTAATTTGAAATTATGATGATAAGAAATATGAATAATATGAATAATTAGGTTTTGAAATAATAGAATAAATAGAAAGTTCTATTCTAAAATAGAAAGCAACATTCTCCCGGCCTTGGCTTCATTGTGAATGAATAGTAGTCACAAAGCAGAACTCGATCGTGATCGGTGATGGATGCTGTACCAATTGATGTTACCATGGTTTGACTGCTAAAGTTTATTTATATATATTTTTTTTTGTTAATACGTTTTTTTTGTCCTTATATATATTTTTTTTTCCCTCATCCTAATTCCTTTGTTTGTTTTTAGGTTTTTAGATGTATTTATACTGTGAGCACCGTGAAGTTTAATCTAAAAATAAAAAATTGAGGGGTTATAGCGCCTCTGACTCGCTGCTGTTTAGAAATTTTATTGATATTTGGATAATACATTACGAGTGTAAATTAGTGAGTATTGTAATATTTATTTCTTTATATATTTTATTTGGGGATATATCTTATAATTGTATTGTAATTGGTATATATGTAAAAAAAAATATGACTTATAATATGTTGTAATCTGTATATACATATTTCCTCGTAATAATTTAGGGAATCCTTTCCCCTTACTTATGGATTTTAGTTGTTGATTTGAATGACATATCTTGAAAAATGTAGTTGATAATCGATAATGTATGAATGATTTGTGTATATTTAGTATAGTTTAGTTTCGGGTTTTTTTTTTTATTGACTGTTTGGTAATACACAAATTTTTGCTATTGCTCTTTTGAATGTTGTGTTTTTACATTTTACTGTGACTACTCTTACTAACCCATCTGAACCAGGATGGATTTCAATTATTCTGCCAAGTAACGAGATGGCGGAAGTCTTTCTTCTTTGAGAATAATTAGTTGCCCAATTTGAAGATTTTCCGTTTTCTTCATCCATTTTGGTCGCTGTTGCAATCGGCTTAAGTATTCAGAGCTCCATCTTTGCCAGAAATTTTGTGAAAGCCTTTGTACATGTTGCCAACGGTTTAGCCTATGAATGTTCAAATCTAACAGTGATGGCTCAGGCGGTGTTAATAAACTATCTCCTATTAAAAAGTTGGCCGGTGTTAATGGAGTCAAATCTTGAGAATCGCTGCTTAGTTCACAAAGTGGTCGTGAATTTAGACAAGCTTCAATCTGCGTAATAACAGTGTTGAATTCTTCAAAGGTCAATGTTAAATTGCCGAGTATTCGTTTGAGATGATATTTTGTTGATTTGACTCCTGCCTCCATAATCCGCCAAAATGAGGAGATGCTGGTGGGTTGAAATTAAATTTTGTACCTTGATTTTCAAATGCTTCGGCTATATCAATGTTCAGGCTAGCAATCATAATTTTCCTTTTTTTAGTTAGCAATTTATGTGCTCCAACGAAATTTGTTCCACAGTCGCAATATATTTCCTGGCAGATACCTCTTCTTGCGCAAAAGCGACGATATGCGGGTATAAAACCTTCAGCTGTTAGGTCTGACACCGATTCCAAATGAATGGCCTTTGTGGCCATGCATATAAACAAGGAGATGTAAGCTTTGTAATTTTTTGTGTTGTGTCCTTTATGAGTTTTTAGTTCAAATGGTCCACAAAAATCAACTCCAGAGTGGGAAAACGGACGGCTTATTTGTGATCTAGCCTTTGGTAGATTTCCCATCAGTTGTTTGGCTGTGTCAGCTCTTTGTCGAAAACAGATTATACACTTATGTATATGGTTTCTGATAGTGTTTCTCGCGCTTATTAACCAGTATTTTTTCAATTATTAACCTGGAAATATGATCTTTATCAGAAAGTATTATGGGGTATTTTTCATCATAAGTCAATAACGAATTTTTTAATCTTCCACCAACTCTAAGGATTCCATTGATATCTAAAAATGGGTTCAATTTAAGCAAGGAACTCTTGGATAGTATTGGCTTATCATCTGTTAACAAAACTATCTCTTCTGAAAAGGTTCTTCCTTGAGCTCTTTTAATCAAAATCTGCAAGGCCTATGCGAGTTCTGAAGCTCGAAGATATCCCAGATTTCTCCGATTAGAGTCCTGTCGAGTATTTATCATAAATCTTTGACAGTAAGCTACAACTCGTAATAAACGTGTTAGATTCGAGAACTTGTTTTCAAATGGTTCTTCCAAAATTTTGACTTGGTGAACGTATGATTTTTTCTGCTCTAATGTTGTTGTTGTGCAATCCTTTGAGTTGGGCCAGTGTGACGGAGCCCTTTGCAACCACTCTGGACTAAACCACCACAATTTGTGTTCTAGTAAGTTTGCTGGGTAAAGTCCTCTTGAAGCACAATCTGCTGGGTTTTCCTTTGACGCTACATGGGACGAAACATTTTTCTCAAGCAGCTCATGAATATGGGATACTCGATTGGCCACGAAAGGTCTCCATTTCGAAGGATGTGATCTTAGCCAAGACAACACGATTTCGGAGTCTGTCCATGCATATATCGAGATTTGAGTATACAGATCTAACGCTTCGACCACATTTTTAATTAGTTTAGCAGCCAAGCTAGCAGCACATAATTCTAACCGGGGTAACGAAATTGTCTTGATTGGCGCTACTTTTTTATTTTTGCTGTCAGAAGGCTGGTTTTTCTTTTGCCAAAATTGTCGGTTACACACATATACACTACGGCGGCGTAAGCTTAGATTGGTGAATCTGCAAAGCCATGAATTTCTACTTCAGCTGTTTGATTGTATAGGTGAACCCATCTATTTATAGAAATATGTTGAATTTGTTTTAGTTGTTCTCGATATTTGATCCATTCTCTTGTTAGCTCTTTGTTGACTATATCATCCCATTCTAAACCTGCCAACCATAATTTTTGTATAAAAATTTTTGCTATTATGATTACAGGTGCTAACCAACCTAAAGGATCAAATAATTTAGCAATCTGTAACAAAATGTTTCGTTTTGATAAATTGACATCTACTGGATCAAGATTAATTGAATATACGAAAGCATCTTTTGTTGGATTCCAATAAATACCGAGAGTTTTCACCTTTGATTCTTGTTCCATGATTTCACTAATTTCTCGATTTTCGGGCGGTATTAAATTTAACATTTTGTTACAATTTGATGTCCATTTGTGTAGGTGAAAACCCCCTGATTTCATTAGGTCGATTACCTCTCCTTGAATTTTCACTGCATCCCTTTCATTATCTGCTCCAGATAGGATATCATCTACATAAAAATCACGTAGCGCTATTTTTGACGCTATAGGGTACCTTTCTTTTTCATCCAAAGCTAATTGTTTAATAGTTCTAGTTGCCAAGAAAGGGGCACTTTTAGTCCCAAAAGTCACTGTAACTAATTTAAAATCCTGTATAGGTTGATCTGAGGAGTCACGTCACAGTATCCTTTGATATTGGGCATGTGCTGCCGTCATCCAAATTTGTCGATACATTTTTGTGATGTCGGCTGTGAAGGCTATTGGGTACTTTCTCCATCTTAAGATAATGGATGACAATTTATCTTGAATGATCGGTCCTTTTAGCATCATATCATTCATCGAAGTCCCACTGAAGGTCGCACGAGATGCATCAAAAACAACCCGGAGTTTTGTTGTTGTACTGGACTCCTTTATTACACCATGGTGCGGTAAATAGCTACAAGTGCATGCAGAATTCTTTGGCCCTTGAGTCATATGTTCATCTTCTGTAGTTGAAACCTGTTTCATATGACCCAAAGCGAGATATTCTTGAATGCACTTTGTATATTGGACCCTTAACTTTGGATCCCTTTCAAATTTCCTTTCTAGTTGAAGTAGTCGCTTTACTGCTATATCTCGGGAGCGTCCAAGATACATTTCTGCCGTTGCTTCCTTAAAGGGCAGGTTGACTTCATATTGTCCATTTGGCAATCGGATTGTGGTTGAATTATATATATTTTCACATTCATTTTCTTCATCATTAATGATTTTTTTATCATTTAACTCTTCTAATTCCCAAAATGCTCTAAGATCTGCTTCTACATCGTTGGTGATATGAAAATTGTTTAATTTAAATGTATTTTGAATTTGGTTTATTTCTCCAGAAAGAATACATCCGAATATGGTTCTTTGCGCCAATTGAGTTCCAGGTTCGCCCTTGATTAATCCGTTAAGGATTATGTGTTGATATACATCAGCTCCGAGTAGCATGTCAATTGGACCAGGTTTATAAAATTGTGGATCAGCTAAATTTAGCCCTTGTAGATGTTTCCAATTTCTATGCTCAATCTGATTTCTAGGAAGAATTGAGGAGAGTTTGTTTAAAATTAAAGCTGAAACTTCTATATGATTATTGTTCGCTAAAGCTTGAATTGATAATATTGATTGTGCCTTATAAAGGTGGCTTGTGAACCTTCGTCGATGAGCGCCCTTATTACCATTTCCTTTCCTATTGGAGAAGCTACCTTTATTAGTGTGGTGGCAAGCATAACTTGCCTTTGGTTGTCTCTATTTACCACATAGGACTCGAAAGAGGTTGAGGATAATGTGTGTGGAGATGATATGAACTCCGGTGCTTCCACGGTAAAGGTATGATGGGAAGCTAAATTATGTTGGTTTTCGATTTGTTGTGTTGATTTTGGCGTTTCTTGCTTACTATTTCTTGCTTGATTCCAATTTGAACTTTCTCTATGCAGAAGTGTATGATGACCTTTTCTGCAACGTAAACAAGTACTAGTGATTGGACAATTGGCTAATAAGTGCCCTGAACCCAGACAATTTAGACATAAACCCTTAGATTTTACTATTTCTAATCGTTTTATCTGATTTTCCTTTGCAAAGCTATCACACTTTCTTATATTGTGCTGGCCAGTGCACATGATACAACATGGTTGCATGGCTAAATGAAATGTGTTATGCGAAGGCTTAGCATTATTCCTGATTGGCCGAAAATTATTATTTTAAACATTTTGATTAGATATTTTTTGCTTTAAAGCCTCGAGCGTACGGAACCGGGATTCCAAAAAGGTCTTTAACATTTCCCAAGATGCTAGTTCCCTAGTTTTACTGATCTCTTGTTCCCAGAGTTGATGTGTCTCAGCTGGTAACCTCTGAACGATCGTATGACTTATGATTGGGTTCCAATTGACAATCGGAATATTTAAGTACACAAGTGCTTGTAAACTCTCTGTAGTTGTATCTAGTAAACCCTTTATTCCCTGTGCAGACTCCTTTGACTGAAAGGGCTGGCCAAAAAAAACCTGTAAATGGGTCCCCACAAAAATTCTTTTATTGTTGTACCTTTCCTTTAATAATTGCCATGCACTTTGGTAATTCGAATCAGTAATTTGGAATTGCCTTAATAAATTTTCTGGCTCGCCACCAATGTGCATATTTAAATATTGTAATTTCTGTGCAGGCGCCAAACTGGAATTTTCATGGACTAATGTCCGAAACAGGTCATGAAAGGACGGCCATTTTCTATAATCACCGTTAAACCTTTCCAAAACTATTTTGGGAAGGTGAATGGCTGTAGGAGGCTCTCGCATAGAGATCGATGCTTGCTCGCAACTATTCTCAACCGTTTCGGGAAATGTCTCTTTCATAATATTTTCTATTAACCCGTAATTTGTAAAATAATATTGTTTTATGTGAGAAAACATATTTTTGTCAAAATATAAATACTTAGCCTCTTCAAACCCCTTTTCGGAGTAGGATGCTACCAGCTTTTTCCGATGAAGTGCCTTGATTTCTGCCCACAGTTGTTCGATATCTCTCAGCAGCTCTGCGAAACATTCCTTTGTTTTAGTCTCTCTGGCTTCGGCTAGGAAATCCTTTATCGTTATTTCAATTATGGATTTATCAGCAAGCTGCTCCTTTATCATTTTCTCCATATTTTTTAGGATGTGTTATTTTAAATTACTAGTTAACCGTACCGAACACGCGCGTAATATTCTAACGTACTAGCAGGTCTTTAAAATTAGTTTTTTAATTTAAGCACTAAAATTTCTTGTATTTAACAAAATAATATTGAATATTTTTATTGCTATACTGTTTTCAATTATATTAAAAATTAGTTTCTCTATTAAATTTTATATAAAGTTAATCAATAGATATGTTCACAATTTAAATTAAATATTAATTGTTTTAATTATGAAATGCATTTAACAATTATTCAAAGTTTTTTTTTTTTTAACATTAACTTAATTTACTTGAGCTAATTATTACACGTGAGGAAAATTATTTAATGATTCTGTATTTAATAATTATCCAAAATTTTTTAACACTAATTAAATTAATTTAGTCAAATTATTACACGCTCAATCTAATTCAATTCAAACTATTACACTTCACAATTTCAATTTAATGATTATATATTTAATAACTTAGACCCGGTTCGAAGGACTATGAAAAAAAAGAGTTCAAAAAAAGTTTTTTTTAACGATTTGTAGATTTCAAATAGATAACGATTTCCCCAAAAAAAATAGGTTTCAAAATTTTATAGAATACAAATATAAGTTATTAAAAAACACCAATTTTTATAATTATAGATTTCAATTTATTTCATTTATATTCAATTTTTTTTCTTTTATGTTAATAAAGCGGCGATTCGATTACGATTAAATTTAAAATGTTTAAAAAGTGTTACTTTTAATATTAATTCACTGTTTCTTATGTATTATATATAGTTCATTGGCCTTAGAAGTAAAAGTTATATTTCGTTATATATCAAAGTTAAAAATTATCATTAGTACATAAGAAGCATATGCTTATTTTGTATATAATAAATCTACACAAAGTAGATGACTAAAATTATTTAACAATTAATAATATAATATTTTAATAGATGTCGGCGACATCTGAGAACTAATAGATAAGTAATAATGTTATGTAATTATGAAATTATGTGTAAGTGTAAAAGAGAAAAATATATAATAATTAACTAACAAGATGAATATTATTTTTAACAAATGACAGAACATAAGTGAATAGTACAAATCAAACAAAGCAAATATAAATTGGTAAGTAAGAACAATTAATTTTAAGTTTAACTATTAAATTTTAATTTAATTTTAAATGTCTTTTTAGATGTTGCTGTTAGATGATCGGAAAGAATTGAGATGAACCTAATTCAGATAAGTATTTAATTTTAATTTCTTTATTAAAGTGAAGATTCTTTGTGGTATCTTTCCTTTCAGGCTTTCTTTTAGTTGAAGTCAAAAAATTAACAATGAAGCCAAACAAGAGAAAATGGGATCGTGCCGCAACATTAACTAATTCTTCTAATTGTGACTAACAAGCATATATCTTCGAAATTAATAAAGATAGAAATTTTTAAATTTTTACAAGGGTGTCAAGCATATCTCAAGAGGATGCCTCTTTTACGTTCCTGAAAGTCGAGTTGAATAAGACAGAAAAGGAAGAAGTTCAAGCAGCTGCCAAAAAACTTATGGATTTTTAATTTAATTCGAATTATTCAGGTGTAATTAATAAGTCGGTTGCATCGACTTACTGTTACATTTACTTGTTTTAATACATTCATACATACATATGCGAGATGAGTTCGAAAATTATAGGCACAGTTATACATACTACAACAATTTATACAGAATACAAATTTGTTATTGTGTTTTCATTGAATGTTATACTGAAGAAAAAAGAAAAGAAGAATATAACAACAAAATCTTTTTTGTGTTATACAAGAAGCGGAGCAAAGAAAAAAAAATCCAATAGAAATGAAGTAGTATATGCTATGCGAGTTCTAGATATTGAAAATGTAGATCTGGCAACTCCAAAATGGAAAAAGTCCTGCGTAAATAGTCAAGTTTAGGGTATACGGCAACCTTAATTATGAATAAAATGAAATGAAAAAAAAAATTTTGATAATAATAAAATTTAGTACCTATGTGTGTTAATAGTATAGAAAATTAAAATGAAGTCAGGGAATTTCATAGTTGGTGTTATCAATGAATAGTTTTTTGTATACGGTTTTGAATTAAGAATTTAAAAAAATACAAGAGTTGTAAAAAAGTGTAGTAAATTATTAAGTCTGAGTGTATGGTGCTAGAGAAGTTCCTTTCAGAACAAATTAAAAATTCGTTTTGTGGTTTCTTGAATTTGAAATTATGATGATAAGAAATATGAATAATATGAATAATTAGGTTTTGAAATAATAGAATAAATAGAAAATTCTTACCTGTTATTCTTAATAATGTACAATATTTAAAACATTAAGCAAATTTTTTAAATTGCAAAATAAAAATCTGAAATGACGCTCGTCCGTCCGTCCGTTCGTCCTTTCGTCCATCCGTTCGCACGATAACTCAAAAACTAATAAAGCTATCTTGGTGAAATGTATATAGTAGATTACTAACTATGAAAGGAAGGCTAAGTTCGAATCTGGACAAAATCGGTCCGTGGGTTCGGATTCTGGAAGCTTCCGAATGATGCCGGAGCAAACGAGGTTATTAGGTTATAAGATATAACCTTTAAATTTGACAGAATGGTGTTCTTTCATGTTTGATTTAGATCTCTGAAATTTGAGAGGATGTGGTCCTTGGGTTCGGATTTTGGAAGCTTCCGAACGAGCCCCAAAGCAAATGAGTTTATCTCCAAAAGCAACAAAAATATAACCTTTAAATTAGGCAGAATGGTGTTCCTTCATATTTGATTTAAGTTTCTGAAATTTGTGAGGATTTGGTCCATGGGTTCAAATCTTGAAAGCTTCCGGAGGAGCCCCAGAGCAAACGAGTATATCTCCACAACCAACAAAGATAGAACCTTTATTTTTAGTACCAGGGTGTTCTGTTATGTTTCCTTTTCTGTCAAATTGGAAACTGACATTTGAAAGAATTTGAGCCATGTGTTCGTATTTTGGAAACTTCCGGACGAGCACAAGAGCAAACGACCATATCCCCAAAACCAACAAAAGTAGAACATTGTTACTTTATAATTGACGAAAGTGTTACTTGATTTTTTGAAATTTTCTAACAAATTTCTCTAACGAACTTTTTGCATTTTGATTTACTCGATAATTTGAAATTGTTGAGGATATAATGCGTACTACAAAAAAATGTAAATAAATAAACAACATAACGGTTGCTTGAAGCATTTTTATTCATATGATATTGATATACATACATACTTATATAATATCATGTTTATTTACATATCGTATATGTAATGACTGATGAATGTATATGTATCACTGATGAATGAATGATAAGAGTATAAATGTATATTATATAGCGCCGTATTTACATACATATATGTATTTAATTGTACTTATAAGAAATTATTCTATGAATGGAAATATTTTAAAAGAAATATTGCAATGTATGGCGATATACTTATAACAATATAAATATACTATGTACGCATTAATATAATATAATATTTAAAATTATATTTACTATTTTGTACTAAGTAAATTTAATATACATTTACCGCTTAGTATTAAATGGTACTATAGAATATTTGAAAAAGTTTTGGATTGATAATCGTTAGTGGAAGGTTGGAATCTGCTTTTGAAGAATGTATAAACATATAGTTTGAATATAATATGTACAATCCATAGTTCTAGAAATTATAAAATTCACCCAAATTATTTTAAAATACTAAAATATTAAAAAAACGAGGAAGAATACAGTTGACTTTGTCAACTCTTAGATACCCGTACGAACCGTTAGTATGTTCACAGCCTGTCACTTTGCTTACAATATTATTTTTTTAATATTTTCGTATTTTAAAATAATTTGGGTGAATTTTATAATTTCTAGAATTATGGGTTGTACATATATTCAAACTATATGTTTATACATTCTTCAAAAGCAGATTTTAACATAACGATTATCAATCCAAAACTTTTTCAAATATTCTATAGTACCATTTAATACTAAGCGGTAAATGTATATTAAATTTACTTAGTACAAAATAGTAAATATAATTTTAAATATTATATTATATTATATTATATTTAAATATTCCATTGACAGAATAATTTCTTATAAGTACAATAAAATACATATATGTATGTAAATACGGCGGTATATAATATACATCTATACTCTTATCATTCATTCACTAGTGACATATACGATATGTAAATAAACATGATATTATATAAGTATGTATATATATCAATATCATATAAATAAAAATTCTTCAAGCAACCGTTATGTTGTTTATTTATTTACATTTTTTTATACTACGCATTTTATCCTCAACAATTTCAAATTATCGGGTAAAACAAAATGGAAAAAATTCGTTTTAAAGAAATTTGTTAGAAAATTTGAAAAAATCAAGTAACACTTTCGTCAATTATAAAGTAACCCTATATTATTGAAAAAAGTTGTTAACAAAAATAAGAGTATAATGTTGAAGCTTTAATTTTTGTGTATTACTTCAGAAAAATTTTAACAGGTGTTCAAGTTACAGGTGTTTAAAAATAGGAAATTTTCAGTTTTTGACCCTTTACAGCTCCTACACGGGGGGTGATACAAAAAAAATTTCTGAAATGACTAATACTAATTTTCAAAGATCTAACTTCTGTCAAAATTTCAAGTTTCCAACTTTAACCGTTTAGAAGATAGAAGGGTTAAAGGATTTTGCAAAATTTGAGTTTCGCTTAACGGTAAATTAAGACACCGTATGGCACAAATATATATTTATTGTATATATACTTTTAAAGCTAATAAAAGTAGTAATCGTTTAACGTTTTCAAAATGAATATATACCTTATACAACTTGTGCTATAACAATTTAAATATAGAGCTTTTTTGAACCTTTGGGGAGCTGTAGCTCCGTAACGGGTGGGGCTACAAAAAAAAGTTATTAAAAATAAAATTAATATTTTTGTGAGATCTATCAGTAGTTAAAATTTCATAGCTCTATTGCAAAAAAAAAGTGGGGATCTAAAAGTTAGGTGTTCGAGAGCTACCCTAAGGCTTGGTCCAAACTCAACCAAAAATAATAGGGAGCCTACAAATTACTCCCAAAATATTTTGTGTAAATTTCAAGATTCTAGCTTTCTTAGTTTTTGAGTTAGCGTGCTGACGGACGGACGGACGGACATGGCTCAAAAGTCTTAGAATTTTTTTCTGATCCGATCCATACCTTTGAAGGTATATCTAGCTCGCTTATTTCGAGGTGTTACAAACGGAGGAGTAATTTTATTATACCCGATCCTATCGTACGGGTATAATAATATTGTAAGCAGAGTGACAGGCTGTGAACATACTAACGGTTCGTACGGGTAACTAAGAGTTCACAAAAGCAACTGTATTCTTCCTCGTTAAATATTGTTTTATTTTTTTCATAGGTTTTTTTCATAAATCACCTTATAAGAAAAAAAAATAAAATAAAAATATATAAATTTTTATAGGGGTTTTTTCAGTTTATAAAATAAATAAAACAAAAAAAATGTGTTCAAATGAAATTTCACAATCGAGTGTTACATTTGAGGGAAACAATTTTTTGAGAATCTCAAATTGAAACAACTCTTAGATACCCGTACGAACCGTTAGTATGTTCACAGCCTGTCGTTCTGCTTACAATATTATTTTGCAAAATGCAAAAAATGCGTTAAAGAAATTTGTTAGAAAATTTGAAAAAATCAAGTATCACTTTCGTCAATTATAAAATAACTCTATATTATTAAAAAAAGTTGTTAACAGAAATAAGAGTATAATGTTGAAGCTTTAATTTTTATGTATTACTTTAAAAAAATTTTAACAGGTGTTCAAGTTACAGGTGCTTAAAAATAGAAAATTTTCAGTTTTTGACCCCTTATAGCTCCTAAACGGGGGGTGATACAAAACAAATTTTTGAAATGACTCATACTTATTTTCAAAGATCTAACTTCTGTCAATTTCAAGTTTCCAACTTAAACCGTTTAGAAGATAGAAGGGTTAAAAGATTTTGAAATAATTCAGTTTCACATAACGGTAAATTAAGACACCATAGCACAAGTATATATCTATTATATACATGTTTGTAAAGCTCATAATAGCACCTATCGTTTGGAATAGGTATTCAGATTGAAGATAATCCTTATAGAGCTTGTATTATAACAATTTAAATATAGAGACTTTTCGAACTTTGGGAAGCTGTAGCTCCTTAACCGGTAGGGATACAGTAAAATTAAGATATTCATAAAATTTATATTTTTATGATATCTATCAGCAGTTAAAATTTCATGGCTCTATTTCAAAAAAATTGTGGAGATCTAAAAGTTAGTTGTTCGGGAGCTACCCGAAGTTTTGGTCGGAACTCAACCAAAAAAAAAAATAGGGAACCTACAAATTGCTCCCAGAATATTTTGTGTCAATTTCAAGATTCTAGCTTTCTTAGATTTTGAGTTAGCGTGCTGACGGAAGGGCGGACGGACGGACGGACAAGTCTTAATCGATTCAGAATTTGATTCTGATCCGATCCATACCTTTGAAGGTATATCTAGCTCGCTTATTTCGAGGTGTTACAAACGGAGGAGTAATTTTATTATACCTGATAATTATCGTACGGGTATAATAAAGAAATTAGTGGTGGATCGCTGAATTCTATCAATAACAAAAAAATTTAATGGATTGATAAAGAGTCAGCGTTTGCTAGTCGCATTAAAAGTGCTACTATTATTAATATAGATCATATTGATCCGAAAACCTTTTTGGATGAATGTTATATTTTGTTTGCAAAAAAATTCGAGAATTCGAAATTACTAAACATTTTTTTTCTTTTAAAATCAACACAAATTTATGTCGCGAATTTCAAAAACAGGAAATTGAAGAACAAATTGTGATGGAAAAGAATTATATCAATACATCAAATAAACTTTTATTACAATCTGATAATTTACAAAAATGATTTGAAGATAAAGTAAGCCAAAAATTATTAACAAAATTGGAAGAATTTCAAGAACGAGATAGTGGATGGAGTTTGAAAAGTATTATTAGTTTGAGCATTAATTCATTTAATTCTATAATTGGCTCAAGCTATATAGAATTACCTCAACAAATATCAAAAAAAAAGCTTGTATTAATATAAAAAATAATGATGATGCTTGCTTTTTTTGGAGTGTTGTTTCTTTATATCCTAGTAATACAAACGTTTGTTCAATTAGCTCATATCCACATTACAATAACATCTTAATAACTGATGCAATAGAAAAACCTGTAAAAATTGCAGATTACCAAATTCGAAAAAATGAATAATGTGTCTATTAATGTTTTTATTTTGAAAAAAAACTAAATTTACGAACTTTCGTGTTTTACCTATAAAATTAACAAATCAAAAAATTGCTGACAGACATAAAAGCTAAATGAGTCATTAATAACATTTTATTAATAACAGAAATTTATATAATAGAAAAAAATGACTTCGAAGATGATAGTAACAATGATGATGATGGTGACGCTAATTACGAAAATTATTACGAGCAGATATCAAAATTTCATTTTTGTTAGATTAAAAGACTTATATCTTCAAAAGTATCTAAACATAATGGGAAAAAATTCATATGTGATCGCTGCCTACATTTTTTTTATTCTCAGGAAAAAACTACTTAGACATGAAGAAAATTGTCAAAACCAAAATGATTGTAGCATTTTACTGCTAAAGGAAAGAAACTATTTTTTTTTTTAAATTTAATGAAAAAACAGAAAGTTCCTTTCGTTATATATGCAGACTTAGAAGCAATGCTTAAAAAAATATCGCAATAAAAAACAGTTGATTCTGTTTATTATGAACATTATAAAGTATAATATAGCATTGGATATTATTTAAATGTTCTTACGATGATAAAAAATCATATTATAAAAGAGGCAATGACAATTCAGAATGGTTTTCACGAGAATTAAAAGCAGTTGCTACCGGAATAATTTCAATTTATGGTAGTCCCTGCCTATAAAACTTAACAATGATGATATTAATTCTTTTAAAAACTCTAATTTCTGTCATATATGTGAGAAAAAATTTGAAGATGATGAGATTTGGGTGAAAGATCACTGTCATTTAACAGGAAAGTATAGAGGTGCTGCTCACGTTTCTTGTAACCTTGAATACAGTCACATTATAGAAATACCAGTTATATTTCACAATCTTTCTGGATATGATTCATATTTAATAATAAAAGATATTGCTCTCGAATTTGAAGATAAATTAGCATTGATTCCCACTAGCATGCAAAAATATATATCTTTTATAAAACATGTGAATAACACATGTATAAGATTTAAATTTATTGACTCATATAGGTTTTTACTAGCATCATTAGAAAAATTAGCTTTTAATTTACCAAATGATCAAAAATATATAACTAAACAGGAATGGACGAACTTAAATGATAATGAATTTCAATTAATTACAAAAAAAGAATTTTTTCCTTACAGCTTTATAGATTCTTTTAATAAATTAGAATTGAGAACTCTTCGAAGAAAAGAAAATTTTTATAATACATTAAATTACTCTAACATATCAGATGAATATAATAAACATGCGCAAAACATTTGGAATATATTTTCTGTAAAAACATTAGGAGAGTACTCAGATATTTATTTAAAGACAGATGTTCTCTTACTTGCAGATGTTTTTGAAGCTTTTAGGAAAAATTCTATGAATATTTATAAATTAGATCCAATTCACTATTACACTACAGCGGGCTTTACATCGGATTGCATGCTGCTGTTTACTTAAGTTAGAATAGAATTATTAGAATATATTGATATGATTTTATTTGCAGAAAGAGGAATCCGCGGTGGTTTAAGCCAATGCTCGAATCGCTATAGTAAAGCTAACAATAAATGTATGAGTAATTATATTGAAGATGAAGATTCTATCTTTTTAATGTACTGCGATGTTAATAATTTATTTGGATGGGCTATGTCACAAGATCTGCCTTTAAGCAATTTTGAATGGGTTATTATAGAAAAAATTTTAATATTCAATATTGAAAATGTTTCAGATAACTCGTCTGTGGGATACATACTAGAAGTTGATTTAGAATATCCTTCAGAATTACATGATATTCATAAGGACTTGCCATTTTGTTCAGAACATATAATACCACCTGGAGGTATATACACTATACAAATATATACACTAAAACAATCACAATGGTTAAAGCCATATATTAATCTTAATACTAGATTACGAACTTTAGCAAAAAATAATTTTGGAAAGGATTTATACAAATTAATAATCAATGTCATATTTGGTAAATTTATGGAAAATATTAGAAAACATCTAAGTATTAATGTCAAAATGGGATGGAAGATATGGAGCAAATGAATGAAAATTTAGTAGCAATTGAATTCAAATAAACAGAAATTGTTATGAATAAACCTATTATTTTAGGTTTAACTATTTTAGATGTTGCTAAAACTAAGATATATCATTTCCATTTTGAATTTAAATAAAAAAATATAATTTTCTTATTTCAATTTAAATTTTTATTTTAAAATAATTTTCAGAAATGTTGGAATCAAACAAATACATTGATATAAATATTTAATTAGTTATTTAGATTGTTTTTTGTACTGCTCACTGAAATTTTTTTATCATATTCAGATCTGGTTTCTTCCTTCCATTTGTTTGTAGTCTCCGAAGTGTTCACTAATTTTTGATAATCTTGTGAACATTGATTTTTATTGAAGGTCTTTTTTATTTTATACATATTTATTTATTTTTTTGAATTGATTAACGATTGATTGTGAATAGTAAAATGAATATGTTTCTGATCATTTATCTTCTTAACTACTTTTGAATTAGCTAAATCAGCAATTTTAACAAGTAAACATTTTCGAAAGCACAAACACCAAAAAGGTTCAAAAAGCGTCTTTTAGAATAATGAATTTGTTGATTCTTCAATATTTTTAAGCATGTAGAATCATGATTATTCAAATCAAAAACATAATAATTATTTTGCAATACTTTAATAATCCAAGATTGTTTTTCTTCTCCTTTAACATACATTTTTGTTTGATTGGATATAAAAATTTTTAAAAAATTGATAACATTACAAAAATGTGTTTTTCCGTCAGACCAGCCAGACCAGTCAGAGCGTCAGTAAGCCATGATGATTGTTAGTGAGCCATTTATTTGTGTATTTTGCTTTTGTATCTAAATTATGGTAACCATAAAATGATCTTATTATAAAATTTTGAATTTCATTATTTGATGAAAGAATAGCAATTTCAATTTCTTATCTCGAAAACCTTGTATATGAATTATTACATATTCCATTTTAATGTAAATTTCAAAAGAATTTAATATATTTATAGAGTTTGTAAATTAAAAAACTTATATACAGTGTAGTCCAATCATAAAAAATATTCCACCGATAAATGATGGAATTTCATAAACACAGTAACAATCTGAAGGTGGTGATTCCGTACAGTTTGATCTCATTTATTAATACATTACATAATTTTATTAACTTCTCATGTTAATGGTTTAAATTGTACTAAACGGTCATGCAAAATAAGGCAATAGGCTGTAGTATTATCTGGAATTTTTTTTAAAGCCTTTATTTCAATTTTGACATCAACTGGACCCATTTTAAGATTTTCATTTTGGTCACGAGTATCGATTACAAAAATTGATGAAGAATTTGGATATTCACTCAATGAAAGTAAAGGTTCTGCCTATGAATAATCATAATAAAAATTTCTAAAATTAGAATAATTTTCATATGCTAAGGCGAAGCAATTGTTATCAAAATCTAAATTCATATTTTCATAAGAATATACTTCAGAATTTACTTTTATGATGAGTAGTTCCTGTTGGTAATGTTGGATACTCGTGTAACTCCCAATTTCAAAAAGAATTTTCATAACAGACCATTTTTCAATATTTTTGAATAAATTTAATTTGAGATTGTCAGATAAATTAAATTGTTGAACATCTATAATTATAATTTAGTAGTTTTCAGCCACACACTACGTATTATGAGATTCCACTAAGTTTTCAATACAAGTGCATATTTGGATACGATTTTTCTATTATGAAATCAGAATTCTACATTAACATATAACATACATACTTATACGTACGTACATATGTTTAGAATCATGATTTTGTTTTCTTTTCTAATCTATTCAAAATTCTATTTTCTATCTATTTTCTATTATGAAATCAGAATTCTACATTAACATATAACATACATACTTATACGTACGTACATATGTTTAGAATCATGATTTTGTTTTCTTTTGGAATCAAGAAATTTTGTATTCCATACGAATTTTTTGTAATTTAGATGTCACGGTAAAATATACTTAAACACCAGCTACAGCCACAGAGCCCCTAGTTCCAATATAGTTTTGTAATAACAATTTTTGGTTTTTCAGTATTTTCAACGTATATCATTGAATTATCATTAGAACGAGAACGATGTACTTTTAATTCATGTTTTGCATTTGGAGTAATATTTTTGTAGTCTTCTGCAAATCCCAATAATCTTTTTAATGGCATACAAAAATTAAAATATAAATTGTTTAGCTTAATTGATGAGGTAGGTGACCAACTTCCATTGTATAAAGCTGCACTTTGATTTTTGTTGAGCGAAATGTAGTTTTATAATGTTGAAAATTATGATTGCGATTATGATCAATTTCTTTACCAAGATCAAGTTCATAACTAATTTGATCAAATAAAAATGTTATAGTATTAACTAGTTTAGTAATTGCAGTTGTTGTTCCATCATGTTTTACATAGCCTTCAACACAGATTAAACTCGTTTAATATATTTTAGTTTTGATTTTGTATTGGTATTCGTATAATATCACTTAATCCAAATGAGTTTAAGTATGATGAATATGAATGCTATTGAGCACTAGTTACATTTTCATCAAAAATGGGGTCATGAAAAAGATGCATTTTAATTTATTTTTAATAAGTATGTAAGAAATTTTAGAAATTCTTTATTTTCAAATGATAAATATTTTGTATATTTTAAATCTCGATTCGTTGTAGCTTCTTTAACTGACTTTAATGAATTAAACTGATGTATTTTATTCTGTCCATTTATATTAGATTGATGATTTTGGTTAAATACTATCATTTTGAGCCTTTAAATGCAATATAATTGTTATTTTTCCTCCACAAAAATTAATTAAATTACCGTTCTGATTAAACAGTTTTATAGTAATAGAACTTATCTGATTAATGGTTATAGGTAAATAAATTACATTCTTAGGAACTTCATTTATTGTATAGCCAGGATTAACATTTATAGAGAATTCATGTAAAATATGAGCTTCTTTTTATAAGTTCCAGAAATAATATTACATTCCACTCTTATTATGTTTATTTTATTAATATCAACAAAAAAATCTGAAGTATGCCATTTGTTTAATTGATTCCAATGATTCCATTTGAAATAATCTTTTTCTGCTAAAACCTAATAAACTTCCTACCTTAAATAGTAGGTACATTATCTTTCAAAATCAATTTCTTTATCATCGAAAATTTCACATTTTAATGTATTATTATTAGGCCTTACAATTAACTTCTCATTGTCTGTTTTAACAATATTCAACTTTTTTCTGAGAAATGTTTCAATATCTTAAATTTCGTATGAACCTGTGAGAATTATAATGGATTTATCATCAATAATAAATCTATTATGTTCGTCATCTATATTCGGCATGAAATTATATGTTTGGAAATCTACTAAACCGCACGTATATTCCTTTTTCTTTAGGTCTATAAGAGGAAAATAATTATTTGTTAATATGGAAAAATTTCCGTTTAAAGTTAATGTTATTGACATATCATTTACTCAAATAATAATGAGATATTTCAGAAGCATTTTCTGCTTTTATAGATTTTCAAGCTTAAACCATGTTAATCATTATCACAATAAAAAATAATGCACTTATATAATATATTCTGATTCAATTTTTTTTTGTTTTTAACTTTTTTACAACTAAATTCAAATTATCTTTATCAGTTAGTTTTTTCGTTTCTTTTTCATTCAAAATGAATAGAATAACTTTGAACTTGAAGAAAATTATTATTGTAGGTTATGTTTGATAAAACTAGACTAATAGTAATAATAAAAGCAATGTTTTGATTTAAGCTATCTATTATGTTTTATTGACTGATAATTTTTTTTTGTTAAAAAATTCTAAACATAAATGACCGCAATTATATGAATTAAAGTCTTGATATTTATTGTAATTATATACAAGCTTATCTCCTAAATATTTAATTACTTCTAATGGAGGTTGTCATTACTTCACATTCCCAAAGTTGTCAAAATATTGTATGATTTGAGGTTTTTTATAATAAGCTACCCAATGCGTTCCATTTTTAATAGAATTGTCTAAATTTATTATACCACATTCATATTTCAAAGGTTTGCGTGTTGGTAAATTATCTCGAATAAAAACGCCACGGAAATTCTTTAAGTGCTTTCTTCCAAATTCTTCTAAATCATAATTGGTAAGTGCTCTTTTGGGTAGCTTGTTTAATGGTTTTTTGGATATAAATAAAGACTCAATCCTTTCTTATATGGTTTTAAGTGTAATCCTTTTCCTCCTTTTAATGAAATAGCTTCCATCATTTTATTATGGCTTTCACTTTCATGTAACTGTTTGTGCGCATTTTCAGTAACCCGCAATAATTATAACCAGGTAATTGTGCTTCAAATGGTAGTTTATTAATTATAGAATTAACAACACCTATTCCATTAACAGTTTTTTTTATTACTGTTCGAATGTTTATTTTGAAGAGGCATAATATCCTGTTTAGTTTAAGGAAGTCAATCAAACACTAATTATCTTTTAAGAAATGAAATTTATAAAAGTAGATAATGCAGTTAAAGTTAAATATTTTGATCAAAATTTAAAAAAAAAACAAATAAAAAGACATGGCAAATTCTTCTCAGATAGTATAAGAGGATTAATAGTTGGGCCTTCAAATTGTGGTAAAACTAAGGTTATGATAAGTATGCTTTTAGATTCTAAAGCGCTTAAATTTGAAAACATATATATATTTACTCGATATTTACTTAATCATTGCATCAACCTAAATATAAATATTTAAAAAAATTAATAAATGAAAGGAATGGGATATAACGAATTTTCAAATAACGTTGATGTAGTTGAACCATCAGCCTCCCCACCAAACTCAATATTTATTTTTGATGATGTAGCTTGCGATAAGCAAGATATCATAAGAGCATGTTTTTATATGGGGCGTCACCAAGAAGTAGATAGCTTTTATTTGTGTCAGTCATATACAAAACTTCCAAAGCATTTAATTAGAGATAATACTAATTTTTTGATTATATTCAAACAAGATGATTTGAATTTAATATATATATATAATGATCATGTCAATTCTGATATGTCTTATAACGATTTTAAAAGGTTGAGTGCATGCTGTTGGAATGATAATTTTGATTTTCTATTAATCGATGAAGATAGCTTAAATGATGGTCGCTATAGAAAAAATTTTTATACAGTTGTCAAGCTTTAAGAAGAGAATAGGTCTGTCAGCAGTTGAAAGTTACTAACTGAACAGATCATTTAAAAGATAGCAGTTAGCAATTAGCAACAGAAAAGATCAGTTGATAATTGAGCGCATTAGATTGATTGATTGAAAAATGGATGAACAACTTATGAAAAATTGAATTAAAACTCGTAAAAGTTTAAAAAGAAAATTTTAATCTTTGAAAGTTGAGAAGCTATCTGAACATCACAATCGAGAAAAAGCATTTATCCCAATTATAAAACCATTAAAAGAATTAAAAAATGTTGTCAAACAACAATTTTCAAATAATGTTATCAAGCCGGAAATTAAATGGACTGATAACAACATTAAGTCAATGACCTCATTCATGCCGGAAATTAAAACGCCTGGCAACGATAGCAATTCTTACAGCAAATTTAAAACTTCAACACCGAATACTATAAAATTTTAAACACCATCTATAATTGATAAGTTTAATGATGAATCACTAACTTCATAATTTTCTCTTCTTACCAAATCAGAACTTCATAGGTCATACGTTATACTCAAAGGATTTAAGAACGTATCATCAAATACTTTACAAAACGAATGCACATAAAAGAAATTATAATCATTTAAAAGTAGAACAAATAAAAGGAAACAAAGGTTTTAAATACAAAAATATATTAAGAAAATTATATGAACATGATTATAATAGTAGACATAAAAAAACTGGCTTAGGTAGTTGGAAACAAAATTTTAATAATTTTTTTCATTAATCTTCTACACCAGAAACTCGTTTAAATTATACAAATCAATCAAATCAGTATATTTATTGGGATGATTCTAATGAGTTAGTTGATAGATTAAGGCTTTTAATTGCACCAGAAATAGCTGGTAACAATAATCATCACAATGAAATTATATCTCCAATTAAAAAATAGAGAGAAGCAAATATAATACAATAACACTTTACATTAACAATCAGTAAAAATCAAAATGCCACTTGATAAGTTTGGACGTAGTATAGCTTTTTCTTCTAGAAAACTACATACTCAAGGTGCTCCAGGTATAGGTTTTAAATTAACTTCTGAAGGAAATTATGATTTAGATAGCAAAATTTTATCAAATGTTCAAGATCCAATTAACGGAAATGATGCAGCAACGCAAACATTTGTGAATAACCAAATTTTCTTTCACAAAGAACTATTATAAAACGAAATAAGAAAAATGTTTGATCATACAGAGACAGAAATGTCTATAGAACTTAAATTAGCAGAAGAAAAATTAAGAATATTAGAAGAAAAAATGCAAGATAGTTTAGAACAAATCCAGATCAAATTTTCTGTAATGTTAAATGAAAAATTTTCAAAAATGAATGATTTTATTGAATTTCAAGTTAAATTAATGCACGACTACAAAACGCTGAAGCTCAATCATCATTAGATTTATTTTGATTAATAATTCAAGGAATTAATTGTGATTAGTTTTCATTCAACTTCCAAAATGGATATATATCAAATCGGATATTCTTTAAATATTTTTTTAGAACATTATGAGCAGTTAAAAGACCATTTCAAATTAAAGTTATTTAAAAATTATATACAGATTGAAACGAAGGAGTGTGGATATCATTGGGATATATGCCCCAATCAGATAATGTAGAAAGTTTTCCAGATACTTGCCCATATTATTCAGCAGAACAATGTATGTTACACTGTTCCAAACTAATGAAATTATATAAAAGAATAGAAAATAAATTATAAAATATACATACTTGTAAACTATTATACAAATAAAGAATGTAAATTTTAATATGTTTTTTTTTTGTCCTTGCCATCCAATGAGGAGTATAGGGCATCCACTAAGTCATTTATTATTCATATTTGACTAAGCTTTAGTTTCGTGAATTATTAATTTCACTAAGCCGTTGATTACTCGGCTGTAGCTACTGTACAGGAAAGACGTTTCTTTTAATTCTACGTCATCTATTATTTTATACAAAAATTATGGTTTATTATTATTTTATTATATAGCTATTATTTTATTTTATTTTATTTTAATTACCAAAGCAAGGTATGTACATGTTTTAAAAAAAAAAAAAAAAAAGACAAAAAATAACAGACATTATAACATTGATATTGAAAATATGATTGGAATTCTTAATGACTAATTAATATGTATAATATTAAAAATATATTTCAGACTTAAAAAATAGAAGTTATACAATACAAAATTTGATTACCTACATTAAAAACCTAAATTCTTAAGTAAACTTTATAATTCTTAATGATATGTAAGTATGTAAACAATAAACAGTACTACTAAAAAGAAAAAAAAATAAAAATAAAACTTGATGACATAAACAAAATATGCTTTAAATACTTAATGTAGAGTTATGATATTAATTATAATTTATAAGACATATTATTATACTTATTTTTAATTTAATTATGTTCTACTAATTATATATTATGAGAAAAATCTATATTATTTTTATTAATATATATGACCCAGCTGGGGTTTGAACCCGAGACCTTTCGTATGAAAGGCCGGTGTCTTAACCATTACACCATTAGCTGGATAAATTTTAATATATTGAATATTAATTGTTTGTTTTATTTATTTTATTTTATTTATAAATCACTGAAAGAGAAGTACATTGGTACATATATTCTAATTAGTTATTTTCAAGATTAGTAAGGATGAAGTTGTAGATTTATTAGATTGGCTTAATGCGTCACATTCATCTGATGAGAGTAATGGGAAGCAAGATGATATTTCAGTTGTTTCTGAGGGTATTTCAGATTCATCCTAAGAAAGCAATGAGGAAGAGGATTATGATGATGAAAAAAGTAAAAAAGAGAGTCAAATTTATTTTAAAGCCTCAAATACATATACTATACAAATGGAATACAGCATAGAAGTTAGCTCGACAAAAATATTGGGAAATTATAGCACTGGATCGCTGTAAATTTAATCAAAGAATTCAAAATACCGGTGATATTATTTCTAAGATTTTAGATAGTAATCATCGAAATATAATTTTCAATCAAGGATTTTCTAATTAGTTATATAATAATTATATACATTTTATTTTATTTTATTTAAAAATGAGTAAAAGGGAGGTTGTTGAAGAGCTGCCTCAAAACTTACACGGAGAAATTTTAAACGACGTAGAGTTATAATTAAAGGATTTGATGATCTATGGCAAGTTGATTTAGTAGAAATGGGCTCATATACTAAAGAAAACAAAGGCTTACATTTTTTTATAACAGTATTGCATAGGAAATCCCTATAAAAACAAAAACTTCAGAGAACGTCACACAAGTAATGCAAAATATTTTTCAAACTTCTAAAAGACATCCTCAAAATTTACAAACAGATGATGGGAAAGAATTTTTTAATAAAATATTAAAAAATAATGAATAAATATCATATACATAAATCATTATTCAACATTTTGCATGAATTCAGATTTATATTCCGTATCTACCAATATAATTTTTTCTCTCCATCACCTGTAATTCTTTCAGCTAATATTTCTCGGTATTCATGACACTGAATTTTGAGATACTTTTTAATAAAAATGCTTTCATATTCACATCTCACAGTGAGTTTTTGATTCTTTTCAATAGGTGTTCAATATAAAATGTCTATAAAATATATGCTCACTATTTATTATTCCACCAATATTCTGTTCTTTTAAAACTAACTCATTTCTAAAAGCTTTAAAAGCATCATCTAAAGACGCATATTGTGGTAGTGAATCAGCTTTATCTGATAACAATTGATCGTTTGCTTACAAAGTATTTAATGGTTGTATTGTTTTTGGTGTTGCAATTTCATTAGAATTTGATCCTGAGGAAATTATATGTTTTAATAACTGAACTGATAAATTTACTTTAATAGTCTCATTATTTGGAAGTAAGATATGTAATGTGTATGTGTTCACAAAAGCTGATTCATCTAATCTAATATTACAAGTTGTAGCTGACCTTGTTTGAATAGTTACCAAGCAGAATAAGAATAATATAAATGTTTTCATAATTAATGAAAAAGAAGTATATGTTGTATCTTCTTTAAAGGTTAACGAATTAATGCTTTTATTAGTAATTAAAAAATATATATTTATGCTTTTTTATTTTCTAGAAATTTCTTTCTTGTGTATCAATTTTACTTGACTTATAATAGAATACACATACATATAAAATCGGTAAATAGTGATATCTTGCATCTCCATAAGATTCCATGTGAAGTAAATATTCCTCTTTTAAACTTTCAAGTAATTTTCTAAAATTAGTTAACATATCACTAATTTTTGATTTATTATTTTTTTCATTATATGCATTCTATATTGACGCTATAAATATAATTCCCTCTTCAATTCGTGTCCGTATCATTGACTTTTTCAATTCATTTCGATTTTCTTCATGTTAATTTGTTTTCATGGACAATGAATCAATATGTTGTGAAATACTTTTTTTCTTATCTTTTTGTAATACATTTGAAATATTCTTCTTAATCATCTCCCAATCATCTTCTTCAGACAATGAACAATCTGTTACTCAAAATAAAAAATCTTCTTTGGGTAAGAGAATAGAAGTGGGATCGAACCTAAACATAATATATTCATATACTTACTTAACACCTAATAGAATTCTATCTATGCCCTAGCACTTTTACCCACAGAAGATTTAATTAATTTTTATTATTTTAGTATTTTATTTCTAAATTAGTTACTTAACTAGTTTTCTTTAGTTTAACCATACAATGGAGTTCATAAGAACAATTCTTGCCTTTAATAAATTTTATTTGAAAAATAAAACTCTTTTGAGAAAGAAACATAAGAAGGAAATTAATTATCATATTAAGTTTCTTAGGAATTATGCAGAGTCATCACTTATTCAATTTAATTCGCTTAAAGAAGACCAAGATGATAAATGGATAGATTTGTTTAGTCTCAATTCATTGGAATTTTTTAAGAGATGTTTTTTAAGATTAGCTAAAATTGTGAAAAAACTAAAAAAAAAAAAATTGAAATATCGAAGAAATACTAAAACATAAATTAAACATTTTCGAACTTATATTTTGTTTTTTTTTCTTTTTATATAATTTTAAAGAAATCCCCCTAACGTCATTTCAGATTTTTCTTTTACAATTTAAAAAATTTACTTAATGTTTTAAATATTGTACATTATTAAATATAACTGATAAGAACTTTCTATTTATTTTATTATTTCAAAACCTAATTATTCATATTTCTTATCATCATAATTTCAAGTTCAAGAAACCACAAAACAAATTTTTAATCTTCTACAAGTTTCTAATTCGCTTATAAACTCGTAGAAGTATGCGTGTATGAAAAATTTTTGTTTTGTGTTTTTTGATTGTTTGACATACTTAATGTATAGATCCGGAGGTAAAAGAAATAAAATAGTATTCAGAGCACCAGTAGTAGGGCACGATTATAGCGCTCCTGTAATGCCCACTGATGCCGATCTCTGTATTCTATTTAGTTTTGCTATATTGTATTTACGATTCATCGCTGGCCACCACACCAGCGATCTATAGATGTCTTAAAGCAAAGAGGAGGAACTGCTTCTGGATTGATTCAATTCTTGTACTATGAATAAGAAAGGCTGGATTCCAGATAATGCTACCGTATTCTAAAACTGAGCGTACAAGTGAGCAATATAAAGTTATTGTTACCCAGATATTGTTAAATTCTCTTGCTCTTCTTTTGATAAAACCTAGCATTTTGTTAGCTTTTGATAACATTGATTCATAGTGAAGATTATAATTCAGTTTGTTATCCAAAATCATTCCCAAATCTGTAATATGATTCACACATTCTAGGTTGCAGTTTTGTATGGAATAATTATGCATCAATTTGGATCTTTTCCGTGAAAAGGTCATAGTATAGCACTTACTAATGTTGAGATCTAGCATGTTGTCACAGCACCATTTTTCTAAGCACTTCAATTTTGATTGAAGAAAACAGCAAACAGGTATCATTCTTAATTACATGATACAACTTAAGATCATCAGCATAAGTAAGGTGGGCAACGCCTGATAAGAAATTCGAAAGATCACCTATATATATATTGAATAAAAGTGGTCCTAAGTGACTGCCTTGGGGTACCCCGGAGTAGACAGAAATGGACTTAGATATAGTATCTTGAAATCTAACAAATTGTACTCTTTCAGTGACATATAACTTAATCCATTTTAATATGGATCCACTGAATCCTAGCTTTGCCAGTTTATCTTTTAGTATATCATGATTTATTCGGTCAAATGCTTTACTAAAATCTGTATATATTGCGTCTACCTGAAGACCTTTTTCAATAGAAGATAATATATCTGATGTGAAAACCATCAGGTTGGTGGTGGTTGAACGACGTTTTCTAAAACCATGTTGTTCTTGATTAAGATAAGGATCTATTATAGGTGTAATTTTATCAGTAACAAGTTTTTCAAATAGTTTGGGTATAGTCGACTGAATTGCTATACCTCTGTAATTGTCTATTAATGCTTTGTCACCTTTTTTGTGAATCGAAATCAGGTATGAGGTTTTCCAAAATTGTGGGAAAGTACCTGACATAAGGGATCTGTTAAAAATTAATGTAAGTGGGACAGTTAAATTATGACTACAGTTATGTAAAAAAATAGGTGGAAGAAGATCAGGACCAGATCCTTTTTTAATATCTAAACTACTAATTTCTGAATAAACATCTTCTAATGATAAGTTTAAATTTGGAATGAGAGGAATAGTGTTATTTAAGGTCTGGAAATTCACGTTTTCATGCCCTGTTTGCGACTGACGGTACACGTTTTGGAATTTGTGTGCAAAAAAATTGCAAATTTCATCAGGGCAGGATGAGACTTTACCATCTAAGAACATAGAGTTTGGGTAACCTGACGACTTACGTTTTGTATTAACAAATTCAAAATTTTTTCTAGGGTTACTTAAAATGGAGTTAACAATATTTTGAACGTAATTATCGTACGATGCAATGCATTTTATTTTGAATTCATCAGCCAATTTTTTATACTCATAAATAATTTCGGAGCTGGGATCAACTTATGATTTAATAATTTTATATAATTTATTTCTACGATTACGTAAAGATCTGAGTTCCCTATCTAGCCAAGGTTCCATTCATTTATCTTTTTTTAGTATCCTTGGCGTGTAATTATCAATTATAGATGATAAAATTGTATGAAAATCCAGAACTACTAAATCTAAATCTCGCTGCATTAACAGCTCGTACCAGTTTATATTAGATAAGGCATTGTTAATGCCTTCGTAATTAGCGTTACGGAAGTCATATACAATTTCATTATTGTAGGACTTCGAAAATTGTTGGTTAGCTTGAGTTAGTTCTATTGATATTGCATTATGATGGAGTGAGTTGATAAAAAGATTATCTGTATCATTGACAGCATGAACCACAACATCATCATAAGCATTTGAAAAAGCTAGGTCTAACCATCTACCATTACTATTAGGATGTTGTATTATTTGTTGTATATCATTTCCATAAAATGTACTTATAATGCTAAACTCAATTTCATCTAAAAAGTTAACTGGTAGTAGTTTATTATCCAGTTCATCAATCACAAAAGATAAAGATGGACGGTTAAAATCGCCCAAGACAAAAATATTATCATCCTCTGCCATTAAAGCAATTACAGACTTACATATATCCAAGAATTCGTAATAAGAGGATTCATCAGAATTTGGAGGAAAATATACTACTCCTAGATAAATACTTTTACTACCAGTAAGAATTTTAACAAAAATGTATTCAAAAAATAAGGAGTTGTTGGAACATATTAATTCACATGAAAAGCCGTTATAGACAGCAATTAGAACACCACCACCTCTAGAGAGGCCTGTGGAAAGGTAGTTACGATCATTTCTATAAATTGACCAATTGTTATCGAGAATTTCTTCATTTTTAAAAGAGTCGCTCAACCACGTTTCTGTAATTACTAGTATATTAAAATTGCATGATTTGGCGTCGATAAAAAAGTTTTTTATTTTACTTCTTAAACCACTGCAATTGTGATAGAACATCCTAATAGTGTTATTATAAAGTTGAGACTTATTTTTACTTTGATAAGTATTATTTGGCTTATTAGGCACGAAAAAACTTTTGATCAATATCTCTAAGCTTTTGGATATACTCACGTCTTTTGCTGGACAAGTGACTACGAAAGGCACTTAGGTCTTCTTTAGCTTCATTAGCAGACATTCCTTCAATTTCATAATATTTATAAAAAAATTTACTTAGTTCCTTATAGTCAGAGGGGAGGCCCTCTTGTTGAATGTGTACTTTTAAAAATGTTTTCGTTTTGCCTTCAATGCAAACCTGGTTATCTTGATCGAAGAGATAAGCGAGATATAATCTAATATTATAGAGCAAACTAGGCTCTCTGAAACGAGATAATGCATATACATTATCACCATTAACTATTGAATTCTGCGTTAGGTGAATTTTCGGAGGAATGAGAGGGTTGGTAAAATTAGGCGATAAATTATTATTACTAATATTACTAGCATTAATAGTACTGGTATTACTATCGCTGATACTATTGATATTATTATTACCAGTGCTGTCAATATTATCAATAATATTATTAATATATTATTATTATTATTAATATCATTATTATTATTATTAATATTATTATTATTATTATTATTATTATTATTATTATTATTATTATTATTATTATTATTATTATTATTATTATTATTATTATTATTATTATTATTATTATTATTATTATTATTATTATTATTATTATTATTATTATTATTATTATTATTATTATTATTATTATTATTATTATTATTATTATTATTATTATTATTATTATTATTATTATTATTATTATTATTATTATTATTATTATTATTATTATTATTATTATTATTATTATTATTATTATTATTATTATTATTATTATTATTATTATTATTATTATTATTATTATTATTATTATTATTATTATTATTATTATTATTATTATTATTATTATTATTATTATTATTATTATTATTATTATTATTATTATTATTATTATTATTATTATTATTATTATTATTATTATTATTATTATTATTATTATTATTATTATTATTATTATTATTATTATTATTATTATTATTATTATTATTATTATTATTATTATTATTATTATTATTATTATTATTATTATTATTATTATTATTATTATTATTATTATTATTATTATTATTATTATTATTATTATTATTATTATTATTATTATTATTATTATTATTATTATTATTATTATTATTATTATTATTAATATTATTATTATTATTATTATTGTTATTATTATTATTATTATTATTATTATTAATATTATTATTATTATTATTATTATTATTATTATTATTATTATTATTATTATTAATATTATTATTATTATTATTATTATTATTATTAATATTATTATTATTATTGTTATTATTATTATTATTATTGTTAATATTATTATTGTTATTGTTATTATTATTATTATTATTATTATTATTATTATTGTTATTATTATTATTATTATTATTATTATTATTATTATTATTATTATTATTATTATTATTATTATTATTATTATTATTATTATTATTACTATTACTATTACTATTATTAGTATTATTATTATTATACTTAATATTATTAATGTTATCAATTATATTATTGCAAGCATCCGGTATTATTGTATGTGAATAAATAAAGTTATCATAATTTTTGCTGGAAGATGGTTTGGGATTATCTACTTCTGGTGAAGTAGAAGAATGATTTTTGGCTATTACTAAGCTAGTGTCATTATCAACTTCCGAAGAAGTAGAAGTGTTTTTTTTAGCTATAATTAAGCTAGCGTCATGTATACCGTTCAATAAATTTGTTTGTGTGTGTGTTGAACTATTGTTTAGATAATTACTTAATTGTGTAGTGTCTACAGATTTGTTTTTCTTTGAAAGTACAGGTTTGAGAGAGGCTTGTGTAAGTGTTGGATAGGTTTGTGTTGAGGTGGAAGAATCCTTGTTAAACTTATAATTGTAAGGATTAGGAAATTTTTTCGCATTACTTATATTTTTGCATTTATTTTTTAACTTAGGTTTACTAGAGTTCTTAGAGTTGTAAATTAAACTATTATTTTTATTTTTGTTTAACTTAACATACCTGTTTTTCCAGCGACTTAGAGTGATGTTATTACCAATGAAGAAAGTATCGTTATTGTGCGCAAAGAAAAGCCAATCGTACTTAAGTGAAATAGATATCTTGAAACACTCTTATTTGTATTTTTTCCTTTTTACTAGTTGTTTCGGAACTATTTTTTCTGCACTTATGATGGGAATTCTAAAGTTGTCATAAAAGATTTTCTTTATACGCTGCTGTGTACTTCCAAATGGTACTCCTTTTAACATGTAAACCACACTTTCACTATTTGTAGTTCCACCGTTTAACTTGCTATTTTTTGTATATTTGCGGTTGCTAATTTCAGAAGTGGACTCTTTTTCATTTTGTTTTAAATCGACAGCTTTTAGTTCATCATGTATAGATGGGCAATGAATGGGCGTGTCGGATGGGGTTAAAGCTGAGGTCTGACTAATTTTATTTTCTATGGAAACAAACATATCTTCCCATTTACTGTACATGTTATCAATTTTGTTAATTCCATTATGAAGTTCGGTTGACACAGAAACCATGGTGTCCTGTAAAGGCATAACCAAACTAGGTACATAAAACTCCGCAAAATTAGCTGGCATATCATTATAAACTTTGTAAAGATCTTGCACTTTACTTGTTAAGTTATTTTGATTTTTTTGTATAACCTACAGTGAATTATTTATGTCCGACATTGTGTTTAAAAATTTGTTACTTAATTCATCCAATTTATGATTTAAAACCATTTTGATAGTCGAGGGATTGCTAAAACACTCTGATGGATTAGTTATGTTTTTACTTATACATATTTTATTCGAGAGGTTGTCTATGTTCCTCGAGGTCTCCAATAAATTTTCATTATTGAGTTGAATCACTCCATGTAATTTAAGTGCCATGCCATTTTTTTCTTTACTTAGAGCAGTTATTCGGTTGTCGATATTGTCATACATGGTCCTAAGAAGAACGTGAGTATTTTGGCAGTCGGTACACACGAAAAAATCATTGAGCGATTGATGGAATTGTGTTCTAGATGCTCCGATACATGCTCCATGGAGTTTCCTGTTGCAAAATCCTTTACATATTAGTCTCTTCGAAGAGTTATCCATCGCTGTGCAGTTAACCATGTCACATTTAAAATTCATGTTTATTGCAGTTTTTGTTATTATTATTTTTATTTATTTTTTTTTATTAAATCGAAAAATAAAAGTAATGATGAGTAATATTTACAACTCGATTATTCTAATTATTTTACCGTAATTCAAAACTAGTTCTGATAACCAAAAAAAAAAAAAAAATTTTTTTTGTTGTTTAAATTGTGAACAAGAAAGAAAGAAAAAAGCGAATTGATTAATTATGAGTTTAAATTAATTAAATTAATTGCTTGAATTAAGTAACGAAGACAAACACGTCTGTACTGATTAACGGTTGGAATTAAACAGTTTCGGAAGGACAAAAGTAGGTATTTTGGATCTTGTCGTGAAGAGTACTATTACAGTCTTCTGTGAGTTGACACCTAGGCCACAACTTGTGGCCCAATTGTGAACCCTGCTTAGAGCTCTATTCATGATCTCACTAATCACGGATATAAACTGGCCTGATGCTAGTATCACCACATTATCCGCATACGCCACTACCTTTATACCTTCCTCAATAAGTGTCATTAAAATTTTGTTTATCATTAGCCATAGCCATAGCAATAGCCATTAGCCATAGCAAAGGTGATATTACACCTCCCTGTAGTCTACCCCTGTTGGCTAATTTAGTGACACTGCTGTTTCCCATTTTCGATTGAATTATTCTGGAACTAAGCATGGAGATAATCCAGCGCTTCAGAAACTGCTCATTGAAATGTACATTGAAATGTTTTTTTACTAAAATACAAGCTCTAGGTTTAACTGTATCTTTTTTGTGAAAAAGATTGTATTCTTTATGATGCAGTCCCTTGATCTCAGTACCTCTGACCCAAGGTTCTTGAATGAAGCTGATGTCTATGTTTTCCTCGCTGAGGAAAACTAGCGATTATCCAAGGCACTTTTCGAGTGCCTGAGATTAATCTGCACTACCTTTGGCAGCACTACCCCTAACCGCACCCTTTCCTGGTGCCGGATTCTGTTTAAGAGGATCTCTGTCGATCGTGAGATTCATTGATAACAATAACTAAGAAATTCCCTGACGTCATTTTAATTTTCTATGCTATTAACACACATACTAAATTTTATTATTATCAACATTTTTTTTTTTTCATTTCATTTTATTCATAATTAAGGTTGCCGTATACCCTAAACTTCACTTTTTACGCAGGACTGCTTTCCATTTTAGAGTTTCCAGATGTACATTTTCAATATCTAGAACTCTCATAGCCTATACTACTAAATTAGTATGTATGTATACATAAGATATCCATGTTTGATATTACAATTTAGTATTTAGATACTACATATATTCAAATCACATAGTACATGGGCAATGGCAAAGGCAAAAGAAAAAATTTGTATGTTTTGTATTAAATTCTTTGCAATTTGTACTCTTTTTCTTTGCTTCGCTTTTTGTATAACACAAAATTGATTTTGTTATTTGTTTTTTTTTTCAGAACATTCAATAAAAAAACAATAACAAGTTTGTGTTATATTATATGTAAATTGTTGAAGTGCCGAAAACCATTGACAATTTCACTATTATTTCAATATTTAAAGATATTTCAAAGTTACAAACCAAACAGATCAAATAAAGTTACTTTATTATTATCATTTATTATATGTATTATTATTTTAATATCAAACCAAAGACACAATCCACATTCAATATTTAAATATAATAATATTTATTATATTATTATTTCAATAGCAAACCAAAGACATTTGAATATCAATCCAAAGACACAATCCACATTCAATATTAAAATATAATAATATTGAATATATTATTATTTCATAATCAAACCAAATACACAATCCATGTTCTTATTTTTACCAAATACACAACTTACATTATTGTTATTTTATACCTTAAATTCGCCTCATATTCTCTTTTACAGACTCAGCCCCAATATCTAAGACAACCAAAACCCATTTAAAATACATACGAAAGACTTTTTTCCTAATCACCACATATATCCGCACTCTTACATCCTAACTACTTACCTGAAAAATTTACAAATTGACTTGATTAGCTTCCAAAGAATAATCATTAAAAAAGCTAAAACTATTTGGACTATCAAACAATTTTTTTTCCCAATAACAAAACTTATAAATCGAACTTTTTTTTTTTTAAACGTGGGTAAGTGGGAAATAGATACAATGTGCTCGTGACACATGTGCAACTTTTATTTTTATTTGAAATCAAAAAAAAAAATATATTAAAATCATTGAAAACTAAAATAAAATTTGGTGTCATATTTTTTATTTATTCCTTTTTTATTTAAATATTTTAAATATTTACTTAAACTAGCTTTTTGTTTAAATATATTAATTTTAATATATTCCTTATTAAAAGAAAGAAAGAAGGAACCGAAGAAGATTGATAAACTTATAAGACTGATTTTTAATTGAAAGAACGTTAGCAAGAACCAGCATTTAATTTGTGAGAAAATTTATTGAACGCGATTTGATTTATCGCGAAAACTTTTGACGGCAAATTAAGAATTATAACAATGACATGATTAACCAATGAAGTGGGAGAGAAATGTGAAAGTGATATTAATTTGTTTATGAATTATGATGGTCAATCCGAGGAATTAATAATTTACCGGTTAGAAAAATATTAAGCGCGATTTTTTTTGTCAGAGGAATTAAAGAATGGGAAAATTGACAAAATAATGCATTGACCAGAATTAAATTACAATATGAGAAAATTTGTTGACAAATTTCCTCATTGAAAGTAATTTTGAAATTTTACTTCACAGCAACAAAAACATAATTATTTAACGCCACCATCGTTAAGTTGGATACTCTCCTGAGTGTTCTTTATTTCTGTCTTAATTTTCTTTGGTTCTTTCTTTTTACAAATTTTAATTTTTCTTATAATATATAAAATTACAATAATAATTGCTAATAAAGGCACATTTATTGAAAGTAATAAATTTTTTTTTTTTTTATATTATTTAGTCCAGATATAAATATCTGCCGATATTTTTTAGGGCCTTTTGCTTTAAAGCATGTGGGCCATCTGCGTACAAGTATTAAAATATAATTATATTTAATATTTTTGCATACATTATTTTATCATCTGAAAGACCGTTGACTTATGCATTGCACCAATGGTCAGGCAGTAATAAATTATTATTTGTTTTATTTTTAATTTAATAAATTTGTTCTAAATTTTTTGGTTGTTTTATTTTTATATCTTCAATATTTAATTTTAGGCTTACATTATAAATGTCTAAATAATTAGGTACAATAACATGATTTTTTTCAAGTTTTTCTTTATTTAGAAATATTACATCATTTATTTTTATTGAACAGTTATGGAATTTTACAATATTATTTCCACTTAATATATATTTTGAATGATCGCAATCATTTGAAAGAGTGATTTTTACAATTTTTAATTAAAATCATGCGAGAAAAATTTCAGAACTTCAAAATTATTGTTCATGTTTATGCAATTTAATATTTTTTTTTTTTTATTTTAATTAAATTTATATATTTACTATTAGGATTAATAAAAGCTATTGTAAAAATTGTTTTCTTTTTAAATAATATTTTAATTGTATATTCATGAAAATAAATGAAATAAATAAAAAAAAAAAAAAAATTATTTTTTTTTTATTTTCTTACATTTTTTATAATTTTCATTTATTAAATTATTAATACAATCATTAGCTAGTGTTAATTGTGTTATATATTTTTCATTATTGTCAATATAAATATTATCCTTATATTGGACTACATTTTTATATTCAATAAATATTTCCTCAAAATTTCTATTTAGAGTTGGCAATATCAAATACTTTGTACCAAGTTCCTTAGTGAGATTCGGAATTACAATAACGAATATTATTTTATTATCATATTTTAAAAGAGAACTTTTAATTTCTTTATATTTAAATATATCGATACTAAATTCATCGATTTCATTATCTGTTAAAATTGAATGACTCATAATACCTTGTTTTGCAAACATAATATTTTATTGAATTCTGTCTACATATTTCAGAATTTAATAGGTTAATGTTGTTTAATAATGATAAGAAATGCAAATTTTTTTATACTTTTATTAGTAATATCTGTTGTTTGATTTAATGTTTGTAAGGTTAATACTTGATTTGGCATTATGCGATTTTTCAAAATGTTAATATTATATTGAAGATCTGTGTTAATTTTAATTTGGTTATTTAGATTAGTTATAGATAAATGATAATTAATGTCGATGGTGTTTGTTGTTCGATTGCAGCTTTGTCGTCGCTTTCCATTGCGCCAAAAAGCCAGTCAGCAATTTTTCCTCCTGAATTTATTAAACCATTTTTCGGCGAAAGAGAGTTATTGTTTTTAGACTATATTCTGTCTTTTGTATTTGAATTTGGAGTTCTTTGATTAGTAAAGAATTGTCTTTTAATGAGAAAATTGTTTTAAGTTATTTTTAATTTTGTCTAAAGTTGACTTAAATTCGTTCGTATCTATTATGTGAAGCATTTTGAAATAGTTTGATATATAATTAAAAAATTTCTAATTTTTCTATAGAAATTGTTAAGGTGTTAGTAAATTGCAGTGTTAATAGAAATATAATTAGTTGAGGAAGTCTGACCAGGAATGTCTTTGTATTTCCTTTTGTTGTCTTGATTTTCTGTAAAGAATTTAAAGTTTTGTTTTATTCTTGTTGGCTGGATGTTTTTATTTCTAAGATATTTTAGCCTATTATTATCAAGTTTAGTTTTTATTTTAATGTATTTATGTAGGGGTTTATAGCGCACCGCCTCGAGGTTTTCTATAAGTATTTCAGCTTTGTTTTCAGGTGAGAAGAGTTTTATCTTTTCATTTAATTTTGCGATTGTACTATTTTTTAATCTAATCTTTTTTCAATCTTTCTTTAATAATATCTAAATTATTAGTAACTTTGTTGTTTAGGAAATCTATATGCTTTTCTAAGTTAACTTCATTTATTATTGTAGTTTTCCGCGGCAAATAGAATTTTTTTATACGGGATTAATTTGTATTTTTGAGCTTCTAGAAAATGTTCATTTAGGGTTCCATGAACTCTTTCAATAGGAGAGTTGCCAGTATAAGACCGAGGAGAAGTAAAGTGTGATTCTATATTTTCTACCCTTAAAAAGTCTTTTATATTAATGGTATTAAATTTCTTATCGAATACGAATTTTTTGTGTTTACCGAATATTGCAAATCTATTTTTTTAGAGATAACATTATTGTAATCGAATTCCGATCGTTTAACCTTTGAATCATAAGATGTTTGGTGAATTTGTCTAATATTGTTAAATAAACTTCCTTCCATGTATTATTTCATTGAATTCTGAATGTGTTTCAATGATTTCGAATTTGTATTTGACACGTTTTCTGTCATATTTTACTACGTTACAAATATCACAGTTGTTGACATATTTATAAATTAGCTCTTTGAGTTTTGGATAAAAGTGGGTGGTTTTTAATTCGTTATAATTTTCTAAAATTCCTCTGTGATTTGTTGTTCTGTGTGTTCCGTCAATAATTTTAATTGCGTCCTTTTCACTATTACATTTAATAAATTTTATATTTTGATCATTAGAAAATAGTTCAATTAATTTTCGTTGTAACACGTTATATTTTGGGTTTTTAAATTCAGAATAAATTCCTGTAATACAATTTCTAATATATCTTCTTAATATAATGTTTAAAATGTTATTATTATTTAAAGCACTTTCAGAAATATAGATTTCTCTGAAGTGGTGTATTTGATTATTAATTCTTTACGTTTTTCTTTGACTAAATTAATTTGAGTATGGTATTTGTTAATAATATTTTCTGAGATAGGAATGTGGTCACCTAAATCTTTGGCACCGGTATGAATGGTTGCTAACTCAGAATAATTTTTATCTAAAACATTTACTCCTATTTCTTTGGGTTACGCCGCATACGGCCTAAGGTTTGGGGTTCGTTCCAGACTGGGTTGATGGGTGCTATTTTAAATTTTTTATTTGATTTAACTTCTTTTGGTTTTATATGACCGTATAATTTTACATGTTTAAGAGTCTGTGGTTTATTCCAGACTGGGCTGATGCAAAGCCGTCACGATTCTATTTGTAATAATTACAAGCCTGACATAACACATATAATCCTATTCAATGTAGTCCGATTATATTTTGAAAAAGAAAGGAACGCATGGTGAATGGATTAATAAACAAGAATGTAAACCAACGGTTTTTAAAAGCGCACATTTCCAAAAGGCAATACAAACTGTTTAGAATTGTGACTTGCACAAAAATTTGAAAATTTCATGTAATAAGAAAAAAAGTGAAAATATACTTTTCTGGAATTTTGAGGGGCTGTAAGTCCGAAACGCTATATAATTAAGAAAAACCGTTAACAAAATTTCAAGCCTCTATCTAAAAGCGTGCCGGAGTTATGAAAGTAGAAAAATCATGCAAAATTTGATTTTGACATAACGGTAAATTTAAATACTAAATTTAAAAAATATATGTAATTTTAATATGTTAAGCAGAACATTAAATATGTTAAGCAGAACATAAAATATATGCGCTTAAAAATAGGACTTTTTCAAAGTTTGCGGGGCTGTAGTTTCCTGATGGGTGGGGCTACATGAAAAAGTTGTTTCACAAAATAAATTTTTTTATGAGACCTACCCATGGTTAAAATTTTTTTTCTCTATCTTTAATGGTGTAGAAGTTTTGTAAACAAACGGACAGACGGACGGACGGACAGAGTGAAACTAATAGGCACATTTTTTCAAAATTTTTTTTGCTAAAAATTATTTATTTAAAGGTAAAGTAAAGTCATTAATTAAAATATTATGTAATAATAAGAGATTAAATATTAAATAATATAATAATTATTTAAGTTAAGTGTGAAAGATTATATTATTATTGGAATTGAAAAGAATAAGAGTGAAAGAAATTGTTTGTTTACATTGAATTGTTTGGTTTTTGTACATACATATTAAAAACGTATTATAAAAGTAAATATAAAATTAGATAAAATATTTTATAAAATAGTTTTGGTGCAATTGAAATTAAATTTTAATTAAATATCAAATAATGCCTCGTCATTGTGTAGTTCCGGGATGTAAATAAAAATTATGAGTCAACTTGTTGACTTAAACAAAACTTGAACTTAAACAAGTTTTCATGTTGAACTTAAACAAAAATGGATTAAAGCAATTCATAGGTCACACTGGCAGCGAACAAGTTGTTCATCTGTTTGTGCAATTCATTTTAGAGAAGTTGATTTTAAATTTTGTTTAAAAAGTAAAAAACCTAAACTAAATTTCGGTGCAAATCCATCAGTTTGCATCAGCAAATCATCAATTCCAATTTACCATAGAATTTGACTAAAAATGAAACGGCAGTTAGAAAAAATCCTGAAGTCCGATGCGAACAAATTATTACACATATTAAAAAATGAAAATATATCGGAAAAATTTTTCCAAAAAGACATTATAAAAAATTTTAGTGATTTAAAATCTAGTTTAAAGAAAAAGAAAATTTTGAAAACTATTTAATTTATGATAAGACTGATAAATTAGTATTTATTTTGTTAGAAGACAGTACTGATTTTGTTTGTAAAATTGCTGTTAGAATATCAGTCAACAATGATTTAAATGTTAAAGTAATTGTAAATGAAAATGATCATCCTTTTAATGAATTATATTAATTCGGAGTACCTGGCGACCCTCCGAATTAATTAGGCTTACCCTATGTATACGAATCTCTTCATAGGGAGGACCTTCCTTTTCTTCGTACTCGTGGGTTCAAGTGTTGAACAAATTTAAAATAAAAAAAGATTCGAGAAAAGAAGTAGCCGACACTTCCAAAAGTCGCCAAGTAAAGCGGCCAAACCGGGCACTAGCAGTGCTAAGGAAAGTCGCGAACAACCAAAGACGGTACGCAAAGTGCGCCCGTCGAAACAAGCCGTCTTCGATAAACTGTCGGCCTATAAAATTATTGAGAGTTTAAGCTCTCTCAATATTGGTCAGTTATCTGAGGCGCAAAAGAACTCCTTAGCCTGGGACCTTAGCCAAAACAGTAGTTGGCCAGGTCAAGCCCCAAGAAGGACAAATCCCAGGTTCATCGAAGGGTCTTATGTCCAACAGACAGAGGTCACAAGATGAGCCACAGGGTAGTTTCAAAAAGGCTGGGTTGCTAGGGAGTAACCAGGTAACCAAGCCTTTCAATGGAATTGCAAAGGATAGTTTAATTCTGGAATTCATTGATGAGGGTTAGAGAATGGGGGTATTTCTCCCAGTAACTGGAAGAAGGTTGTTGTTGCTTTAAACACAACTTTCTTCCAAGTACTGGAAGAAAATCAGGGACCACCACCCTTCGGTAGAGACGCTGGCTGGCATCAGGGCCACGTCAAATTGATTGCTTGTGCTGATCAGAGATCGGCAGATCTCTACAAGCAGGCGATAGGTAAGGTGGGAAGTCTGTGGCCGGGGGCCAAGCTCAAAGCCGTAAGCAAGGAGGAAATCCCTAGCAGGCCAAGAACTAGGGTATGGCTGTCGAGAGAACCTGCCGAAGCAAACACGATCATCAAAATGATGAAAATATCAAATCGCCAACTTCCAACTCACAATTGGAAGATTGCCAAACTAGGGGAAGTAGTAGGAGAATCCCGACAGGCGTTGGTCATTGTCAATAAGGACTCCCTGCAACCCCTAGCGAAAGCCAAAGGGGTCATTAGCTACGGCTTCACAGCGGTTATACTGAAGGCGTACAAGAAGGATGAGGTGGAGGTCTCAAGGAACATCAGTTAAGATCCAAGTCAAGCCCAAGAGGCACACTCTGACCCATCCGATGTCGTTGATGTAGCATCCTTCTCGGCTCCAAAGAGAGTAAATGATGTCATCAAAGCTGATGATGAAGAAGATCTACTTAGATCGAATTCTGACAGCTTTGATGATGCCAAAAGCTTCTCAAAGGACTTCGAGGATGAAGCTAACACGACGGTGGCGAAGATACAGATGGCTCAGGTAATAAAGCTACTCCAAATTAATCTCCATCACTCCAAAGCGGCTTCCGCCTCACTTGAAATCCGCCTCAAGAGAACGGATGAGGATATTATCTTGATCCAATAGCCAAAAAAACAGGTTCATGGACTCAAGATTCCAGGATACACGTTGTTATATAATAAAGAGGTATGCAGACCTAGAGCGTGCATACTTGCTAAAAATACATTAAATTTAACTTTTATGCATAATTAGAGTGATGCTGATCTGGTCGCAGCGAGCCTAAAGCTGAAAAACTTAAGGCTCTGGGTTGTTGCGGTGTATCTTCCTCACGACTCGCAGGATTCCCTACCTCCATTCGCTCTGGCAGAGTTGGTAGCGGATACTAGAAAGATGAACATTGGGGTCAATATAAGCTGCGACGACAATGCTCACCATGACATCTGGGGTACTTCGGATATCAATGAAAGAGGTGGTTCACTGTTTGATTACATTTTAAGTACTAACCTTCTTATCTGTAACATTGGCGGGGAGCCTACCTTTCTTACTAGTAATAGGCAAGAAGTCTTAGATATAACCTTAGTCTCGGACTTCATTTATTCTGAAATAAACTCACAGAAAGTTTCTGATGAGCATTCCTTCTCAGATCACAGATACCTTGAGTTCAGTCTGGACGAAAGTCCTCCAATAAAGTCAGTCTATCGAAATGCTAAGAGAACTGACTGGAACAAATATAGGGAGCACTTAAAGTGGAATTCCTAAAAATATCCAGGATCTAAATAGCCTAGTAAACGTTTTTACTAAGGTCTGCAATAAGTCTTTAGAGCATTCGTCTCCCAGTAAGCCTAGAGGAAAACCTAAACCACCTTGATGGAATGATGAAATCAAAACTCTAAGGAAAGATATTACGAGAGCTTTTCATAATGCCAAAAAAACGAATGAGGTACAGGACTGGAGCTCTTATAAAACGGCTCTTAGTCAGTACAAAAAAGTACTTAAAAATGCGAAAAGAGGCACCTGGAGAATATTCTGCGGAGGTATAGAAAACGTCTCCGAGACATCTAGACTTAGGAAAATTATATCGACAAACCCCATGGTCCCCAGTCCCCAGTCTCCAAAAAAAGGATGGCAGCTGGGCTATCACAAGCGAGGAGTCGTTGGAATTACTTTTAAAACCCATTTTCCTGGGTGCACAAATAACAGCTCAAAGGTGGCTTGTGTTCTGAATCATCCCCCTACTATTTCAGCGGTGGTGGTTACAGGAGACAAACTACAATGGGCTATAGATAGTTTCAAAACATTCAAGTCAAGCGAAGCGGATGGAATTATACCCGCTGAGATCCAGCAAACTGCATCTACTACCCCGGCTTAGCTAAAAAGCATTTTCTGTGGTTCTCTTAATTTGGGGCTTGTCCCGGATAAATGAATACAGGTCAGAGTAGTGTTCATACCCAAGGCCGGCAAAAGTATTCACGTCTATGCGAAGGACTTTCGGCCTATAAACCTGTCATCTTTCCTTCTAAAAACCTTGGAAAGATTGATCAACATCCATATACGCTGCAACTTAGATAAAAATCTGTTGTCAGCCTCTCAACATGCTTACTGTAAAGGAAAGTCAGTGGATACTGCACTTCACACTTTGACAAGCTCGATTGAAAAATCTTTAAATTGCAAAGAGTATACTCTTGCAGCTTTTATAGACATTGAGCGAGCGTTTAATAACGTCAATCAGGCAGCAATTGTAGGCGCACACATAAGCCTAGGAGTTGAACCGGAGGTAAGAGCACTGATAGCTTAGCCAACTTAGCCAACTTAGGCAACGCTTCAGAAAAAATGTTTGTGAAAAGAGCGACTCCGCAAGGAGGGTTGCTATAAGAAGAGGAGGGTTGATGAAGAAGAGGAGGAAACTACTCTCCATTTCCTGCCCGGCCTTGTCGGTAAGAAGGAATACCCATTTGGGGCAATATCTCTTCGACAGTCTTAGCGATCTGGCAGGTAAAAATGTGAAGAGTGTTCTTCGCTTTGCAAAAAGCTCAAATTGGTTTTAACGAGTGGGATAGAAAAGCTTCTATGTGGTATCACAATGGACAATGGTATTAAATACGGTCTAAGTGTGCCTTTTTGGCAGCCACCTTAACCTAACCTAACCTTAATGAATTGAAATGGGTTTTATACCAAAAAAAAAATTTCAGGTTTGGTCGCAATTACAAAATATATTAATTAGATATAAATTTGAAAAAAATAATGCTGACTATCCGCAATATTTTTTCAATCATGCACAGTTTTATTTAACTAAAATAGGAGATCGTGATGAAGATTTTGAAGACTGTGTAAATTGAATATTTTAATTGATCAAATAGATATAATTAATAAAGTTAAACTGAGATATGATTCAAAAACTATTATAATGTAATTTTAATTTTTGCGTATTCTGCTGCAACTTATGATTTATTAAGAAAATTTTTAGTTTTGCCATTTAATTTCATATTAAATATAAATATTTTTAAAATAAGTAGAAGTATTGTCTAGTTTTAATGAAGTTTTTATTTTTATTTTCATATTAAATATAAAAATTTTTGAAATAAGTATTATCTAATTTAATTTTTCTTTTCATATTACTGCGAGCAAATAAACATTTGGCAGAAATGAAAAGATGACACCAGTCAGCCTATGATCTTCAAACAATAAATGAATTTCAAATTTTTAGTTAGGAATTAATATTTATTTATTTATATATTTTATTTATTTATTATATATATATTTATTTATTTATTTATATAACCAAAGGAAGGTTTTTACAAAAAAAAAAAACCTTACGGCTAAAACTTAATAACATGAACAAAATAACATGATACATAGGAAATACAAAAAAAAAAAAATTATTACATTAACTATGGTAAATTACTAATTGCGTACAAAGCGAAAACACAGTTAGAATTGAATTAATATAACTCATTTAGGTAAAAATAAAATAATTTGTACAATATGAAGTGTAATATAATATTATGAAGGTTAAAATTATTGAGTAAGGTTAGTACATTTTTGTATTAATTTTTGTTTGAAAGTGTTCCTTGATATTTGTGTTGAAAAAAGATTACTGTGTTTGTTGAATGTAATGCAATATCTGTTAATTCGTTCATTTCTTCCATATTCAGTTCTATGAGTATTTTTAATTAAATACTTAGTGTTTCGAGTAATTCTAACTTCATTGTTTAATTTAAATCTATCTATCAAAAACTGAAAGTCTAGTCTAAGAAAGAAATATTTTTATTTAAAACAGGATGAAAGTATCTGTCTGCGTGAAGACAAAGTTAACATGTTCAATGAATTTAATCTCATATTATAATTACTTAGGTAGAATTAAATAGCCAATATAATTATAATGATTTCTCAAAACAAATAATAGTAATTGTTTTTGAACATATTCTATTCTATCGGAATGTATTTGAAATGCAGGATTCCAAACATTTTAGTTATTAGATTTATTAAAACATATAAAGTTTTTTATTTTAAATAATATTTTCTTAGAGATAAAGATGCTTTTCTTGGTACTAGATGATGAAAGGTATTTTGTTATATTATAACGATAGAAACAAATAAATTACACACTGATAGTACCTACATACTATAGTTTCAAAAGTATTGAGAAAGTATTTTTATTAATTATATGATATATTATATACATTTTATTATTGTACAAAATTATTTAAGAAATTTTAAATAAAATCACATTTTCAAAATAAATATTAGCTTTAATTCATTTTATTTTTATTCAATATCGTCAATTAATTTTTAATTCTAAACAGACATAAATACTAAAAAAAACCGAACTACATATTGTTATACATGTGGTAGTAAGAAGTTTCTGTATCAGGCTTGTATTTATTACAAATACAAGCGCGATGGCTTTGCCTGATGGGATGTATTCGGCGTTTTTTATTTAAAGTATTTATTTCAAATTTATTGGAGTCAATATGGCTTAAGAAGTCATCGACTTTGTTTTCTCCCCCTTCACGTATTCGATTGTATTGTGTTATTCATTTAATTTTTTTCGCCATCTTTGTAGATTCGAATTAGGTTCTTTAAGAGAATTTAACCACACTAATGGTCGATGGTCAGTTTTAATTATAAATGTTGTACCGTACAAATAAGGTCTGAAGTATTTGATAGCCCAGATAATGGCAAGCAATTCCTTCACGATTGTTGAATGACTAGTTTCGTCTTCGTTTAACGTTCTACTCGCATAGCAAATAGGGTATCAATCCTGTTGTAACATTGCACCAATAACATAGTGTGATGCGTCTGTTACTGATGTAAATCTCTGCGAATTACCCCATCAGACCTATCGTGACTACTATTAATAAACCGCCCAGTAAATTAGCTAAATTTCTAAACAAAATTCTGTGCAATATAAAAGAAACTAAATACAATATAACAATTCTTTCAAATTCAAACAAAAAATCAAATTTTTTTCTATTTGACGAAAAATACTATAAACAAACCCACGGACTTGCAATGGACAGTAGTTTCTCTAGCATATTAGCAGAATTTGTTATGGATAACATATTAGACAAAATAATACCAAAACTACCTTTTTCGCCAAAATTCACTTCTAAATACGTAGATGACATTATAACGACAGCACCTAAAGATAGAAAAGAAGAAATACTTGAAATTTTCAACACACATCATAACAAAATTAAATTCACATTAGAAAAAGAAAACAGACAAACAAAAGTAATTTCATTTTTAGATATCACATTAATTAGAGATAATAATAAAATTTTGACGAACTGGTATAAAAAAGAAATAGCTTCATACAGATTGCTCAATTATAACTCAGCAAACCCAGGGTTCATGAAATACAATGTGGCATTGTCTTTCGCACATAGAGTAATAAAATTAAGTGAAAAGAAATTCCATAACGACAACTTCAAGACGATTAAAGAAATATTAAAAAAGAACTGCTATCCTAACAACATGATAAACAAAATTATAAGGAAAATTTAAATTTAATAAACAAAAACCAAATAACACTAATAATGAAAAATTGACATATCCTAAAATGACCTCACACAAAGTTAGGAAAGACAATTTTTAGCAACACAAAAACCAAACTTGACAATGTTCCATGCACAGGACCTGTATACAAAATTTCATGCAATAATGACAACTGTGATAAAATATATATAGGTGAAACTGGACGAGATGTCAAAATACGAATGAAAGAACACAAAAGAGACTATGAAAACGCCAACAAATCCAAAAGTAACATCAACATAAAAGATACATATTTTAAAACTGCCTGCGTAAGTCATGCGATAAAAAACGACCATCACTTTAATTTTGACCACCCTGTAATCTTAAACATTGAACACAATTGGCAAAAAAGAAAAAATATAGAAGCTCTCAACATACAAATGCACAGAAAAACAACAACAAATTTCAAAACCGATACACAATATTTACATAACGCATATAAACAATTAATCAACTATATTAGTTAAAAATTTATTAAGTAATTCATTTTAGCGGGTTTATGACAATTTAATTTTTGAAGAAAAAAGAATAAATAAAAAAAAAAAATTTTATTTTTAATTTTAGTCAATTTTATTATATTTAATTCATTTTATAAATCTAGTTAAATTTTACATTAAATGTTTGTTAGTCCTTTAAATTACTAAATATGCATGTTCTAATTTGTGATCTACATTTTAACATATTTATTTAAAAATATACAAAACATGAATCATATAAAAATGTAAGTTTTTAATAAAAAAAACCTATTTACTCTTATTCTTCTTTTAAAAATAAAAAAAAATTTTGTAATATAATTTTAATATAAAATAATATAAAATATTTAAAACAATTTTGTAAATTTTCATTTTATCACTATTTACTAGGCTATGAATATGGGAATAAACCATGTTCCCGAAATATCGGCAAAAAAATCGAAATAATAAATGATTGTATATGATATTAACAAAGATTGTATACTGTTTTTAATTATTTATTATTTAAAATAAAAAGCTGTATTTCCAGCTTTATATATATAATTTTAACTTTTATTTTTAAAAGTAAACATTCTAATAAATTATAGTTTAATAAAAACCAAAACAAAAAATAACGGGTTTTCCGATTTGAGTGATATGATTTTTAAGTAACGTTTCGGCCATTTGTAGTATGTCATGATCTGTAATTTTTTTTTTTCATTGTATTCAGTAATGTTTACAATTTCATCATGGAAGAGATATACGCAAGAACAACGTTTACAAATTATATGTTCGTAATAATCGACCAACTGTGCTCGCTATGAAACGATTTTTTGAAATTTTCGAGCGTACATGTTCTTTATATAATGTTCAAGTGCCAATAAGACAAAGAACCGCTCGAAGTAATGAAAATAATGCTGCCGTTCAGGCAAGTGTTGCTGCAGACCACAATTTGTAGATTCCAAGACGTGCTCAAAAATTGGGACTGTCTCAAACCACAACCTGGCGGATTTTGAGAAAGGATTTGGGCTTGCATTAGTATAAAATTGTTATCACTCAAGAACTGAAGCCATTGGATCATCATAAACGTCGTGAATTTGCTGATTATGTCTTGGAACAACTTCAAAACGATAACGATGTTTTTAAGAAAATCATCTTTTCCGATGAGGCTAACTTTCATCTGAGTGGTGCGATAAATGAACAAAACTGTCGATTCTGGTGCGAAGAAAATCCACAAATTATTCATGAACAACCATTATATTCACCTATATTGACAGTTTGGTGTGGTTTTTGGTATGGTGGAATCATCGGTCCGTACTTCTTTCGAAATGAAGCTGGTAACAGTGTTACTGTCAATGGAGAGCGGTATAGATCGATGATAACAACTTTTTATCGCCGAAATTGGAAGAAGTTGATCTTGCCACACAACACGTACAACAACCGACTTATTCCGAGAAAAGTTTGGAAATTCGATTATTTCAAGAAATTGGGACATTGAATGGCCTCCAAGAAGTTGTGATTTAACACCATTAGACTATTTTTTGTGGGGTTCATTGATCTTTAGCAATAAAAGGGTTACATCCCATTATATGGGCTTAGTCAGTAAGAATCTGATACTACCAAGGGAAAATTCTTGGTGTCTTTGGAAGATTCCCACCTAAAAAAAAATTACCCTTAGTGTATTTCCGGATTGTCCCAAAAATGCTGAAATTTTTCTATTATTCAAAAAAGGTGATAAGCAGAATCTAAATAACTATAGACCTATATCGGTTTTATCTACTTTAATTAGATAAAATTTAGTCAAACGTGGGATTCTAAATTTCTTACACAAACAGAACTTCTTACTAATTTCCAATTTGGATTTAGATCGAATTTATCTACAGAAGATGGACTGTTAGATTCTTGTAATACAATTGACAGTGGATTAATTAATGAGAAAAAACGGCTGCTTTATTTGTTAAAATATGTTAGGTGTTCGATACAGTTAACCATAAAATTTTATTGCATAAATTACATAAAATCGGTTTTAGAGGCACAAATGGTTTTGGTCTTACCTATCAGAAAGCAAAGACTAAAATTACAAAGTATCTGTAGTGATTATTCATTAATTTCTCTTGGAAATTTCTCTTATCTTCTACAAATCTTAATCAATGGAAAAATTAAATATAATTGCATTGCTTAATTTTAAGTTTTTAAGTAATGAATTATCACCTATTGTAATCGATACTAACTGTACTTAATAAAATGCAGATTACATAAATTTAAATAAATTATAATAAATAATAATAACAAATAAGTATCCTCCAAAAAAAAAAAATTGTTAATTAAAATAAATAAAATACAATAATTTGTATAATAAGTGTAAATAAAAATAATTTTAGACAGGACAAGACTATGACATTTATGATAATGATAAATATCATCTTAATACAGATGAAAGCAAGAATATAAAAGACGTAGCTTTTGAAAATAAGTTAAGCAAGAAACAGATAGAGCTGTATATAATGATATTGAGGGCCCAAAATCAAAAAAAAAGTATAATAATAGAAAGCAATGCAAATCTGATAGGTATTGGTTGTTTTAAGCAATTAATCATATTTGTTTGATTCAAAGAGCAACACATATAAAAAAAAACAGGACCTCTAAATAAATGCTGTCATTAAAGAAAATAGATAAAGCTAAACTTCTCCAGCTAAGAAAATGATTATTACTGGATGAGGATCAACATGTAATAGCCATGTGCAATCTTGTGCAAACCAATTCAATCTAAAATATTATTAATATATTATTATCAACTTTAATTATTATCAGCCTACCCTTCGACCAGCTTCGTTATTATGTAAGTTCATTAAACTTCGCGCTTTCCCAAATAATGTGTTTTTTAATCTTCCACTTCCGTATTGTGTTGGGGATATTATGATATTTGTATCTTGACTATTGCGTTGTGTATGTTTTTTTTTATACATCTTATCAAATTGTTGATCCATTTTAAATATTTTTGAATTGATTAATTCCCGATTGATTTTTTCCTAGATAAATTAAAAAAAAAAAATTTTATTATTTGTAATAAAAAAATTTACATATGAATATTATATAAAAAAAATTTCGTGTATAATTTTTTATCGTATTTTTTATTGTCTTTTAGTTCTCTTTCTTATTCAAGGTTCTTTTTTATTAAGTTTGAAGTTAGATTTAAATTAATCTTACATTAAACCTTGGGCTCTGTGAATTAACGTCCAAAGAATTAAAGCCCGAAAAACAAAAAAACAAAATCCCAAAACTTAATTCATAATGAATTTATGGAATAAAGCCCCAAACAAAAATGAATTAACACCCCAATTTTTCATTAATTTGGGAATTTATTTCATTGTGAAACAACACCGCAAAATAAGAATGAAATAACGCCCCAAAACTATTTACAATTTGTATTATATATATTATTTAATAAAAAAAAAGTCAATTCTACAATTAATACAAAATATATATGAAAAGATCATTAAAAAACAAAATCACATTCAATTTAAAATAACTTCCGACGAAATAATCCTCAACGAAATATGAAATGAAATAACTCCCTCTCAATGTGGAATTTATTTCATTATAAAATAATTCTCAATAAAGAAAATGAAATAACTCCCAACATCAATGTAATTTTATATGTAATTTTATTTTATCTGACATTCCGAGTTATCTGACATTTTAGAGTTGGATTCCAAATCAGAGTTAACGCTTTTTCACAAATATTTATATAAATATACGTTATGTATATGCGAGATTCTAAATTTAGAGTCATTAATTTACAAATTTTCAAAGAAATAAAACGAAATATAGGAGGGTGTACGTGAATACCGCGCCCCGACTGCATTCGAGCACGCCCGGCGCGGCGACGTCTTCGCGGTCGTTCATCCCTTCTAATTCAGAGTTTTCAAAAAAAGTTATATGCTGTAAAGTAAAAAAATTTCGACTTTAGTTAATTTTTGCCTAAACTTTTAACTCCTCTTAAGATTTTTTTTTCCCAAAACAAGTATTATAAAATCAAATATAAGGTATTATTTGTACATGGCAATCATGTAAGAATTGTCTGGATTCTATTAGCTAGCCGATACAACAGAAAACGTAAATGAATCTAAGTAGAAGCTCAAGTAGAAACACACTCAATATAATACTATAATTTTCAATAGCTTAAGGAATGCTCAACTCTAAATCGAAAAGTTAACTATTAATGTTACTCAAAGTAGCTGTATTTATCTTACAGTAAAATATTTGTGTAACGAGGTTAGAGAGACTATGAAAAGTGAAGTAGCTAAATGTGTTTGGCAGAAAGTTTGGACTGAAGATCTAATACAGAACTTCCTGGATTGGTATTCAGAACTTTTATTCAGGCAGATAGAATATATATACTTACTGGAATTGAGAAAAACAAATTTTAAATTAAAAAAATGACCAAATGATACTAGGACTATTGGTATTTTCTAGTCATCATGTCACTTTCTTTAACTAAGTCATTTATTATTGATACTACGCTTCAGTTTCGGAAATAATTAATTTCATTAAACAGTTGATTACTCGGCTGCAGCTATTGTTCCTGATTATGAGTCGGAAATATTTCTTTTTATTTCTGCACAATCTATTAACATTTATCTTATACAAGAATTATTTCATTATATAATAGTACAGTATGATATTAATTATTTAACATATTTGAATCTAAAAACGCCAAATAGTAGTATATATATCTATGTTCTAGCTCAAAAAGGAAGCGAAGTAATGGGGAGTAGAAATAGGCTTTGCGAATCTACGTCCTACTAATTATGGCCCCAAAAAGAATTTAAAACGGTCCAAAACTTGTATGGCATTTGGGGCGATTTTTTAAATGAAAAAAGATCTCAATTTTCAGCAATTTGGGGTCATTTTTTCATTTTAACTTTGGGGCCTTTTATCATATTTATTTTGGGACTATAATCAAAAGTATGAACAAACGGGCTCTATGAAATAGTGTTGCACGAAATAAGGTCGTAAAAATTTTTTTGACATTATTTCAATATGAAAAGGAAATAATGTCGAAAATTTAAGGCCGCAAAATTGCGCTACATTATTTCCTTCTTGCGACATTATTTCATTTTTAATTGGCGGCTTTATTTCATAATTCTTTTCATCAATTTTATATAGGAACCTGTATGCATGGACATACTTTAGTATAGATCTTAGAGTTGGATTCAAAATCATGTTTATGCTCTTTTTGCAGAATATATACTATATATATAAATATAAACCATATCCAACTCATAATTAACGCACCAAATGATAAAGGGCTCTCGATGATGAAAACATATGATTAATTCTAGCATGCACTTTTATGAACTTTTATGAATGCACATGTTGCTATCATCGAAATCTTCCAGTCAGTCACCTACATAAGACTGAACGACGCGTTCAACCTTCTTCTTCCTTGAAGTTCACTCATTAGTTCAAAAATTAATTATAGTTCGGATATCAACAATTAACAATTAAGTTAAAAGATCATTCATTGGGTACACTTGGCCAATGCAATAAAACGTGGTTAATCTCTATTATTTAACCCAAAGAACCGATTCTTTTTAACACAAAAGAAAAAAAAATTTAAAACATTCTGAAAGAAAAAGTGAAAAAATTAAAATATAAAAAAATAACCAACAAAAAAAGTAAAATAAAAACAAAATAGAGAACATCTTCAGGAATATTTTAATCATGGCATTTTTTTTAACAAAAAAAAACATTCTGAAAGAAAACGTGAGAAGTTAAAATATAAAATTTTAAAAACTAAAAACTAAAAACAGTCAAGTTCACCAATAACAAAAGACAAAAAATAAAAATATCCTTGGCAACATTCACCATCAAAGAAAAAAAAAATAACTTCCCCAACATCATTCCTCAGCAAAATTTTAATCATAGTAAGTAACCATTGTTTATTTGATTTTGTTCTACATATAAAAAAAAAATAAAGAAAACTAAAATAATAACACAGCAAATATTTAAATTAATTTCAAAAGAAAAACATATAAATATAATTTGAAACAAATAAATACAACTTAAATAAATATATAGTAAATAATTTTTAAAGTATCCGCTTATCTATCGTACAATATTATAATAAAAAAAAAACATTTAAATTTAAGTAGCTACATACATATGTAACTTGGTCCCTCAATAATATCAATTTTATTTTTAGAAAATTCCAAAAATTCTTACAAAAAGCAATCACAAGATACACACAAGCGCTGATTCAAGCTTAGTTGAATAGTTAAGTTGAATCTGAGTTGAATTTGCGTTTGGTTGAACACAAAAATTAACTGAAAATATTTTATTTCACACAATTGAAATAAATCTTTTTTAAAATAAAAGGGGAATCAAATTAAAATAAATGACCCTTAACTTACTTCGGCTTTTCAACAAATTTAATATTATTGCATATATATATTTTTTTTTAATTCGTTAATAATGTTATGATTACGACATATTAATGCTCGTAGCCCCGGCTGGGTTATTCAGATAAATATAAAATATAGGACATTTTTCTTATAATATATAATTAGTACAATATAATTAAACTAAAAATAAGTATATATGTCCTATAAATTATAATTAATATCATATTGCAACAGCTATATAATAAAATAATAATAAACCATAATTCTTGTACAAAATAATAAATGGCGTAGGAATAAAGGGAACGTCTCATAGTCTTGTACAACAGCCAAATAATCAACGGTTTAGTGAAATTAATGATTCCAGAAACTGGAACTTACTCAAATATGAATAATACATAAATTACTTAGTGGATTCCCTATGCTCCTTATAGTAGTGGGAAGGAAAAAAAAATGAAATATTTTGTCAATAAAAAAAAAATATTAATTTATTGTGTTCACGCATATAAAATTTTTTCTTCCTTCAAAGTAGCAAATTTAATACTAAAATAAAATAAAAACAAGTGAATGTAACAGTAAGTCGATACAACCGGCTTATTAATACCTTACATCTGAATAATTCTAATTAAATTAAAAATCAATAAGGTTTTGGCAACTGCTTGAACCGCTTCCCTTTTCTTCCTTATTCAATTCGAATTTCAGGAACGTAAAAGAGGCATCGTTTAGCACTCTTGTGCAATATTTCAAGTTTCTATCTTTATTAACTTAGCCCTTAGGAGGCTTGTGGCAGGTACTCGAATTGCCACTACAATTCATCAATTCCATCTCAGGGTCATAGAGGAAATATTACAAAACACTCTTGTACTAGTTTTAAAGGTGCTATAGTTTTTGTTTTGGAGGTATGCTCGTTTGCTCTTTGGTTAATTCGGAAGTTTACAAAATTCGAACACATGGTCCAAATCATCTCAAATGTCAAAATTTTAAAGATAAGGAATAACAGAATATAAAGTACCCTTGTACCAAATATAAAGGTTCTATCATTATTGGTTTTGGATATATGTTTCGAAATCCTCTCAAGTTTCAAGGACATAAAGAAAACAGGCCAGAACACCATTGTACTAAATTTAAAGGTTCTACTTTTGTTGGTTTTGAAGATATGCTCCTGTGCTACGAACCCTTGGTCCTTGGTCCAAAATACGAACCCTTGGTCTAAATCCTCTCAAATGTCAGTTTCCAGTTTTACATAAAAAGAAATATAACACAACAGCCTGGTATTAAAAATAAAGATTCTTTGTTGGTTATAAAGATATACTCGTTCGCAAGCTTCCAAAATGCGAACCAATGGACCAAATCCTCTCAAATTCAGAGATTTAAATCAAACATGAAAGGACACCTATTCAAATTACTTTAGTCAATGTAAGTTACGATTTAAAATTTACCACTTTTAGTAATAAATAAAAATTTCTTTAAGAACTAAACGTTATGCAATGGTTTTCGCTGACGCTGCATTTTTATGCATAAAAATTAAATGTTTGAATGAAATACAATATTGTATTAAGTAAATTAACTTATGTTAAATCAAATGTATGTAATGTAAACTGTTGTTGTAAAATTTTAATGTAGATTTAAAGTAATGTAGGTCAGTATAAAAATATTTCAAGTTTATAATACGGAAAATAATTGTACTAAATTTGTAACGATATTCAAGGTGTAATTAATGCTGATTTTAGTATTTAATTTATATATAAAAAGATGTAAATTTATAATAATTAGACAGAACAAAATAAACAGTTTATCATTAAACAAAACATTGGTCCTTCGAGCCGTATCATTTAACCATAAATGATCAAAAGATAATTGGGCAAGCCGATTATATCAACAAAAAAAAAAAAAAACAATGACTACTCTTTCTTGTGAAGAAATTCAATGGGCTAATTTGGAAGAGCTTTTTAGAATCAACAGAAATTACAAGAAAGATAGCAAAGACAGGCATTCATTGGAATATTTCGAAAGTCGTCTGGAACGCGTTCACAGCATATGGAGACGCTATGTTGAGAAGCATCCAGAAGTACTGGAGGGAAAAGCCCACAATAGTACCTTACTCAAGGAATATCAAGAAAGCTATGAAGAAGCAGAAGAACTTTCCTTAGACTTAATAACCAAATTTAAGGGGTTCATTAATGGATATAAGGAACAGAAAGTAAAACCGACAGCAAGACCATCCACGCCAGCTGGAGAAGAGTCTCAATCCACAAGAATTGTTATCAAAGATAACTTTCAATTAGAAAGAATAAAGATTCAATCTGTCCTGTCAATATCTCAAATCTGTACTGACTGACGAAGCAAGCAATCTAATAAAACATTTGTCGGTAAGTGAAGAAAATTATAAAACAGCTTGGGAGTTGTTAACAAACCGATTTGCAAATAACCCAGTTATTTTATCATCACATTTGCATGCAATTACATCTGCTCCATTTACTAAGGCGGAAAATGCTAACAGCTATAAGGGGTTACTTGACGTTACAACCGAATCATTAGCAGGAATTAAAGGATTAGGGCAATCTGCGAAATCGTGGGGACCTATAGTGGTCCACATTCTATCCCAAAAATTAGATATAGAAGCCAGCAAAAAATGGGAAGAGGGCCTAGGTTCTAGTAAAGAGTTTCCAACGTTAGCTCAATTAACAACATTTTTAGAACAACGATTTAGATCTATAGAAGCTATGAGCAGTATGAAGACATTAAATAAAACTCATGTACATGCTGTCAACATTGAAGGAAGATCACATTGAATTATGTGCAATGATACGCATCGACTTTCTAAATGTAAGAAATTTCAGTATCTAAACGTTCAACAAAAACGATCTTTAGTGGAAAAACATAAACTATGTTTTAATTGTTTACAATATGGTCATGTCTCAAAGGGCTGTTTTTCAAAATCTCGCTGTTTAAAATGTAAATCTGCACATCATACATATTTGCACATTGATAATACAAAACAGAAGGAAATTTTAACAGCCACTAATGCAGAAAGGGGAAACGACATCTTGTTAGCAACAGCATTAATTCAAGTAGAAAATAAGTATGGAGATTATGTTTCGTTTAGAGCTCTAATTGACCAAGGTTCTCAAAGATCATTTATAACTGAAGCTGCTGTGCAATGTTTGAAACTTCCTCGTAGTTATGACAGAACCATCATTAACGGAATTGGGTCAACTGAAAGGGCTGTGTCAAGGGGTGTGGCTAACCTAAAAATAAAGGAAAAATGGACTCGTAATCATCACCTCATTCAAGCATTAATAATACCACAAATTACATGCGATTTACCACATAAAAATCTATCACCAAATTCAACAACAATCAATCTGGATGATTTAGCAGATTCAATTTTTAACATAAAGGGAGAATTGACATTTTGTTGGGCGCTGATATATTCGGCAATATTATAAAAAATGGAGTAAAAGACACACAATCAAGATATCTAACTGCGCAAAAAACAGTATTAGGTTGGATATTGTCAGGGCCGGTACCAATCGAATCAAATTATAAGATTTTTAATTTAATTTCAACTGAAGATGTGGATCAATCTCTGAGAAAATTCTGGGAACAAGAAGAAATGGAATACCGTATTGAACCCCCAGTTCAGGATTTACTATCAGAAGAGATTTATAAACAAGATGTCCAACGGTTACCATCAGGCAGATATCAAGTAAGTTTATCATTTAAATTGATACCAGGTGCAGAGTTAGAAGGTACTCGTTCAAGAGCATTGCAGAGACTATATCAATTAGAGCGCATGTTTAAATTAAATTCTGAGTTAAAGGATGATTATAACAAGGTTATAGATGAATATATTCAGTTAGAGCATAGCCACTAAATCAAATCAACAAGGTCAATTACTATCTTCCACATCATGCTGTATTGAAGGCTAGCAGTACAACAACCAAAACTAGGTTTGTTTTTGATGCATCTGCCACATCACCATCTGGAAAATCGCTGAACGATTTTTTATTAACTGGCCCAACCATAGAAGAATCTATTTACGATATCTTAATGCGGTGGAGAAATTATAAATTTGCAATTACTGGCGATATTGAAAAAATGTACCGACAGATATGGCTGAAGCCAGAACATCGCGATTTTCACAGAATAGTGTGGAGAAAACATCCAACTGATGAAGTTAACGATTATAGAACCTTTGGAGTCAGATAGATTATGTAACCTTTGGAGTCGCGTCAGCTCCATTCATAGCAATAAGAACTTTACATGAAGTAGCACAGTCGGTAAAACTAGAAAACCCAAAAATTGCAGACATCATTCTTAACGATTTTTATGTAGATGATTTAATGACAGGTGCTCATACTCTGGAAGAAGCTCAGCATATTAGAGAAGATCTTAGCAAAATCCTGAAGGAGGCGGGATTTCCGTTACGGAAATGGGCAGCAAATGATAATAATTTATTATCAAAAATATTAGAAACAGATCGGGAATTACCACTATATTCGGAAAAGGGAGTTCAAGTACATTAGGATTGTATTGGCTACTAGCAACTGATGCCTTTTTTTATAAGGTGAGCCAACACAAGCAGGAAAAGAATCTTCATACGAAAAGATCAATATTATCAGAAATATCTAAACTCTTTCATCCTCTTGGTTGGTTGCAAGCAATACTTATACAGGGTAAATCATTATTGCAACAATTATGGCTAACTCAAATTGATTGGGATCGCCCTTTGTTAGATTATTTACAAGATCAATGGAACAACTTACGAAATGATCTTTATAATATTCAAGGAATTAATATAATCCGCTGGATAAACTACGAACTCGGAGATGTATTACAATTACATGGATTGGCAGATGTTTCTAGATGGTAAAATCATAACCAATTTGTTATCTTCAAAGTCGAAGTTAGCTCTGATAAAAACAGTGCCAATGCCACGCTTGGAATTATGTGGAGCTCAACTTGTACTACAACTTATGGAGCAAGTATCTAAGGCATTCAAATGGACAGATATAAACAAATTTTTTTGGACTGACTCGACAATTGTCTTATCATGGCTTAGCCAACATCCAAATAAATGGAAAACTTATGTAGCAAATAGAGTTAGTTATATTTTATCTAACTCAACACGTCACAATGGCGCCACGTTCAAAGTAAGGATAATCCAGCTGATATAGCATCTCGAGGCATGAGTGTGAGTCAATTAGGACAACAGCAACTGTGGTGGAAAGGACCGGAGTGGCTAAGTCATACTAAAGCCTTTTGGCCACATATAAAAGACATGACGGCTCTTACTAATTTTGAAGCAAGAACTGTAATTTTAAGCACTGTTGTCAATCTTCCAGAACCTGAATGGATCATCCGATACTCATCATTTACTAGAATGATTAGAATAACGGCTTTGTGTTTGCGGTTCAAGAACAATTCACTCATTCCAAGGGGAAACCGAACTAATTACTTATCAACGGAAAAATTAAGAACAGCTGAAAAATTGCGTACAACTCATGCAAAACCACTTTTTCAAAGATGAAATTGAGCAATTAAAAGGTAATAAAGGGATAAAACTATCAAGTCGAATCAAAGCTTTTAATCCTTTCTTAGATTCAAACGGAATCCTCAGGGTGGACGGTAGATTAACCCTCGCGCCAATATCATATGAACAAAAACATCCAATAATAATTGATGGTCGCTCATATTTAACAATTTCGATCATCAGATACTATCACGAAAAATTGTTACACAAACTGCAATCCGTTTAAAATATTGGATTATTGGTGGAATCACAATAATCAAACGCATACTTCGAAAGTGTTTGGTATGTTTCCGGTCTAATCCCACAATTCAAAATGAAATCATGGGATCGCTACCGGGGACGAGAGTATCACCTGGCAGACCTTTTTCATCTGTAAGACTTGATTTTGGTGGTCCAATATTTATTAAATTTAGCCGTGAACGAGGAGCGAAATCGTGCAAGGCGCATATTGCACTTTTTGTTCGTCTTTCTACAAAGGCGATACATTTGGAGTTAGTAACAGATCTCACAAGTGATGCATCCTTAGCAGCAATACGCCGTCTCATTGCCAGGCGAGGATTATGTACAGACATTTACTCAGATCAAGGAACAAACTTCGTTGGTGCTAATAATATTCTAAAGAAAACATATCTTAATTCAAGAGATGTACTTGCAAATGAAAAAATTAATTGGCATTTTATTCCACCTGGATGTCCCCATTTTGCTGGACTATGGGAGGCTGGCATTAAATCAACAAAACGGCTTCTCAAAAAAGTTTTAGGTGAACAACTCCTGACATATGCAGAGATGGTTACTCTTTTAACGCAAATAGAATCCTGTTTCAACTCTAGACCACTTTGCTCTTCGAGTAATGATTGCAACGATTTAGAAGCACTTACACCAGGGCATTTTCTTATAGGCCAACATTTGCATGCTGCTTCTGAAACACTTGGGTTACAAGGAGGGAAATGGAAATTATTACAACAACTAAAAAACTCCTTTTGGTAACGTTGGACTAAGGAGTACATAAGTTCATTACAGGAACGAAATAAATGGAAACAATCAAAGGAAAACATAAAACTAGATTAATTAGTTCTTATAAAGGACGAAAGATTTTCATCAAACAAATGGCCATAGGAAGAATCGTGGAAATATCCAGGAGAAGACGGTATTGTAAGGGTAGTTTCAATAAAAACGAACAAAGGAATTACACAGAGAAATATAACTAAAATATGTCCACTACCAAATGATGAACCACATGATGATACAAGCAAGATTGTTATCAATAAATCTCAAACATCTGCTAAGGTCAATGTAAATTTAATGGACAACAACTTGTTTCTTGTTATCATTATTCAGCTTAATTTTCGGACAAGATGTAAACATCACACAATTTAGCGGCAAATCCGGCATGTATTTTGAAAACAATGGCAAAATTAAGTTGGTTAGCTCAAAGTGGAAAATTCTTTTGTATTACGATCTAGAAACATACTAGTGGGAACTGAACGAAGTTGATAAAGGCATTAAAAATTTAGAAACAATGTGTGCAGAGCATTTAATAAAAAATTTAACATTTTGTCTGGCTCATGTAAATCATCTTTCTAGTCAATTTCTTCGTCTTCAACAAAATAATGAAATTATGTTTACAAATCATGCATATCACCAAAGGAAAGCAAGAGGAGCTTTAAACATTGTGGGAAACATTGCAAATGGTTTATTTGGTATACTCACTCAAGAAGACGCTCAGAAATATGATTTGCAAATATCAGCATTAAGGGAAAATAATCAACAAATATATTCATTATTTAAAGAACAAACATCAACAATCCATTCAACTCTTAAATTGATGAAATTAAAGGATTCTCTGATTCAAAATCAATTTAAAACATTAGAGAAACAACTGAACCAATTGCATAAAATGGAACAGAAGGAGATAGGAATACTGAGTTTAGTGTTACATTACTTAATGACTATGAAAAGATACAAGGAAATTCAAGATGAACTTATAGTATCTTATATTAATGCAAAAACTCAAAAACATTATTTATTTTTAACAACCACCGAATTGATTCATCAACTTAATTTAATAAGCAAAAACATACCCTATGGGACACAACTACCCATTAAAGAGACAGATCCAAATTTCTTACATGATATATTCGCCATCTTGAATAGCAAAACGGCATTATCAGGAAAACGGCTAATAATTGAATTCAGCATATCTTATTCCGTTATCTACGATATATCAAACCAAGCACATCATAATTCAACTCAACATTAAGAATCTAGCAATAACCAGTGATAGAACTCATTACTTCGCAATATCAGAAACAGAAATTAGTAAATGCTTACATACAACTGCATCAAGGATTTGCTAAATCTCCTCACCAATTTACGGATTAGAATCTCAGAAATATCGTTGCGAAGTTACTCTGCTCACACAACATTGAAATTTTAAAGAAGACTGTGAATTCAATATTGTTGAACCAAGTAACCAATGGATTCCTCTTTCTAATGAAGGACAATATATTTTTGTTACAATAGTACCACAAAATGTTACGTTATAATGCGGAGAGTATTCAAAGTCAATCAAATTAGAAAATGAAGGAATTATAACTATACCACCAGGCTGTGCAGTGAACCATCCAACATATACAGTAGCGGCTCACTCGTCTGTTCAGTCACGGATCTCGATTCAAAATGATGTTATACCTGTAATGAATATGTCAGAACTTGGAACTTTAGTTGGAAATTTGAATCTTATTTAACCAACATCAACCTTTTATGGAGATATATCCGATATCCAGAGAATTATAGAAAAGCAACGTAACAAATTGACTGAAATGTCAAATAATTCGATTTAGCCTGAACATCATGAATACGTTTTGATTTCCATCATTATTTTCATATTATTGCTTTTAATAGGTATCACTGTATATAGCAAAATTTGGACTAAGATTTTTAAGTGCAATTCATCAGCAACCTCCACACCAGAGTTTTCATTACACCAAAGATTAAGACGTTCAATACATTGGCCAAGGTTTACTGAAGAACCTATACCATCAGCAAGTCAAAGTACGGTCTTATAGGTTCTTGGTGGGCGGAATGTTCAAATTACTTTAGTCAGTTTAAGTTACGATTTAAAATTTACCATTTTTAGTAATAAATAAAAATTTCTTTAACAATTAAACGTTATGCAATGGTTTTCGCTGACGCTGCATTTTTATGCATAAAAATTAAATGTTTGAATGAAATACAATATTGTATTAAGTAAATTAACTTATGTTAAATCAAATGTATGTAATGTAAACTGTTGTTGTAAAATTTTAATGTAGATTTAAAGTAATGTAGGTCAGTATAAAAATATTTCAAGTTTATAATACGGAAAATAATTGTACTAAATTTGTAATGATATTCAAGGTGTAATTAATGCTGATTTTAGTATTTAATTTATATATAAAAAGATGTAAATTTATAATAATTAGACAGAACAAAATAAACAGTTTATCATTAAACAAAACAACACCATTGTACCAAATTTAAAAATTCTATCTTTGTTAGTTTTGCAGATAGTCTCGTTTGCTCCGGAATCATTCGGAAGCTTCCAGAAAATTATACGCATTCACAGCAGTCTCTAATAAAAACAGTATGACTTACAATTAGGGAAACCGTAACAATCAAGACGGTGATAGATTAAGCATTGAACAACTGTACGGTGAACTAAGAGCATTGCTTTTCAAAACTAATTGCAAACTATTAACGATATTAAATCAAAGATCTCTCATTTTCTCGAAATAGGTTTTACAACCTCAATAACAACACGAATAACAGTTATTCCGACAATAACAGTAATTATAATAGAAATAATAACAATACTGATGTTGAACAAATGGACTTTGCCTCTCCTACATTTAATGACTCCAATACATATCGCCATAGTAATTCTAACCATACTAATTTAAGAAATAATAATTTAAATAATAACAATTATAATAATACAACTAGAATAAATACATAAATATGATTCTAACCGTAATAATATTAACAATATTTACAGAAAAACAATAATTACAACAACAATTATAATAATGCACGTAGAATAAATAGAAATTATTCTAACTCTAATAATACTAACAATTCTTACAGAAGAAACAATAATAATAATAACAACAATAATGTTGTAGACGTGGATATTGATAGCTCAACAATTAACAGAAGAGCTTACATTCCAATTCCGAAAAAGCAAAAAATTTTCAAGCAATAGCCTCTGTAAATTATCCCATATAGTACGAAATACCCCAGTAATAAATAATATGACTAGATAAAAAGAAAATTCGACTTTGGTATACCTTAGCCGTTTCACCTGCCTTAAGACGAATTTTTCTGAGTCTTCATAGCTTTCCTTCATATGAATTTTGTTTTAGAGAAAAAAGAAAAATTCATAAAATCTTTAGACTTCATTTCAATAACACTAAATTTATGTCTTACACACACAATCTCACAAAATTGTAGCAATTGTGACGATGGTGAATTGTAATATAAGTTTCTTCTGTTTTCCTATAAGAGCATGATCTATGTCACACTCCAACTACCAAAAATTTATGATCAATTGTATCAAAAAAATTACTTATCTTAAGGAACGTATAAAACATGGTGCTTAGGAATCAGTTCTTATTCTCCCTGCACATGAGTCACTATACAATAAAACTTTTATAATTTGTGGGTTGTTATTCAAAGCATCTCAGTGTTTTCCCAAAAAAGATGCAATTTCGTTTCCCCCACATTTTGCAATTGTTTCATGCCACATGAAACAATACGAGTTATTAGTTAAAAAATCATGGACAATTAATTAAAAGTCCATAGTTGCCTTTTATAAGAAGATATAATAGGAATGGAGTAGGCAGACACTGCTGCAAAGCAAATGAATAGGCTTTTATTGTAGCATTAGTAGATAACCTATGAGACTTCTGGACCAAATTTACGTATATTTTGAAAGGGGGGTGTATCACAATTCCGTCATCTTGGATTCTTATGATAGGGTGGAACAACACCAAAACAAAAAAAAATTTAAAACTGCGGTTAAAGTATACAAATGCATTAAGAAATTGCAATTTGTGTTTGGTTTGAGATGGTTGTTATGGTGTTGGAAGTAAATGTTAATTTTGTGTTGTTTTATATATATGAAGACATAATTGTTTTGATTGTATGAGGTGCTCAGTAGCTTTTATATATACGGCTGTTGTCATAGCGGAAAAAGAGCCCCTTGGCAAATTTCAACTTTCTAGGTCTATATACAGGGTATTTCAACTCGATAGTCTTCCTTGAAATGGGTGACCAGGCATGTTGAGACGAACAAAAAATTGTATTAGAGCGGGGGTAATTTTGTGTTGTGGTATATATATATATAAAGGTATATGAAGATGTGGTTGTTTGATGTTGTCCAGGGTGTAGGTGTTATATATATTAGTAAAAACCCTTAGGGTAAAATTTATTTGTATGAAAAAGTGGAGATTTGTATTCTTCTGAGAAGTGAGAACGTATATAGAAGTAGTGGGTATTATTAATATGCATAATATCAAATAGTTGTCTGATATATTATAACATTTTATAAGTCAATATGAGACTAGGTTATTTTTCTATGCGTTATATTGCTTCACAGGTTGTTGATTTAATAAAAACTAAGGTTAAATATTAGTGTAATGTATAATGGAATTGGTTTTAGGATTAGAAGGTTAAATGATTCAATGAAATTTGAGAATGTTATTTGTTGAAGTTGCAATATCTATACAGGGTAAAGCAATACTTATACAGGGTAAATCATTATTGCAACAATTATGGCTAACTCAAATTGATTGGGATCGCCCTTTGTTAGATTATTTACAAGATCAATGGAACAACTTACGAAATGATCTTTATAATATTCAAGGAATTAATATAATCCGCTGGATAAACTACGAACTCGGAGATGTATTACAATTACATGGATTGGCAGATGTTTCTAGATGGTAAAATCATAACCAATTTGTTATCTTCAAAGTCGAAGTTAGCTCTGATAAAAACAGTGCCAATGCCACGCTTGGAATTATGTGGAGCTCAACTTGTACTACAACTTATGGAGCAAGTATCTAAGGCATTCAAATGGACAGATATAAACAAATTTTTTTGGACTGACTCGACAATTGTCTTATCATGGCTTAGCCAACATCCAAATAAATGGAAAACTTATGTAGCAAATAGAGTTAGTTATATTTTATCTTTGATGGTCGCTCATATTTAACAATTTCGATCATCAGATACTATCACGAAAAATTGTTACACAAACTGCAATCCGTTTAAAATATTGGATTATTGGTGGAATCACAATAATCAAACGCATACTTCGAAAGTGTTTGGTATGTTTCCGGTCTAATCCCACAATTCAAAATGAAATCATGGGATCGCTACCGGGGACGAGAGTATCACCTGGCAGACCTTTTTCATCTGTAAGACTTGATTTTGGTGGTCCAATATTTATTAAATTTAGCCGTGAACGAGGAGCGAAATCGTGCAAGGCGCATATTGCACTTTTTGTTCGTCTTTCTACAAAGGCGATACATTTGGAGTTAGTAACAGATCTCACAAGTGATGCATCCTTAGCAGCAATACGCCGTCTCATTGCCAGGCGAGGATTATGTACAGACATTTACTCAGATCAAGGAACAAACTTCGTTGGTGCTAATAATATTCTAAAGAAAACATATCTTAATTCAAGAGATGTACTTGCAAATGAAAAAATTAATTGGCATTTTATTCCACCTGGATGTCCCCATTTTGCTGGACTATGGGAGGCTGGCATTAAATCAACAAAACGGCTTCTCAAAAAAGTTTTAGGTGAACAACTCCTGACATATGCAGAGATGGTTACTCTTTTAACGCAAATAGAATCCTGTTTCAACTCTAGACCACTTTGCTCTTCGAGTAATGATTGCAACGATTTAGAAGCACTTACACCAGGGCATTTTCTTATAGGCCAACATTTGCATGCTGCTTCTGAAACACTTGGGTTACAAGGAGGGAAATGGAAATTATTACAACAACTAAAAAACTCCTTTTGGTAACGTTGGACTAAGGAGTACATAAGTTCATTACAGGAACGAAATAAATGGAAACAATCAAAGGAAAACATAAAACTAGATTAATTAGTTCTTATAAAGGACGAAAGATTTTCATCAAACAAATGGCCATAGGAAGAATCGTGGAAATATCCAGGAGAAGACGGTATTGTAAGGGTAGTTTCAATAAAAACGAACAAAGGAATCACAGAGAAATATAACTAAAATATGTCCACTACCAAATGATGAACCACATGATGATACAAGCAAGATTGTTATCAATAAATCTCAAACATCTGCTAAGGTCAATGTAAATTTAATGGACAACAACTTGTTTCTTGTTATCATTATTCAGCTTAATTTTCGGACAAGATGTAAACATCACACAATTTAGCGGCAAATCCGGCATGTATTTTGAAAACAATGGCAAAATTAAGTTGGTTAGCTCAAAGTGGAAAATTCTTTTGTATTACGATCTAGAAACATACTAGTGGGAACTGAACGAAGTTGATAAAGGCATTAAAAATTTAGAAACAATGTGTGCAGAGCATTTAATAAAAAATTTAACATTTTGTCTGGCTCATGTAAATCATCTTTCTAGTCAATTTCTTCGTCTTCAACAAAATAATGAAATTATGTTTACAAATCATGCATATCACCAAAGGAAAGCAAGAGGAGCTTTAAACATTGTGGGAAACATTGCAAATGGTTTATTTGGTATACTCACTCAAGAAGACGCTCAGAAATATGATTTGCAAATATCAGCATTAAGGGAAAATAATCAACAAATATATTCATTATTTAAAGAACAAACATCAACAATCCATTCAACTCTTAAATTGATGAAATTAAAGGATTCTCTGATTCAAAATCAATTTAAAACATTAGAGAAACAACTGAACCAATTGCATAAAATGGAACAGAAGGAGATAGGAATACTGAGTTTAGTGTTACATTACTTAATGACTATGAAAAGATACAAGGAAATTCAAGATGAACTTATAGTATCTTATATTAATGCAAAAACTCAAAAACATTATTTATTTTTAACAACCACCGAATTGATTCATCAACTTAATTTAATAAGCAAAAACATACCCTATGGGACACAACTACCCATTAAAGAGACAGATCCAAATTTCTTACATGATATATTCGCCATCTTGAATAGCAAAACGGCATTATCAGGAAAACGGCTAATAATTGAATTCAGCATATCTTATTCCGTTATCTACGATATATCAAACCAAGCACATCATAATTCAACTCAACATTAAGAATCTAGCAATAACCAGTGATAGAACTCATTACTTCGCAATATCAGAAACAGAAATTAGTAAATGCTTACATACAACTGCATCAAGGATTTGCTAAATCTCCTCACCAATTTACGGATTAGAATCTCAGAAATATCGTTGCGAAGTTACTCTGCTCACACAACATTGAAATTTTAAAGAAGACTGTGAATTCAATATTGTTGAACCAAGTAACCAATGGATTCCTCTTTCTAATGAAGGACAATATATTTTTGTTACAATAGTACCACAAAATGTTACGTTATAATGCGGAGAGTATTCAAAGTCAATCAAATTAGAAAATGAAGGAATTATAACTATACCACCAGGCTGTGCAGTGAACCATCCAACATATACAGTAGCGGCTCACTCGTCTGTTCAGTCACGGATCTCGATTCAAAATGATGTTATACCTGTAATGAATATGTCAGAACTTGGAACTTTAGTTGGAAATTTGAATCTTATTTAACCAACATCAACCTTTTATGGAGATATATCCGATATCCAGAGAATTATAGAAAAGCAACGTAACAAATTGACTGAAATGTCAAATAATTCGATTTAAGCCTGAACATCATGAATACGTTTTGATTTCCATCATTATTTTCATATTATTGCTTTTAATAGGTATCACTGTATATAGCAAAATTTGGACTAAGATTTTTAAGTGCAATTCATCAGCAACCTCCACACCAGAGTTTTCATTACACCAAAGATTAAGACGTTCAATACATTGGCCAAGGTTTACTGAAGAACCTATACCATCAGCAAGTCAAAGTACGGTCTTATAGGTTCTTGGTGGGCGGAATGTTCAAATTACTTTAGTCAGTTTAAGTTACGATTTAAAATTTACCATTTTTAGTAATAAATAAAAATTTCTTTAACAATTAAACGTTATGCAATGGTTTTCGCTGACGCTGCATTTTTATGCATAAAAATTAAATGTTTGAATGAAATACAATATTGTATTAAGTAAATTAACTTATGTTAAATCAAATGTATGTAATGTAAACTGTTGTTGTAAAATTTTAATGTAGATTTAAAGTAATGTAGGTCAGTATAAAAATATTTCAAGTTTATAATACGGAAAATAATTGTACTAAATTTGTAATGATATTCAAGGTGTAATTAATGCTGATTTTAGTATTTAATTTATATATAAAAAGATGTAAATTTATAATAATTAGACAGAACAAAATAAACAGTTTATCATTAAACAAAACAACACCATTGTACCAAATTTAAAAATTCTATCTTTGTTAGTTTTGCAGATAGTCTCGTTTGCTCCGGAATCATTCGGAAGCTTCCAGAAAATTATACGCATTAGGGAAACCGTAACAATCAAGACGGTGATAGATTAAGCATTGAACAACTGTACGGTGAACTAAGAGCATTGCTTTTCAAAACTAATTGCAAACTATTAACGATATTAAATCAAAGATCTCTCATTTTCTCGAAATAGGTTTTACAACCTCAATAACAACACGAATAACAGTTATTCCGACAATAACAGTAATTATAATAGAAATAATAACAATACTGATGTTGAACAAATGGACTTTGCCTCTCCTACATTTAATGACTCCAATACATATCGCCATAGTAATTCTAACCATACTAATTTAAGAAATAATAATTTAAATAATAACAATTATAATAATACAACTAGAATAAATACATAAATATGATTCTAACCGTAATAATATTAACAATATTTACAGAAAAACAATAATTACAACAACAATTATAATAATGCACGTAGAATAAATAGAAATTATTCTAACTCTAATAATACTAACAATTCTTACAGAAGAAACAATAATAATAATAACAACAATAATGTTGTAGACGTGGATATTGATAGCTCAACAATTAACAGAAGAGCTTACATTCCAATTCCGAAAAAGCAAAAAATTTTCAAGCAATAGCCTCTGTAAATTATCCCATATAGTACGAAATACCCCAGTAATAAATAATATGACTAGATAAAAAGAAAATTCGACTTTGGTATACCTTAGCCGTTTCACCTGCCTTAAGACGAATTTTTCTGAGTCTTCATAGCTTTCCTTCATATGAATTTTGTTTTAGAGAAAAAAGAAAAATTCATAAAATCTGTAGACTTCATTTCAATAACACTAAATTTATGTCTTACACACACAATCTCACAAAATTGTAGCAATTGTGACGATGGTGAATTGTAATATAAGTTTCTTCTGTTTTCCTATAAGAGCATGATCTATGTCACACTCCAACTACCAAAAATTTATGATCAATTGTATCAAAAAAATTACTTATCTTAAGGAACGTATAAAACATGGTGCTTAGGAATCAGTTCTTATTCTCCCTGCACATGAGTCACTATACAATAAAACTTTTATAATTTGTGGGTTGTTATTCAAAGCATCTCAGTGTTTTCCCAAAAAAGATGCAATTTCGTTTCCCCCACATTTTGCAATTGTTTCATGCCACATGAAACAATACGAGTTATTAGTTAAAAAATCATGGACAATTAATTAAAACTCCATAGTTGCCTTTTATAAGAAGATATAATAGGAATGGAGTAGGCAGACACTGCTGCAAAGCAAATGAATAGGCTTTTATTGTAGCATTAGTAGATAACCTATGAGACTTCTGGACCAAATTTACGTATATTTTGAAAGGGGGGTGTATCACAATTCCGTCATCTTGGATTCTTATGATAGGGTGGAACAACACCAAAACAAAAAAAAATTTAAAACTGCGGTTAAAGTACACAAATGCATTAAGAAATTGCAATTTGTGTTTGGTTTGAGATGGTTGTTATGGTGTTGGAAGTAAATGTTAATTTTGTGTTGTTTTATATATATGAAGACATAATTGTTTTGATTGTACGAGGTGCTCAGTAGCTTTTATATATACGGCTGTTGTCATAGCGGAAAAACAGCCCCTTGGCAAATTTCAACTTTCTAGGTCTATATACAGGGTATTTCAACTCGATAGTCTTCCTTGAAATGGGTGACCAGGCATGTTGAGACGAACAAAAAATTGTATTAGAGCGGGGGTAATTTTGTGTTGTGGTATATATATATATAAAGGTATATGAAGATGTGGTTGTTTGATGTTGTCCAGGGTGTAGGTGTTATATATATTAGTAAAAACCCTTAGGGTAAAATTTATTTGTATGAAAAAGTGGAGATTTGTATTCTTCTGAGAAGTGAGAACGTATATAGAAGTAGAGGGTATTATTAATATGCATAATATCAAATAGTTGTCTGGTATATTATAACATTTTATAAGTCAATATGAGACTAGGTTATTTTTCTATGCGTTATATTGCTTCACAGGTTGTTGATTTAATAAAAACTAAGGTTAAATATTAGTGTAATGTATAATGGAATTGGTTTTAGGATTAGAAGGTTAAATGATTCAATGAAATTTAGAATGTTATTTGTTGAAGTTGCAATATCTAGAGCTGCCGCAGTTGTTGATTTCCGAAGAGTTCGAATTCTTATTTGTTTGGTTAGAAGTAAGTGACTAGAAGTAGGTAAGTTTTTGTAAAATTTTATTCGGCAACCTTTTAATTGTAAGTAATGTAAAAATTATACAAAAATATACCAACAATTGAGAAATGAAAAATTTTAAAACTTGCGGTTAAAAATTGATACCTCGAAAAAAAGTGGAAAGTGAGAATTAAGTGTAAGATATAATGGAATTGGTTTTAGGAGTAGAAGGTTAAATGATTCAATGAAATTTGAGAATGCTATTTGTTGAAGTTGTAATACCTAGATCTGCCGCAGTTGTGGATTTCCGAAGGGTTCGAGTTCTTATTTGTTTGGTTAGAAGTAAGTGACTATAAGTAGACCACAGATGGTAAAGCATGTATCCGTTGAAGTTGTTGATAAGTAAATCAGCTGAAGTAAATGGAACCAATTTTGAATTATAGTGTATTATAATTATAGTGTTATAGTGTAAAGATATAGTGTTATGAAATTATCAAAAATATCCTATAGTAAGTAGTGAATGTTTGTGCTTTTGCGATAGGAGCTTAAAATTTAAATTTTAGAATTTTGTTTTTCTGTTTTAATTGTGTGTGTGTGTGTATGTGTGTGTTTGTGTGTGATTGTTTCAACATAATAGAAATTTTAATTAAAGTATGTACTTATCTGTAAAAAGAATGATTTTGAAATAGAAAAATAAAAAAATTGCTATTTCAGTTTTTAAAAATAATAATTATGGAAAACCAAGAAAATAATAAAATAATAAGAATATAGTTGTGAAATAAAAAAATAAATTGAAAATGATGTCAGGGGATTTCATTTTTTCTTTTTTTCTTTTTTTCTTTTATTTGGTTGAATATGTGAAACTTATACTTTACAGACGGTGAAATGTATATAATATAATGTGAACCTTACTACAATTTTATAAAATAAGTGACCCTAAAATTGAACCTTGTGGTACTCCTTTACAATAGTTTTTATTCACTCAATGTATTACATAACGTAACTAATATCTATTACATATTGCATTATTTCATCTCAAACTTAGAACTATGATTATTAGAATAGCTATGAGGTTTCGAATAAAATGACATCACAGGGGATTCCTTTAGTTAAAATATATAAAGAGAAAAAACAAAATATGTATATTAATATTTAAATTTAATACATTTTAGTATTTCAATTTTTATTTGTTTTGTAGTCATGATAAGAAATTTTTATTGTTATTATAATATACACAGTAAGCGTGTTTTATATTAAGAATGAAAAATCCTTCATCATAAAATTAAAAATTTTAAAACTTGCGGTTAAAAATTGATAACTCGAAAAAAGTTGAAAGTGAGAATTAAGTGTAAGGTATAATGGAATTAGTTTTAGTATTAGAAAGTTGAATGATTCAATGAAATTTGAGAATGTTTTTTGTTGAACCTGTTTTGAAATGGGTTTTGAACTTGGGTAGAACCGCAAGCTTGCAACTTGACCACAGATGGTAAAGCATGTATCTGTTGAAGTTTTTGATAAGTGAATCCGCCGAAGTTGTTAACTATATTATAATTGTTGAGAAATAGTGTATATGAAATTATCAAAAATATCCTAGAGTAAGTAGTGAATATTTATGGTTTTGCAATAAGACCTTAAAATCTAAATGTGGAATTTTGTTTTACTGTTTTAATTGTTATGTTTATATTTCAAAGTTTATATTTCTAATAAAACATTACTTCGTTCACCTTTAAACAAGATACATCACACTTTTTGTTATATATAATAAAAAGAAAATCTAAAAGTGAATTTTAAAATGGCAAATGTGAATGAAATTTAAAAAAAATTAAAATCAAATTTTACTAATATTTAAGAAAATATTGCTCTAAGAGAGGGAACCATAAAAGAATTTAGCAAACATATAAGACAATTAAATAATGCGTTAATAACATCGAGCATGACTAGCGAAAAACATCAAATTTCAAACTCGTTATTATTAATACAAGGATTTCGCACGAAATTAAAACAAAAGCGGATACACGGTGGAGGTGGATATTATCCAAACAGGAAGAATTATAATAGCTCATATTATGTAAAATGGGTGGACATTCATTCTACATTTAATAACAGAATTAGAAGGAGCGCAATTATTAATTTACAACATAAAGGCCCGAAGTGTTTTTTAATGGATTGTATGAAACCCTTTAAAAATCAAGTGCAAAATGCTCTGAAAAAAGAAGCTATGCTTAAAGTTTATAGAGTATTTCGCGGAGATTTCAAATTTATTAAGAATGATATGGAGATATCGGAACTAAAATATATGAACACAGAAAGCATAGCAATTTATAAAGAGGATGGTTTAAATAAATGGTTCACAGAACACATTCAAAATCCTGTATTAAAAGTTTTAGAAGAGTTCCAGGAAAAAGATAACGGTTGGAGTCTTTCTGAAATTATAAACTTGGGAATAAATATTAATAAATTTACTCCACAATATGGATCATCTTATATTAAATTGCTAATAAAAATTTAAAAAAAAATATGCATGTATCAATGTCAAAAATAATGATAATGCATGTTTTGCATGGAGCGTCATACAGCCCCATATCCAGTAGAATTATATTCAGATATAATTTCCAGCTATCCCCACTATAACAATGTTTTTAATTTAGATAAAATTCAGTGGCCGATGACAATAAAACAAATTCCTCGATTTAAATATCAAAACGAAATCTCTATAAACGTATATATTGTAGCATCGAAAAAATATATTATTCTACCAACATATTTAACTAAGACAAAAAGAGTTAAACATATAAATCTTTTAATTATGCAAAACGAATATTATGATGAAAACAATGAAAGCAATCAACGTATTCACTATCACAATATTTGGATCAAAAATTTGTCCATACTTCCGGCATCACAATTATCCAAACATAACGGGGTAAAATACTTTTGTGACAGATGTCTTAACTATTTTCATAACAAGGATAAGTTAAGAATTCATTATGATGACTGCATCAATCAAAATGAATGCAGAATACGAATGCCAGGTGATGCTGAAAAAAAGTTTGGAATTTAAGAATTTCTGTAATAAGGAAAAGGCGCCTTTTGCGATTTATGCTGATTTGGAATGCATTCTGCAGCAAGTAAATAATAATGCTAATAAATACCAAAACCATATTCCATGTAATATAGAGTTTTATGTGAAATGTTCTTATGACTCCACATTATCGTTCAATAAATCTTATCGGGGTCGAGATTTAATATAATGGTTTGTGCGAGAACTATTGAATTTTGCTGAAAATGTTGAAAGTGTTTTTCTATGTTCAATACCTATAGATCAATTATCTATAGAGCAAATTCATGATTTTCAAAATGGTACAATATGTCATATATGTAGCAAATTATTTAATGTAACTGATAAAAAGGTTCATGATCATTGCCATCTAACGGGTAAATATCGAGGACCTGCACATGAAGGGTGTAATATTAATTTTAAAGATACTCATATAATACTTATTGTTTTTCATAGTGTTTCAGGATATGACTCACACTTCATTATTGCAAATTTGGCTTCAGATATATGGGTCGAATTGATTTATTACCTATTAACAAGGAACGTTACATATCCTTTACAAAAAAATTATATGGATGCATTATCAAATTTTGCTTTTTTGATTCATATAGATTTTTATCATGTGGATTAGATACTCTTGCCTCACATCTATCTAAATTCTCAATATTAAATTCGCAATTTTCTAATTTAAATGACAAACAATCAACTCTCTTAAAACGTAAAGGTATTTATCCATATGACTATATGGATGATGAGAGAAAATTTTTAGAAACATGTTTACCATCCATAAATAATTTCTATAACAAACTAAATGATGCTAGTATTTCCATAGATGGATGTAATCTCTTAGCAGATATTTTTGAACAGTTTCGAGCAAGTTGTTTAGAAACATATAAACTAGATCCTGCTCACTATTTTACTCTTCCAGGTTACACTTGGGATGTCATGTTAAAACACACTGAAGTGGTATTAGAATTACTTATCAATATTGATATGTTAATGTTTGTTGAGCGAGGGATTCGAAGTGGTCTTAGCCAATGCTCTAAGCGTTATGCTAAACCTAACAATAAATATATGTCTGATTATAACCCTGATCAATAATCAAAATCCTTAATGTATTACGATATAAACAACCAATATGGTTGGGCAATGTGTCAATATTTACCATATGGAGGGTTTAAATGGTGTGAAAATATATCACAATTTTCAATTGATAATATTAATGGGTTATCAGATTATTCTGATATTGGGTATATATTTGAAGTGGATTTAGAATATCCATAAGGAATACATGATATCCATAGAGACCTACCTTTTTGTCCACAATACTGTTGTGCCCCTAGTTTAAAACCGGAAAAATTGATGGCTACCCTATATGATAAATCGAAATATGTAATTCATTATCGCAATTTAAAACAAGCTTTGAATAATGGATTAAAACTTACAAAAATACATAAAGTTTTTGAATTTAAACAGTCAAATAATGCATCGATTTAAATACAGAACTTCATGCGCAGGCTATGAATGAATTTGAAAAAAATCTTTACAAATTAATGAATAATGCAGTATTCGGTAAAGCAATGGAAAATGCTAGAAAACATAGTATTGTCAAATTGGTAACGAAATGGGTGGGGAGATATGGAGCTGAAGCTTTGATTTCCAAACCTGAATTTAAAATTTCAACCATATTCAATGAAAATCTAATTGCTGTTGAATTAAATAAAATTGAGATATACTTTAACAAATCAATTTATATTGGTATGTGTTTTCTAGATCTGACTAAGGCAACAATTTATGACTTTCATTATAGTTATATGATTCCTAAATTTGATTCCAATTGTGCGCTCTGTTATCCTGATAATGACAGTTTAATTTATGAAATTTTGGATGCCAATATATATGAAACTATAAAAAATGATTGTATATTAGGTTTTGATACTAGCGATTATTCAAAAAATAATATTTGGGGTAAAAGTAAATAAAAAAATTGTTCGACTAATATAACGCATTATGACCGAATTTGTGGCATTGCGATCAAAAATGTATGCAACCCGAGTAGATTGTTAAGATCATGCTAAAAAAATCTAAAGGTGTAAAAAGGCATGTGATAAAAAATAAATAATGTTTTAACGACTATATAGAATGCTTAAATGATACCACAGAAAAAATAGTTTCACAAAATTTAATTAAATCGCAAAAGCATCAAGTGTCTTCAATAACGCAATATAAAATCAGACTTAGTCCACACGATGACAAAAGATATCTATTACAAAATGATAGTAATTTTATAACGTTACCGTGGGGTCATTATAGCATTATAGATGTAGATTAATATAAGATAAATACTTTAGTTATAATTTATTATAATTTTATATTTTTATTCTTAACTTAATATTTTATATTTTTATTCTTAACTTAATATAAATGAAAAACAAAAATCTAAGGTAAACAATACTTACACATGTATGCAGTCGGTAAAAATGTGTAAAAAATTTACTTTAGATGATTATAGAGATTGTTTATATAAAAAGAAAAAAGATTTTTGTAAATTTTAGAAGTAAGCTACATAATATTTATATATGAAAATTAAATAATTATAAACTGTATAGAAGCAGTATTATGGATGAATCATAAATATTAAATACTAAATAATAATAAAACAATTTAATAAAGAGTAAAAAAATAAATTAAAACTTAAAATTTTTTTATTTCATTTTAAAATCATTTTTATTTTTGCAGAATGTAATTACTTCACAGGTTTATTTTTGCAGGTTGTAATTACTTCATCCCTTCATATTTAATATTAGTTGTTGATGTAGAATAAGATGGTTTTAAAATTACCATCATTTTTACTTATTGATAAGAATAAAGACTTAAGTAGCCGAAAGACTATAGTAGCCGATATAGAAGAAAATTTGAAGAATTTGTTAAACTATAAAATACATATAAATAGTCCATAATAATAATTTAGGGTACATTAGCAACACATCCAGTTCAGGTCAGTTCATAGCACTTCATTTCAGTTCAGTTCATATAGCAGTTCAATAGCTAATATATTGATTAGTCATAAATGAAAAAGTTTTGAACGATTTAATTAAAACTACGGAAAGCTTACAACTATGGATTTTTACTTATCGATAAGGATAAAAACTTAAATAGAGACCGATATATAAGAAAATTTGAAGAATTCGTTAAACTGTAAAATAGATATAAATAGTCCATAATAATAATAATTTAGGTTATACTTGCAACACATCCAGTTCAGATCAGTTCAGTTCAGTTCATATAGCAGTTCAACAGCAAATATATTGATTAGTCATGAATGAAAAACTTTTGAAGTAATTAATTAAAACTAAGAAAAGCCTACAAAGGAAATATAAATCATTAAAGATGGGAAGAATAAAGCAAGCACAATATTTAGAAAAGAAATTAAAACCGATTATAACACCTATTGAGGAATTAACCAATATTGTGAAATATAAATCTCCAATCAATTTTATAAAACCGGAAATCAAAGAAGAATCTAGAATTAATAATGATGATGAAATTAAATCGAGTTTATTCAAAATAGAAACACCAAAGAAGGAAGAAATATATTTTAAGAGTTTCACGACGTCAACACCTCTATACAACTGTAATAAATCTCAGCTTGATAAGAGCTATGGTCCCTATCTTGATCGGAAATCAAACATAAGAAAATTAGGTAATTCAGCTTTCAGTATTGATTAAAAAAATAATAATATAATAATTGACGAAGAGATATATGATGGAACTCTTGATTTGTATGATCTTATATTTAAACTGCAACCTGAAAGTTACACAGAAAATAATTTGAATGAATATCAAAAAATTTTAGAGAAAACAAATGCACATCGAAGAAATTATAATTTAACATAGCAAATTAAAGCGAATAAGGGTTATAAGTATAAAAAAATTATACGAACGCTTTTTACACATGAATATAATATAAGAGACCAAAAAGTAGGAAAAGCCTTAACTAATAAAAGTATTGCAATACAACCGCAAACATCTACTATGATATATTCAAAACAACCTGTTCAATACACATACTGGGATGATCCAAATGAGCTAGTCAATAGATTAAGACTTTTAATTGCATCACAAATAGCTGATAATAACAATAATCATAATGAAATCAATTCCATTATTGAAGAGTTGAGAGAAGCTAATGTAATTGAATAATATAAAAACAAAAAACAATTATAAAATTATTATCTATAAAATAAAAATTAGTAGTAAGGATATGGCGGTGCAAATGGCGGAGCTTTAAGCTTTCCTGGTAAAGATATGGCGGTGCAAATGGCGGAGCTTTTAACCAGCAAAGCTTACCAGCTAAACATATGGCGGCGCAAATAGTGGAACTTTTAAACGGCAAAGTTTTTAAGCGGTAAAGTACGAGTAAAAGATTTGTGTCTTTGATATTTTACATGATCATGTGGGGAGGAGCAAAACAATGGCGCTGCTGCTGCAACGGAGTTTTTAAGCGCATGATAATGTGGAGAGGAGCAAAACAATGGTGCTGTGGCTGCAACGGAATTTTTAAGCGGTAAAGTATGAGTAAAAGGCTTATGTGTTTGATATTTTAAATTTATTTAAAGATTTATTTTTATTAATAAAAGTTTTTTTGATTTTGGAACTTAAGTTTAAACTTGATTTAATGTTTTTTATATAAACATATTTATATTATATATAATATTTATATTATATTATTTTTTTATTTAAAAAAGTTTTTAAAGCTGGATTAAAAATTGTAGAATTATTATTATCTTTGAGAAGCTTAATAATTTTTATTATAAAAAAATTTTCTTGATTATGGAACTTAAGTTTAAACTTGATTTAATGTTTATATAAAAAAAGTTTTTAAAGCTGGATTAAAATTTGGTGAATTATTATTATCTTTGAGAAGCTTAATAATTTTTATTAATAAAAGTTTTATTGATTTTGGAACTTAAGTTTAAACTTGATTTAATATTTATATAAAAAGTTTTTAAAGCTGGATTAAAAAGTATTGAATTTTTATTATCTTTAAGAAGCTTAATAATTTTTATTAATAAAAGTTTTTATTTTATTAAAAGTTAATATTTATATAAAAAGTTTTTAAAGCTCGATTAAAAAGTGTTGAATTTTTTTTATCTTTGAGAAGCTTTAAAATTGCTAAATATTCAGATAAATTCAAGCACTTCATTTTGAAAAGTTTTTTAAATTTGGTTTAAATACTTCATTAAAAATTTAGTATATTAAAATAAAGCTTGGTTTAAATATAGAATATAGAATGTATTATAAAAATAAAATTATTATAAAAATATTCTGTTGACTAGTTCTTTTTTCGTAAACAAAAACCCATGTTGTTTTGAAATGTTATTTAAGAAAATGTAGAGTTTAAAAGCTAATATAAAAATAATAAAAAGTTTTTATAATATTGGATGGAACAAAAACAAATAAAAGTAACTTAAACAAATTTTATTTATGAACATAATTTAAATGAATTTTTTTTTTTTTTTATTTATAATGCAAAATTACTGCTTATAAACTAAAAAAAATATGATCAAAATGCTTTTAAAGCATAAAGAATGAGTAAAAAAAAAAATTTATGTCTTTGATATTTTAAATTAGTGAAATGATCTAATACTTTATTTAAAGTGCTGAATATTCTAAATTAGACTAAAAACATATGAAAAGTTTAAAGTTGGTTTAAATACCAATTTTTTACTATTAAAATTTAAACTTGATTTAATATTTATCTGAAAAATATTTTAAAAAGTTTTTAAAACTTGATTTGAACACATAATGAATACAAAATAATTTTTAAATGGAACGTTTTGTTATTTTGTTATTCTTATCAATGTAAATTAGACTTTTGGTAAATATGTTTTTACTTTAATAAAAGCTTTGAGTTAACGGTTGAAATTATATTGTTAATAATATAAGCTGTGATTATGAAATACAAATTGAAAACATGATCAAGTTCAAGTTAAAAGTAAACAAAAAAAATGAAAAAAAACTTGGGTTTAAAAAGTTGTTTTTAATATTAAATAACAGCATTGCATTTTTTACTAAAAGTTTATAAATTTTTATTCATTAAATAATATCTCGTTTATTTATCCATGAATCATGTTTTTTATCAAAACCAAGCGACCTAACCAAAACTTGATTTCCTTTTTTTCTTATTATTTTTTCTACAAGGTAAACATTAGGAAATTTAACAGATGTAAGTTCAGGTTCATAAAAACTGCCTTTTATTGGTTTTTGTGTGTAATCGAGTAAATTGTATGTTATTGGATCAGTTCTTTTTATTTTTGCTATGGTATAAATTTCTGTTGACCAATTAGGTTGATAACCTTTTGCAAATATACCTTTAAATTTACTTATACGAACAAAATCTCCAATTTTGTATTTTGCTTTTCGGAATACTTTTAATTTATTGAATACAGTTTTTAATAATAATTTCTCATTTTTCTTTGTAACCTTTTTAGGTGGAAGTTTAATTGTATGATGGTATGTTGAGTTATATTTTTGTATTAGCGATGGTAGAATAGTTAACCATTTATATGTGCCTTGTAAACTAAATTGTTTCCACATCGTGTTTTTTAGCGTACGATTGAAACGTTCTACAATTGATGCTTTTAGTTCTGAATATGTATGATAATGGTTAATTTTATTTTTCCTCATTAAATTTTGAAATTTTTTGTTGAAAAATTCCATACCTTGATCAGATTGTAAATTTTTTGGTTTTTTACCAGCTCGCTTAAAAATATTTTTCATTGCGATTAAAACATTATCAGCACTTTTGTTTTTAACTGGTTCAGCATACGCAAATTTTGAAAATGTATCAATTACTGTTAATAAATATTTATATCCCTTGTTGAATTTTGCATATGGAATCATTTCAACCAAATCAATTTGCCAAGTATCATTTAAACCCTTTTGAATAAATTTTCTTCGCGTAAATTTTCTTCTAGCACCTCTATGAATTTCTGATACAACTTGTAATCTTGACATTATTCTCGTACCATTTAATTAAATTTTCCAAAGTGATGCTATAATTTTCTATTGTATGACATTCACATGTGTCCGGTCCAGAAGTAGAATTATCATATGCCCATGGACAAAGGGTAAAATGAGTACCATAAATTGAAGTGTACTTATTTACAACAGAATAATTTTTAATGTGTGTGTATAGATGTAATATTAGTTTCTTATGATCATCTAATAAGACGGAGGAATAAAAATTTAAGAACTCCTCTACTTCCATAATTCAAAATGACTGTACTAAGAATATGTTCGCTGCTTTTTTATAATTTCTCAATTGTATTTTAAATTTAGTTTCTTATCAGACACAGACCAAAAATGATTAACTTTATTCATCCATTTACAATGATGATTGCGGGACCATCTGGTTGTGGGAAAACAACATTTGTATATAATTTAATTTAAAATATAGACAGATTGATTTATCCGAAAATTGAAAAAATAATATGGTGTAACCCAGAAATATCTGCTGTTCCGAAAAATATAGATTTTCCTGATATAGACTTTTATACCAGTATTCCCAAAGAGTTTAGTGGGAATTAAAATAGACCCACTTTAATTGTTTTAGATGATTTAATGTTAGATTCTTCAAATAAACAGGTATGCGAATTATTTACTAAAGGTTCGCACCATAATTGTATTGTTAACTATTTATCTATAATTATCTATTTATCTATTTATCTATTTATCGTAATTTATCTATTGTATTGTTAACGCAAAACGTTTTTCATCAGGGGAAATTCTCAAGAGATATTTCATTAAATTGTAAATATTTAGTGCTTTTCAAAAACCCTCGAGACAAATCACAGATTTTTCCTCTTGCTAGACAACTATATCCGGAAAATATAAAAGGTTTCCTGCGGGTATATAATGAATCAATCTCAAGTCCACATGGTTATATTGTGTTGGATTTAACACAAGACGTTAACGATTTGTTTCGTATTAGAACTAATATTTTTTTAAACGAATATTGTATATGCTTCTGTGATACGAGTGATTTGAACAACTGTCAAAAGTATGAAACGATTGAAGAAAAACCAACATATATTACATGTACTAGGAAAGTGCAAGAAGAAGAAATTTCGTGAAAATATTCTTAAATTTTGTGATGATGATATTATAAAAACTATTGCTGAAATTGCAATCAATATATTAAATGGTAATAATAAAATTTCACCAGCAAAAAAAGCTAAATTAAGAAAACATAAAAAAAAATTAAGATTCCTAGCCTGTGTAAAGAAAAGTATAAAAGCCAAACGAAAAATATTAGTTCAACATGGTGGATTTTTACCAACTTTAATCGGTACTATATTATCTGGTGTAATAGGAAAATTGCTCAGTAAGACATAATGCAGCGAATGATTGTTATGTTACCAGAAATATTTTCAAAATTTAGTAAATTATTTCAAGATGATAAAAACTTCGATTTATTAGATCAAAAAGTGAAAAAAGTTTTATATGACAAAAACTTAAAACCATTGCAAAAATGGTAATTATATCGACAAAATCTCCTCAAATATGGAATTAACAAAAGACACGCAAAATAATTACCAGAAAAGGCTAATAATCTTACATTTGATATAGGCACTCAAACAAAATTTTTTTCTAAACGAAATGCATATACAGAAACTGAATTACCTAAATACAAATCAACATCAGCACAGACCGATTTTTTATCATCAGTTACTGATGATGTGTTTGAATATGATCCTAAAAAAGAAAATTCAAGGATGGATATCGATTTAACACATTATGATTTGGATGATGAAAATTCATTTAAAAAATTAGCTCAAACTGAAATATTGAAAGATGAAAAATTAGTCGAAAGACCATCTCTAAGCGCTAATTATCGAATGTTTGAAACACCAAGTGGTGATGTAATTACCGTTGCTGTACCATCTCCTGAAAAAAAGAAGGCACTAAGATCGGCCGGTAGTTCAATTTCCTCAACTATACTTTCACAATTTCCTGAAACAAAAAAACGAAAACTAAAACCTTTACTAAGAAGTCCAAAACTAAGAACTTCATCAACACCGGAATGGACAACATATAAATAGTTCAGGAAATATGGATAAATAGTTTTCGTAGAAGTTAATAAAGATGGATAGTGAAGATGACATCTATGTAATATTGTTTAGTAATGATAATTTAACATTGTTTCCAGATAACACTTTAGCTTCATTCGAAAATAAATTACCTATTCACTTTGATTTAAGAAATGGAAATTGGAAAGTTGGTCTCTCAGAAATATATCTGAACGATTTCCTACAAACAGAAGAATTTAACAAAGAGAAATGTGCTTTTATTAATATTGGACAGTATAATGTTTATGTAACAAATATTGAAAATACTCTAGAAAAAATTAAAGTAACCAAATCTATAGGCTACACATATTATTCATATGACGATTCAGAATTACATTTGGATGATTGGAAGTTTAATTTTTTGCCAAAGCTTATTAAAAATATAACTCCTAATCCCGGGTTTACTCGAAATCAAGTTTTCAAAGAATTTTTTAATGACATATATCTCTACTCCTAAAAATTATTATGATGTAATATTTAAAAAAGTGTCAGAATCTAACCGAGGGGATTTAATTCGAATATCGCAGACTTTTGATGAAGACAGTTTCTATATAAAAGTTAATCAAAGTTATAATGTAAAAACATTACTAACTGAATTATTTCAACAGAAAAAAAATATAAAAAATTTCAAAACAAAATTACCTGAACTATTCAAATTAGCTGTTGCTAATAATAAAGATGAATTGAATGGAATGGTGATGATTTATTCAGATATTATTCAATCATCTGTTTTTGGAAGTAGCAAAGTGCGGGCGTTGAGAGCTATCAACATAGAAAATTGTAGAATACCTACAAATATGGAATTTGGAAATGTTCATTACATACCCATAGAAAAAAGTTGTTTTGAAACAATAGCAATTAAAATTTGAAACCAATACGGTGATGAAATAAATTTTGTTTCCAGTTACTATCCAACAAAAATTGTATTACACTTTAAAAAGCATTGATTCCCCAAAAACAATATAAATACTACCACTCAAATATGGTATCCTATCAAACGTGAGATATTATTCCTCTCAAGTAGGTGGAGGAGTCAACGATATTGGGCTTTTATTACAATTTTATCCAGCTATACAAAGAGGTCGTGGTTTTAAAAATATATTCGGAAGTTTAATTCGTTACTTAAAGCCAGTTTTTACATCAGGTTGGGAGTTAATTAAAAAAGAGGCTGTAAACACAAGTAAAAATATTTTTAATGATATAGCATCTGGTGCGAACATAAAAAAACCTATAATTGATCAAAGCAAAGTAGAACCTCCGACATATTCAATTAAAAATGGAATGTATGAAATCTGAACTTAATCTTTTTACGTCATTACCCGTACAAACAAGTATTTTGCGTTCAGAAGAGGTAGCATACAATCCTTTAGCTTCTTTAGAGGCATCACCGTCAACTATTGAATTTGTTTCACTTGGAAATGGAGATACATATCGAGATTTATCCTCAACCTTTATAAAATTTAAAGTTCAAATATTAAAAAAAGATGGATTAGTTTGGAGTACAAATGATAAAGTAGGAACTGGAACTGAAGCAAGGGCAGCTCCGCAGCCCAGTGTTGTAAATAATTTATTACACTCTTTAATTAAACAATGTAATGTAACTCTAAACGGAAAAAACATCACTCCTTCAGACTCCTTATACCATTATAAAGCATAGTTAAGTATGCTTTATAATATGCATAGTTAAGTATGCATAGTAATATGTATGCATAGTTAAGTATGCTTTACTAAATTATTGTACAGATTCCAGTCAAACACATCTGGAAGCATCTGGTTGAGAACTGGATAAACCAAATGTAAATGATTTTAATAATTCTGGTTCTAAATCAAGACAAAAATCATACTACAATTCTACAGTAGTAGAATTAATGGGAAAATTACATGTAGATTTCTTCAATACTCCTAAATTACTTTTAAATAATGTTGACATTCGAATTGCTTTAGCCTTAGAAAAACAAGATTTTTCTATTTTCTTTAACGATACCGATGAAAGGTATTTCAAAATTCTCGAAGCTACATTGTACATCAAACATTTAACAATTTTCTTTAATGATGTCGAAGAAAGATATTTAAAAATTCTCGAAGCTACGTTATCCATGAAACATTTAACAATTAATCCTAGTATATTGATGGCAATACTGTGTTGGAAAAGGCTAACGCGAAATATTTTTATACCAGAAGTGAAATCAAAACATTTACAATTCCAGCTAACATATCTAACATATCATTGGATAATATATTTATAGGGCAAATACCAAAAGCTCTAGTATTTTGTATGGTTAATAATGAAAATTTCAATGGTAAGAGATCAAAAAATCCATAACATTTCGGCCATCAAAATCTCACACAATTTCAATTATATGTGAATGGAGTGCCTACACCAAACTCTGCAATTGAAACAAGTTTTTCACCGAATAATTCTTGTAATTCTCGAGCATATTTAACATTATTTAGCGGAACAGGTATATATCATTCTGATAGAGGACATCAAATTTCAAAAGAATTATTTTCAAAAGGTTATACAATACTGGCTTTTGATTTATCACCATATGGCTCGGGAACAGATACATTCAGAGTTTATTAAACCAGGGAGTAGTAAAGATTGAAGCAAGACTCAGCTCTCCAATAACTTCAACATTAACTTGTATTGTATTTGCAGAATTCGATGCTAATATCGAAATTGATAAAAATCGTAACGTCTACGTAAACATATAAAAGGAAGTTCAGTGAACCATCTCTATTCATTTCAAAATGACATGTACTCTAATAGATTTATCGTTCTGTATGGACGATAACAATACAATATTTGTAAAAAATATTGCTGTGGCTGGTATAAAAGAAAAATGTAAAACTATTGTAAAAGAATTAAAGTATAAATTTTCTGTCAGAGATTTGAAAAAAACAGATATTGAGAATTACTCTTTTGGACATATCGATAACGAAAAAATAACTAATAACTAATAATAACTAATAACTTAATAAATTTGCTTGAAAAATTCGATATAGTGTTAACAAATAGAAAACTTAAAGCAGAATTTTTGATAGCATTTATTCGAGGAAATACTAGACTAATTGATATTTCACCTTTGCAAGATAATGAATACACTTCAGATTTCAAAGGTTCTGAAATGTAATAAGTTAACACATAAAATATTTAGAGGCGTTTATGCTCTTGATAAATTATCAAAACAAGTTTTAAAACCTAGTATTTTGGTGGTAAATACCGATAATTCTAATGAAAAGGGAACACATTGGTTAGCAATATTTGTTCCAGTTCAAGGGTGTGCAGAATATTTTGATTCATTTGGAAATCCTTCGTTTCACAATGATATTATAAAATTTCTACAAAATCAATCAACATGTTTTGTTTTCAACAATAAGCGTTTACAAAGTAATTTAACATCTGTTTGTGGACATTATTGTTGTGTATATCTATGGATGCGAAGTTCCCGTAAAAGCAATCAAAAATATTTTCTTAATTTATTTGATACATCATCCCCACTTAAAAACGATAAAAAAATACAAAGAATATTTCGAAAAATTTTTAAAAAATGTGGAAGAAAACCTATAAAAAGAAAATTCTAAAATAGAATTCATCAGTTAAAACAAAAAAAAAAAAAAAAATGGGGCGGTCTACAAATTCAGAAGTATTTAAAACAGAACCTTTTATTAAGCCACCGCAGAACCTTTTATTAAGCTATATTTATTTTTTGGATAAAAAACAAACAATAAAAATTCAAATCGGATTTAATATTGAAAATTTTGCTGCATCAATAATTTTCCAACGACAAAACAAATTTATAAGCGAAATGAATTATTTGGAATGGTATACATTTTATCATGATTTTAAAAACAGTCAAGCAAAATTAAATTCAAAAGGATTTTCGTTAACATTTAATCATACAGAGCACACTAAAAACCTTACATTGCAGCTAGATGAGTACACTCGTTTTTGTCTCATGCTAGATTTTATACAAGCAGTGATGTCATATAACAATGGAGCTGAACTTAATATACGAGAATATGTATTCAAATATTTTGATAGATGTATCGCAAAGAATAAATTAAGATTGGAACAAGAAGATTTCTACATTCCAATGAATTTACACATAGCTCAGCGTAACTATTTTAGACTATTTTATGAAATACCTATGTTTCTGTCAGAAAAATTATCTTGGTCAACAATAAATAAAACAAATATTTTTTAAAACCATTATATTCTTTTATTAAATACATATACAAATTCATACAATTTTTTACAGCACATCTTTTTAAATTTTCAGTGAGAGCAAAGTGAGAGAGTAAATTGTTATGGTGAGAGCAAATGGTTGTGAAATTCCTTAGTTTCTGAAATTCCTTAGTTTCTTAGATGGAATGTCATTATCTAAATTGATAACTTCTACTGAACTGGAAACCAATTTATATAAAAATTCCTTTTTCTGGTACCCCTTTACGTAAACGACATCGAATGAATTGAAATGTTCCTTTAAAATATTTTTAATCGCTAAATATTCTATAAAGCCATCATCCCAGTCAAGCCCATTTATTTGCATTTTATTGAATTCATTCTGCTGTTTAACATCACTATTTAATTCTTCGAACGAGTAAGGTGCCTTAAACATAAACAGCTTTGGTATCAGTGACCCTTCAGCTATCAAAGCAAATTCTTTCAAGAAATATTCCTTATTATTTCCAACAATAAACTGTAGATCAACTACCGCCTTCCTGCTGCTCATTTTGTGTCTTACTATATTAAAATAACTTGAAAATCTCTAATTTATACCTAATACGATTTTAAAAAGAGAGGAAAAAAAGAGGGATCCCCTAGGGTCCCTTGGCCTCTTGCCCCTATGGGAAGGGAGCCATTCGCAGAAGCATAAACCGATACCGGACCCTCAAGGACCCATGCCAGACCTTGGGGGTGTATTTCAGACCTCTGAGGACCGGACCTTGGGGACTATATTTCAGACATCCGGGGACCCTATGCAGAATCTAGAAAGGGGGATCGCCAGAATTAGGGGACCTCAGGGGACCGATATTGAACTTTTTCGGACCGGATATCGGCTCTCTAGAAACAAAGGTTGATTTAAATGGATTAACCTGAAAAATATTTGTTTCGAGAAATATAAAATACAAACAATATTACAATTTAAAATTAATTTTTTTTTTTCTTTTATTAAATAGTAAGGTCTTTCTTTTTTTTTTTTATTTCAATAGTTTCTTTTGGGAATCGATACTAGTCATTGGTATTAACTCGAATAGAGCCATGTTCCATCTGGGTTCGTCTCTTCCCAAAAACTTAATATAGAAACGTACTTTGTTTAATTCGCTTAATTCAGAATCTGTTGACACTTTTTTGTTAAATCTATCCGGCATGTAAAACGTTATTTTTTCATTATCGAACGGATCCTTTACCTCACAAAGTAGTGCTTTTTGCCCTCGTTTTGTATCTAAAAATTTAAACGTTATAACTTCATACATCTTGTCTATGGCGAGGACATCAATATTTTTAAAAAGTTCTTGTTCACCCTTTCCTAATGCTATTAATTCATTAATGAAAACCTAGAATGTTGAAAATAATAAGGATAACAGAAATAATATTGATTGAAAAAATATCTTACCATTTTCAATTTATATTTTGAATTGGATTTGATTTTAAATTTATTCGTTTTTCAAAGTAAAGTAAAAAACTATTTTGAATTTTCAAAGCATTATATACATACTGTTTAAAAGCAAATACCCACTACTTCTTTTTTTTTTTAGAAATATATAATGCATGCATAGTTTCTTTATTCTGATTAATTAAAAAAAAAAAAAAACTGCATAAACTAAGTAATTAATAGTTTATATTATCTAATGCAATAGAACTATGTCAATTATCATGTAATTTCTTAAATAATTGCATGACACATATGTACCTTGAATTATTATTTATAGCAACCAGAAACTAAACTAAATTTATTCATAAATTCTTTTGTGAAAACAATAAATCTTTTTATTAACTTACAAGTTGCGTTTTCAACATTGACTTCAATACGTGACACATCTCAAACTTGATATAAAAATAAAAAAAATTAATAATACAATGTTGTAAAAAAAAATATATTGATTAAATAATCGTGAGTAGATAATAATTCAATAACACATGGAATTTTCAATGCAACAATTAATTTTTAACAGAATGAAAAAAAAAAAAAAAAAATGTTTACTTATACATTACATTGTTGCATTTATTTAAATTTAATTTATTTAATCATTATTCATTTTATTTTTAAAAACACACCTAAAACTTGTAGCATAGAATTTAATTTATAATAAATTCAATATCTAATATGATGCAACATTGTTCTAGTATTTGAAAATTTGTCAAGAACTTTTGTAACATTTTTCTATTATTATAAATTGATTTATGACTTCCGCTTTTATTTTATTAATTAATTTCAAGTGAAATAAAAATATTCCAAATGTATTATTTTTATAGTTTATGTATGTATATGAATTACATAAAAAAATCTTAAAAATTAACATTATGACATACTTACTGTATTATTTTTAAATCTTAATAAATCCATTATAACAATTTCAAAAAAGCATAAAAGAATTTGTGTAATTTAAAATCGATTCATAACATAAAGTTATTTTAATAGCATAACATAAAGTTATTTTTTATAAAAACAAAAACAAAACAAATGAACTCACAAAACAAGAGATCAAAATTAGCTTGTGAAATCTGTTCGAAGGAATTCACAAGAGCTGATAGCTTGAAAAAACATTTGAAATTGGTACATAATTCTGAAAAAGAAGATTTGTTTTGCACCCCCTGTGGAAAATACATCTCTAAAAAGTTCCAAGCTGCACATCTGCGTACAAATTCACATAAAATGAATTCAGCTGAGCATCTTACTAAAAATTTACGGAAAATTAACCAGTCTTTTGATGGTAGATTGTAAACATACCTGCGCGATAATGAAAATGAAGCGATCTTAAATCCCAGAGAGTTTCTCGATTGTATCAAAAATGAGATTATTGAGTTACTACAATGCTCAGTAAGAAAGCATAATGCTATAAAATTCAATCTTGAACTCTTTGGAGATTATGTAAACCCGATTGATGATAATACAGAAAGTTTATCAACCAAATCTTTTCAAACCCAAATGAAAATTGCTACACGTGCGGATGATCTTTCTTCTATATATGATAATATAACAGAGAAGAACCAACAACAAGCTGAAGAATTTCAGGAAAAAGATAGCGGTTGGGCTATCACATTGAGGAATTATCACATTTGTAGTAAGTCTTTAGACTATATTGATAGAGTAAGAGATCATTGTCATTTTTCAGGTAGATATAGAGGCCCTGCACATTTTTAATGTAACATATTGTATAGACGACCTAATTTTTTTCCTATATTTTTCCATAATTTTTCAAAATACGATTGTCATTTATTGTTTAGGGCCTTGAATGAAATTAAAGGTAATATTGCTGTATTTCCTTTAAATAAAGAACTTTACATTTCACTGACCAAACAAATTAGTCTTGACGGAGACAATCATTTTTATTTACGTTTTCTTGATAGTTTTAGATTTATGCCCTCAAGCCTTGACTCATTATGTAGGAATTTAAATAAAGAGAATTTAGAACACGTCAGAAAAGCATTTGATTCTGAGGAAAAATTTGAATTAATGAGACGGAAAGGAGTTTACCCGTATGAATACATTGATTCGATAGAAAAACTTTATGAGGAATGTTTACCACATCAGGAAGCATTTAAGAACCAAATGACAAATACCGCTTGTTCTAATACTGACTATAATCACGCAACTACCGTGTGGCACACATTTAATTGTAAAAATCTCGCGGATTACATGAAAATATACTTAAAAACTGTGTTAATATTGACAGATGTTTTTGAAAATTTCCGAAAAATATGTAGAAAAATGTCTGGCAATGTCTCAATATGTACCATATAAAAGTTTTCAGTGGGTTGAAAATCCCGATAGTATTAATGTAATAGAAATTCCAGATGATTCGGAAATAGGGTATGTTTTAGAAGTAGATTTGGAATATCCACAGAATCTTCATGATCTGCATAATGATTTTCCATTTTGTGCAGAAAATAAAATTCCGATCGGTAGCAAAATACGAAAATTGTTGCTTGATCTAAATAATAAATATAAATATGTTATTCATTCCCAAAATTTAAAACAATGCCTTCAAAATGGTATAGTACTTCAAAAAGTTCATAGAGCTCTAAAATTTCAGCAATCTGATTGATTGAAAAAGTACATTGATTTAAATAACATGCACAGAACTAATGTATTAAATAATTTTGAGAAAGACTTTTTTAAATTAATGAATAATGCCGTTTTCGCAAAAACTATGGAGAATGTTGACAAGAGAGTCAATGTGAAAATAGCTACTTCATGGGAAAGTGAAGGGAGACATTTGAGTGCTCGAGCTCTAATAGCAAAACCTAATTACCATAGTTCATCTAGATTTGCTAAAAATTTAATTGCAATTCAACTTAATAAATCCCAAGTTCTTTATAACAAACCGATATATTTGGGTTTCTGTGTGTTAGAACAATCCAAAATTCTAATGTATGATTTTCACTATAATTATATTAAACCAAAATATGGTAATAGAGTTTCTTTAAATTATACTGATACCGACAGTTTCATTTATACTATACAAACAGATGATTTTTATTCTGATATACATAAAGATTTAGCCATACATTTTGATAATTTTGATTATACTCCTGAAAACCCATACAAATTCCCTTTATTAAATAAAAAAAAACTTGGATTATTTAAAGATGAATTCAACGGTAGAATTGTTTCTGAATTTATTGGTTTAAGATCGAAAATGTATTACCTTGAATCATTTCACGGTGAACAGGTAAAAAAGGCAAAAGGTGTGAAAAAATATGTTGTAAATGACCTAAATTTAAATAATTATAAAGACTGTCTATTAAAAAATAAAATTATATATAGAGAAATGAATAATTTTAAATCATATTTACATGTAATTTACACTCAAAACTTAAATAAAATAGCTTTAAGTTCTTTAGATAATAAGAGATATATATTACATGATAGAATTGATACCCTTGCATGGGATCATTGTAAATTAAATTAATTTATAGAAACTTTATTGTAATTATTGTAGACATTATGTAACTAATGCAAGCTTAATTTAAGGAAATTTATAATTAAAATTATTAATATAGCTTTTAATGAAAAAACAAAACAAACTTTTATTATGAAATGCAAACTGTTTTTTACTTATAAAAATAACTTTTTGAACACAAGTTTTACAGTATTAAGAATACTTGGATTTATCATAACCAAACTTTAAAAAACTTTTCATATTTTCACTCTAATTTAAAATATTAGTACTTTTAATTTAACTATAAAGCTTCTCAAAGATCATAATAATTCATCAATTTTAAATCAAGCTTTTAAAACCTTAAATTTTTTAATGAAGTATTCAAAACCAAACTTTAAAAACTTTCCATATTGAAGTTGTTGAATTTATCTAAATATTTAGCAATTTTAAAGCTTCTCAAAGATAATACCAAATTTTAATTCAGCTTTAAAAACTTTTTTTATATAAACATTAAATCAAGTTTAAACTTAAGTTCCATAATCAAGAAAATTTTTTTATAATAAAAATTATTAAGCTTCTCAAAGATAATAATAATTCTACAATTTTTAATCCAGCTTTAAAAACTTTTTTAAATAAAAAAATAATATAATATAAATATTATATATAATATAAATATGTTTATATAAAAAACATTAAATCAAGTTTAAATTTATGTTCCAAAATCAATAAAACTTTTATTAATAAAAATAAATCTTTAAATAAATTTAAAATATCAAACACATAAGCCTTTTACTCATACTTTACCGCTTAAAAATTCCGTTGCAGCCACAGCACCATTGTTTTGCTCCTCTCCACATTATCATGCGCTTAAAAACTCCGTTGCAGCAGCAGCGCCATTGTTTTGCTCCTCCCCACATGATCATGTAAAATATCAAAGACACAAATCTTTTACTCGTACTTTACCGCTTAAAAACTTTGCCGTTTAAAAGTTCCACCATTTGCGCCGCCATATATTTACCTGGTAAGCTTTGCTGATTGAAAGCTCCGCCATTTGCACCGCCATATCTTTACCAGGAAAGCTTAAAGCTCCGCCATTTGCACGGCCATATCCTTACTACTAAAATTATAAATATTTTTTTAAAATAAAATTCTTTATTATACATATTTTTGCTATATATATTTTTTTATTATAATTAAATTAAAATTACTAATTTTATTAACAAAAATTGTTAATAAAGTTAGTAATTTTAGTGTTTTCCTCGGAAATTTTCACCCAAGTATAGAACAAAACCTCAAATTGTGTTTCCGCCACAAATGTTTCAATATCCCGTTTTAACCGCTCATCTGTAAATACAGGAATTTTCTTCCAGTATTTCTTCCCCTGGGTTGTTGTTGTTGTTGATACCATTATTTGGGTGTCCTTAGAGTTCAACATAGTTTTATTACGTTTAGAAATATGAAATAACAAAAGTGTGATGTATTTTGTTTAAAGGTGAACGAAGTAATGTAACAATTAAAACAGTAAAACAAAATTCCAAATTTAAATTTTAAGCTCTTATCGCAAAACAACAAACATTCACTACATACTCTAGGATATTTTTGATAATTTCATATACACTATATCTTTCCAATTATAATATAGTCTATTCATCATAGATCTAAGATCGTTGATGCGCATGGTTCCAACAACTTCGGCGGATTCACTTATCAACAACTTCAACAGATACATGCTTTACCATCTGTGGTCAAGTTCCAAGCTTGCGGTTCTACCGAAGTTCAAAACCCATTTCAAAACAACTTCAACAAAAAACATTCTCAAATTTCATTGAATCATTCAACTTTCTAATACTAAACCAAATTCCATTATACCTTACACTTAATTCTCATTTTCAACTTTTTTCGAGTTATCAATTTTTAACCGCAAGTTTTAAAATTTTTCATTTTACAATTTTTAAATTTATGATGAAGGATTTTTCATTCTTAATATAAACACGCTACATTATAAAAACATTATACATGTACATTATAAAAACAATAAAAATTTCTTATCATGACTACATAACAAATAAAAATTGAAATACTAAAATGTATTAAATTTGAATATAAATATATATATTTTCTTTTTCTATATTTTAACTAAAGGAATCCCCTGTGATGTCATTTTAGTCGAAACCTCATAGCTATTCTAATAATCATAGTTTTAAGTTTGAGATGAAATAATGTAATAGATATTAGTTACTTTATGTAATACATTGAGTGAATAAAAACTATTGTAAAGGAGTACCACAAGGTTCAATTTTAGGGTTACTTATTTTATAAAATTGTAGTAAGGTTCACATTATATTATATACATTTTACCGTCGGTAAAACATAAATTTCACATATTTAACCAGATAAAAGAAAAAAAGGAAAAAATGGAATCCCCTGACATCATTTTCAATTTATTTTTTTATTTCACAACTAAATTCTTATTATTTTATTATTTTCTTGATTTTCCATAATTATTATTTTTAAAAACTAAAATAGCAATTTTTTTATTTTTCTATTTCAAAATCATTCTTTTTACAGATAAGTACATACTTTACATAAAATTTCTATTATGTTGAAGCAATCACACAAACACACACACAAATAAAACAGAAAAACAAAATTCCAAACTTAAATTTTAAGCTCCTATCGCAAAAGCACAAACATTCATTACTTACTATAGGATATTTTTGATAATTTTATAACACTATATCTTTACACTATAACATTATAATTATAATACAGTCTATTCAAAATCTGAGATTTATCAACTTATCAACAACTTCAACGGATACATGCTTTACCATCTGTGGTCAAGTTCCAAAAGTTGTAAGTAATGTTAAAATTTTACAAAAACTTATATACTTCTAGTGACTTACTTCTAACCAAACAAATATGAATGCAAACCCTTCGGAAATCCACAACTGCGGCAGCTCTAGGTATTACAACTTCAACAAATAACATTCTCAAATTTCATTGAATCATTCACCCTTCTAATAATAAAACCAATTCCATTATATCTTACACTTAATTCTCACTTTCAACTTTTTTTTCGAGTTATCAATTTTTTAACCGCAAGTTTTAAAATTTTTCATTTGACAATTTTTAGTATATTTTTGTATAATTTTAACTTTACTTACAACTAAAGGGATACCAAATAAAATTTTATAAAAACTTATCTACTTCTAGTCACTTACTTCTAACCAAACAAATACGAATTCGAACCCTTCGGAAATCCACAACTGCGGCAGCTCTGGGTATTACAACTTCAACAAATAACATTCTCAAATTTCATTGAATCATTCAACCTTCTAATCCTAAAACCAATTCAATTATATCTTACACTTAATTCTTACTTTCAACTTTTTTTTCGAGTTATCAATTTTTAAAACACAAGTTTTAAAATTTTTCATTTGTCAATGTTTGGTATAGTTTTGTATAATTTTTACATTACTTACAACTAAAGGGTTGAAAATAAAATTTTACAAACACTTATCTACTTCTAGACACTTACTTCTAACCAAACAAATAAGAATTCAAACTGTTCGATATCAACAACTGCGGCAGCTCTAAGTATTACAATTTCAACAAATTTCAACATTTTCAAATTTCATTGAATCATTTAACCTTCTAATCCTAAAACCAATTCCATTATACCTTAGACTTAGTTTTTACTAAATCAACAACCTGTGAAGCAATATAACGCATACAAAAATAACCTAGTCTCATAATGACTCATAAAATTTTATATTATACCAGACAACTAATGGATATTATACATATTAATAATACCCACTACTAATATATATACGTTCTCACTTCTCAGGAGAATAGCTTTGGGGTTTCGAGCCCACTTTTTCATACAAATAAATTTTTCACTATATACCTACTCTCTAAGTAAGGCTTTTTTATTTTTTACTAATATATATAACACCTACACCCTGAACAACATCAAACAACAACATCTTCATATATCTTTATATATATATACCACAACACAAAATTACCTCCGCTCCAATACAATTTTTTGTTCGTCTCAACATGCCCGGTCACCCATTTCAAGGAAGACCATCGAGTCGAACCACCCTGTACATTGACCTAGAAAGTTGAAATTTTTTAAGAGGCTGTTTTTCCGCTATGACAACAGCCCTATATAAAACATCTACTGAACATCTCGTACTACTCAAACAACTATGTCTTCATACATATAAAACAACACAAAATTGAAATAAAACAACACCATAATACACAGATATAATTTATACTGCTATTGAAAAAACGGTTCCCAAAAATGTAACAATAAATAGTTCTAATATTTTCCTAAACAAAAAAGATTAAAAAACATAATTAAATACAAACAACAATTAGTTAGAGCAATGCACCAAATTTATAAAAGTAACCTAAATTTTAATTCTAAAGAAATTAATAATATTAAAGTAACACTTAAAAACCTAGATGACCTCATACAAACAAAGTTAATTTACTACAATCAATTAACATAAATCGATGGAATTGTCCGAAAGATAATAGATGATAATTATATTTTATACCAAAATGATATTGCGAACTTTTTAGGAGCAGATTCTGAAGAAATACATAAAAGTCATTCAGCACCTAAAAATTCAATAAAAGAAACTCTAGATAACTTTAATAATAGAATTGCTAATGATAATAATAATTGCCCAGTTAATTTTTGCAATAATTTAAAAGCTAGTAAAATCAAAAATCATCAAACAAATAATGGATATTTTGTAGCCGAAGAAATAGTAATGAATCTTTTCAGAAACTTATCAAATAAAACCTCTTATGATAATGACAATATTCCTCCAATAGTTCTAAAAACTTTTCTTAAATAATTGCTCAAATAATGGATATTTTCCAAAACAATGGAAAACTGCTAACACGATAATAATAAAAAAACCTAGTAAGAATGAAAACTGCTTAGAAGCATACAGACCTATAAGCCTATTAGCTAATGTAGCTAAAATCTTAGAAACAATTATAAATAAAAGGATTCTGTAAAGGAAAAGGAAGATTTTACAGAATCAAATAAAATAATCGCTGAAAATCAATTTGGATTTAGATCAAAACATTCGACTATTCGTGCTATTACTAAATTACATTCGGATATATGTTGGAATTTAAATCAAAATAGCAATGTAGGAGCTATGTCAATAGATCTAAAATATGAATTTTGCTCGGTTTGGAGGGATGGTTTTATATCTAAATTAAAATAGCCAAAGATCTCATCACTAAAAAAGCGTTCTTCGTAATGGCGGGTAAAATTGCCAGCAGTAAAACTTTCAAAATTAATAATGGGTTACAACAAGGAGCAGTTAAATCACCAGGTCTTTTTAATATTTACATTAGTGATTTATTAACAGAATTTAAGAGAAAGAACAACAAAAATATAATCGCTTTCGCTGATGATATAAAGTATATCATTCGCTGATAATACAGTATATGTCAACTAAAAAAGCAACAATCATACAGCAAAATTTACAAAATATGTTCAATAGAGTCAGGGCTTATATTAATTTATGGGAACTAGAAATTAATATTAAGAGGTTATCATTTTTAGAAAAAGCCTTGACAAAGCAAACTCAGACGTTCGCAAAAATTGGAGACAATTGCATGTTACAGCTCTGATGCCACTTTAATAACTAATAAAAATTCTGTGAAATATTTGGAAGTAATTTTAAACTACAACCTTAACTTTACTAAACACATTCAATATACATTAAAAAATCAAGAAAAGCTTTTACGATGACCAGATCAATATTCTATAGTAAAAATTTAGATAAGAAAATAAAAATTATAGCATATAAAACTTTAATTCGTCCCATCTTAAAATACGGCTGTCCCATATAGTATAACAACAGAAAAGTTAAAAATACAAGAAAAAAAATTATAAGATATTGAATAAACAGACATAGAAAAAAACAAACAATAATTATCACCATTTTTATTCGAATATACATATTTATAATAAAGCGGAAATAAATAGAATTGATTTGCTCATCATAAAATTAATAAGAAATCATTTTTTATCAGTTGCAAATATTTCTGATAATTCTTTAGTACAGCATGTCATCCGAATGAATTAAATTACCGATACACATTAACAACAGGATATACTCCTCCCAACCTTCGTCTTTTTGGATGTAAATGGATTTATACAGAATAGGGATAATATCCTCATCATATATCACTTCAACAGAAGATCAACAAATTCCAAATTCAATACCCAGTACAATGCATGATTGCAGCTAATTCAGATATATGGATGCAATAAATTAATCGTCGCCTCAGAAAATTATTGTTGTATGTAGCAAAACATAGTTTATGGTAAATCAACTTTGAAGTTTTAAAGAGGCATAGTGCTAAAACCGTATGGTAGAATGTTTTTAAACTTAATACTTCTATTGCTATGGGAATAAAGAAAGCAAGTGCAAATTTTCTAATCCGTGCCGCAAACTTTGGCGGAATTAGGAGAATTTTTACTCAAACAACATTTATTGTAAGTAGCAATTTGCATAAATTTGGTTTGGCTATGTATAGCATACAACAATTATATATGGAATGTTGTCGTATTAAATGAGAAAAACTAAAAGACACAAAAGCAAATTCCGTTTTTGTTTTTTCCACAAAACAAATTCCGTTTTTATTTTATTTTATGGATTTAGTTATTTAGTGCAGGAATAACTCCATAAAATTATTTTGCATATTATTTTCTGGATTATCCTTGACAACATTTTTTAAAATTTTTTTAAGGCACTTGTAATTCATTGACCGACCTACAACAGCAAGTTTCGTTCCAAATTGAACAGTAAGTTATTTTAAATTTATCGTACTTATTCAAAGTTCCAGTCAAATTGTATACATTTAACTTACGGTTTTAATAAAAGTTATATCCAAACCTTTTTAGGAGCGAAAAGATATCTAAAATTACATTAAATTTACAATACTGCAATAGGTTAGGTAATACATTTACTAATTCTCTGTAATCAGTTCTTTAACTAATGCGGAACTAGTCTGATTTTCTACTAGGATATTATAAAATATAATATAAATGTACACACGAAACTGAACACATACAATAATAAATCATATTAAATATGAAAATGTGGTACTAATTTTGTATGAAAATTTGTTGTATGTAACAAAATTTTTTCACATACAACAAAAAGCAATATAAGTATGCAATATAAGTATGCATACATATAAGTATGAAACTGATACATCAGAATCAGTTGTATCAGAAACTGATACATACAACAAGAGTCATACCAAATATCTTTAAAACGGTAAAAGATAGCGAAAAACGGATAATACCATTAGAAAAAGAACAAAAAAAAACTTCACATTCACATAAAAATTTCCCATACACATACGTAATATAGATGGAACGAATTTTCGGAAAGATAATGGATGATAATTATATTTTATACCAAGATGATGCTATTGCGAAGGTTTTAGGAGCACATTTTGAAGAAATACATAAAAGTCATCCAGCACCTATAGATTAAATAAAAGAAACTCTAGATAACTTTAATCATAGAATAATTATTGGTAATGGTAATAATAATCGCCTAGTTAATTTTTGCAATAATTTAGAAGCTGTAAAATGAAAAATCATCAAATAAATAACGCATATTTTGTAACCGCAGAAATAGTAAGATCAACAAATTCCAAAATTCAATACCCAGCACATAGCAGAATTGCAGCTAATTCAGATATATGGAAATTTGACCTAAGATTACCAAATACGTGGCCAATCACTATACCAGTGGAAATATTGATGGCTGGAAGAAAGCTGAGCAAAATAACCCAAGAGGAGTTCCTGCTTATTTATATTGTTTGTTTAATGGTCCTCTGTCTTGTTTGTAGTGTCAGTCTATTTATTTTGATTTTATTTTAATAATATAACGTAAGATTGTGTTTTTTTCTTAATTTTTCACAATTAATTCACATTAAAACATATAAATATATATATATATATATATATATATTTATATATGTTTATATATATATATATTTTTTTTTTAATTAGTAAGAATTTCCTATTTTTTTGTACAATATTTATACATTATCAACACTTAATAAAATTTAATAAAATTTACTTTAAAAAAAAATTGAAAATGTTACGTAAGCGATAATAATGAACGTCTAGTACTTGAGTCAGTTTATTTGTTAAACATTGTGGAAGCATACAATTTTTCATTTTAAATACAAAAACTAAAACATTTAACTTCATTATCTGCCTTATGTTCATCCATTCTAGAGTAACTGCATACCATTTATTGTTTAAAATCATATAAAACATAAATGCTAAGCAAAATATTAATGCAATTAGTTAAATTATTAATAATGAATCAGTTTGATCATATTATTTAATAAAAAAAAAAACCTAAAATGTAAATTCTAATTTCTTGAATTGTTTATGGGATTGTAAACAAAAATATAAGAAATAAATTAATAAAATAAAGAATTTAAAAAAAAAAAATAATTTACATGAATGGGTCATTGAACACAGTACCAGTAGTCTCTACTATCCTAAATCTAATGGCCAATATGAAAGAATGATACAAACTGTAAAAAAATATTGACAAAATAAATGCCTCAATACGAAAACAGATCCATATGTAGGATTATTAAGTCTACGTGGAAGACAAACATAAAATATTCTCTGACACCGATGTCTTTCCGGATTTTGAAGATTACAAAAACAATTTTTTGGAATATCAAAACAAAATGCAAAAATACTACGACGCAAATGCTAGCACTCGACCAATATAACAAAAAGATACAGCATATTTTTAAAAAAGTTTTCTTCTGACAAAAGGGAAAAAGTGATTGAAAATCTAAAAGAGCCAAGATCAGTCTTAATAGAAGATTCAGAGGCTAACCAATATAACGAAACGGAGCGAAATTGATACACAAATAGCTAAGACAAATACAACAAATGATACGACTAAAACTGTTCATAAAGGATTCTGCAGCCAGCAACAATTAATATTACGTTCGGAAAAAGTTTTTAAAGTTCAAATCTTAAATTTTCAAACAAAATCTACACCTGAACAGTTTTTTTTTAAAATGTGAGATTTAAGTTCTAGCTTAATTTTATGAATTCAACTCTATATCTTGCATATCTTCATGATATATTTGTGAGATATCACGAAACATTTAATATATCGGCTGATAGTGCTCTAACTGATTTGCAATCGTAAGCTTTGTATATTTCGTCAAAGAGTTTTAATTATCTTCAAAGGGAGACAGAAAATAATGATAAGTATTTTCGTCCCCTGTCAAGTCAAAATACATGTAGTTAACATCATTCTTTTGCCATCTGTTTTTGAATCACATACAAAAGATCCTTTTAAATTAACTATTTATTATCAAAATGTAAAAGGTTTACATAAGAAATCTAAAAACGTTTTCTTAAATTCTTCACCTTTAGATTTTGATGTTTTTGTTTTAACGGAAACTTGGCTTACTTCATCAATTAATAATCTTGAAATTTTCCTCTCCTCTTTCACTGTATATAAGAAAGACAAATATGTTTGTCTTTTTTCTCATAACGTTCGAAGGCGTGGTGGTGTGTTAATAGCTGTAAAAAATACATTTTCTTTTTCGCAATTATTAGTTACTCAGTGCGATTCGTCTGAAATTATAGAAATGATTGCTATTAAAATTGAATTACAATTGATAAATGTCATTATCATTAACTGTTATAGTCCATTATTGAAATATATATAAAGTATATCAGAAATTGATGTACTAATTGGTAATCTCAACACAAATGATGATATTATACTGAGTGGTTATTTTATTCTACCTAATATTAAATTGGTTGAACATGAACAGAAAGCTAATTTTGTACCATGTGAATTAGTTAATAATATGAAGTGATTTGTAATCAATTCTTTCGATTCTTTTAATTTTCCACGGGTATCCTTGGTTTGTAATAATCTTGGGGTGCAGTTAGACTTGCTATTTACTTCAAACTGTAATAATTTAGTTACTATTAGCTGTCCATTTGAACTGGTCGATATTAATGAATATCATCCTTCAATATGTTTTTCTTTTTCTTTTCATATGTCTCCTAATATTGATTTAGCATTTTCTTATCGCTACAATTTTTACAAAGCTAATTTTGATGCTATTAATAACTATTTATGCGATTATGATTTTTCATTTTTATCATCTGTCAATTTAGAGTTAATAATTAAATTAATTTAATTGATAATTACATAGTTAATAATTTCTATAATATCCTTTATTCAATTATTTCATAACATGATTATAACTTCTAGTTATTGATAAAATTAACGGAACTTGTCCACCTTGGTTTACCAGAAATATTAAGAAATAAGAAAATAAAAAAAATAAAGCCTGGCGTAAATTCATTAAAACAATAATAATCATGACTCTAATTATTTTATAATTTTATTTAATGATTTCAAGTTAATGTTTAACAATCTTTATTCTAACTAGGTACGGAATATGTGTTTGGATATTAAAACTAATCCGAAACTGATCAATATCCCACTTATATCTGGAAGACTTCTCTTATTAAGTCCGTTCACAAAAAAAATTTTAAAAATGATGTAACAAATCGCCCAATTGCGAAACTATCATCTATTCCCAAACTTTTTGAATTGATCATATTTGATTCTATTTATGATCATGGTACTTGTTTTTTATCACCTTATCAACAGGGCTTTGAAAAGCATAAATCAACTGTTACTAACCTTATTGAATCTACCTCTACTTTTATCAATGGAGAATCGTCTTCAAGCAGATGTAATATAAACTGATTTTAGTAAAGCTTTTGATCTTCTTTCGCTTAATATTATTATTTTTATTGGATTCCCCATTTTTTTCATTAATTGGGTACATTCTTATTTTTCCGAACGTAGGTATAATATGTAATTTAGGTTTGCGACATCTTCTGAATTCGATACTACCACAGGTGCTCCCCAAGGTGGTCATCTTGGACCTCTACTGTACATTATTTCCATTAGCGATGTTTCTTCGTTAATACTTCATAGCTATATTAAGGTTTACGTTCCACATTACATATCTTCCTTAAAATTTAGAAGATGCTTTAGCCTTGCAAGCTGATCTTAATCGATTTTATGATTGGTGTTGCAATAATAATCTTCAACTTAACGTTAATAAATCTTCATTAATTATTTATACACGTCGTTCATGCCCGATCTTGTAAGCCTTTTCTTTCAATCCCCACAGTATTCCTAAAGTTGTCTCTATCAAAGATCTAGGGGTACTCTTCAATATAGCAAGCCTTTATTTCACCTTCATTATACTAATATACCGAATAAAGCAAACTAAGTTTCTTTAAATGTTGGACAAGAGAATTTGATTATACTTATCTGTTAAAATCTATTTTTACTTGTTTTGTTAGATCTAACTTGAAATATGCTTTCCAGATATATAGCCCATTTCATAATAATCATATAAATAGAATCGAATCAGTTCAAGAAAACTTTCTATTATTTGCTTTAAGTCATCTTCCATGGGGAGATCCTTTGAGACTACCGCCATGTGAACATAGGCTAAATTTATTACACCTTCATACCCTTGACAAACGTCATAAAGAAGCAGATATAGTATTTTTAACCGAATTAATTAAAGGTAATATTTTATCTTCTTAATTATTTGCTAAACTCAATTTTTCTTCATATTCTAGATTAATATCTGTTAATATGCTTAACTTGCATTTTCATAGAACTAATTATCGGAAGCATGAACCTATTAATAAGATTATGTTTCTTTGTAACATATATAAAACCCATATTAACCTCCTACTAATAAAACAATTACTTAAAAGTAATCTATATTTGTGTGAATGAAGTTATTGAATAACCCTTGATCTGAGAATTCTTAATTAAATTTATTTTGTTGTAATTTATAGTTTTTTTTATTTTAATTAATTATAAACTGTAATTTCTTTTTTTTTTTGCATTTAATTATTATTAATCAGTTACATTTATTGTTGTTATTAGATTTGTTGTTTAATTTTGGGTTTAAAGTAGACTAAGTATTATTGTAACTTGTTGGTTAAAGCTCGTAATAATAAATAAATAAACTATTAAACCACTACCACTATTAAAAATTATAAAAATTATAAAACATAAATATATGTAATAATAATTTTTTAATTTTTAATTTAATTTAATTTTATAACTTTTTTTTCTTCTTATAACTTAGAATTTAATTCATAAATTTTTTTTTTGTAGCTTAAAACTTAACTTATTTTTTGTTAGTATATTTGCATACATATATACTTATACATACATATATAAATTTAGGCACACTTAAAATATATATACAATTTGGTATAATTCCTTCTACCTTAGAATTTTTTATTATAATTGTACTTTTTATTTTTTTTTGTTATTAATATTTTAGCTTTAATTGTTATTTTTCTATTCTAAATTTTATTTTTTATTTTTACTAATTTTAATTTTTTAAATTCATAAACATTGTTTTTGTTTACAAACGTGCGGCTGAACTACAAGTCAAATGATATAGAATAGATATTCGTCCTAGATTATATTGTTGTTTAATCTATTAATTTTCTACCTCATTTTGCTATGTTTACATTAAGCATTACTTAAGTATCGCGTTTACATTACCAGTAGTTGCCTTTGAGTTGTAATTACTTTCGTTAAGGAATTAAAAATTATTAAAAACTGTTGAAAGTATTTTGCAAACTTTTTGTTATCTGTGGTGATTATTAATGCTTAATATTAATATTTTTTAATTCTAAATATTGATTGTTTATCTTTTAATATTAATTAATTGTTAATTAAGTGCTAATTATTGATTATTTATTGATCATTGCACTCAATATTAAAATTCAATTATCTTCGGTTAATTTTTTAACTTACTCTTCGTTTGTAAAATTTTTTAAATACCTACTTGAATCTTTTGGTTTTTGTATTTTTTTTCTTGATTATTCAAGGTTGATATTCTTCTTGATTTCTTGGTATTCTTCTTGATTAATAAATTTCCAACCCATTGTTACCCATTAATCATTGCCAATTTTCACGTAAGTTTTTGCAATATTCGTGGTGTGCAGTGTAATTTTCTTGCCGTCGAAGGCCAACTTAGATTAATGAAATTAACCAGACCACATTAATGAAATTTTGGCATTAACCCCAGAATCTGAAATTGTTGTGACTGGTAATTTCAATATTCATAATAGAAACTGGCTCCCGCAATGACAATTCTCTCAGTCAAAACTTAATTCAATGACAATTCTCTCAGTCAAAACTTAATTCAATGACAATTCTTTCAGTCAAAATTTAATTGGGGATCCACCCTTCGGAGAGTCTGCTGTTGTCGCTTTGGATATTTCTAAAACTTTTGATTGAGTTTGGCATGATGCGTTAATTGCTAAATGTAAAGCAATGGGCCTCAGTGGTGTATTTGTAAAGTGGATTGAAGATTTTTTTTTCGAATCGTTCAATTCGTGTCCTGGTGGATGGTTACTCTTCAGACCAATTCAAAATTAATGCTTGTGTCCCAAGCAAGGATCTGTTCTCTCCCCGACACTTTTCCTAATATTCATGAACGATCTTTTAAGTATAATATCCAATCAAATCCATAGTTTTGCAGACGACAGCACACTCTTTGATTTTTACGAATATAACGCCAGCAAATATTCTGCATCGCTTGAGCTACATCTCGGTTTGGCAAAATTTCAAATTGAGTCAAAATCAATAGAGTCGATTTAAACTCTAAGAAAACTCAGTGCTGTTTGGTCTATCGTAAAAGAACACTTCGATCTCAACTTTAACTTTTCAAGATGAAGTTTTGAAACATACAGGTGAGCTCAATATCTTGGGCATAGAGCTAAATCAAAAATGAAGTTGGTCCAATCATATTTTTGATATAGCTAAAGATGCAGCTAGATGTATGGGTTTCCTGTATTGTTGTAAAGCCTTCTTTTCTTTTTCTGATATCCTTTAGTATGTATAAAACATATATAAGACCTACATTAATACTAAAAGTCGTATAGCCTATTTTTTGCTCAAAAAAGGGAGATGGTGTTGAGTGGGTTAAAGTCCTACACACTCATAAAGGGCTCCTGCTAGTTTTCACTCCTCTATAGTGTCTTTCGATAATTCCCACCTACCCTCGCAAAAAAAAATGATATTTTATCTCTTTTATTTCCTCGATATTATTTACTTGTTCTAATATTATGTCACTAAAACTGATATTTTCATTGATTTCTTGATTCGTTTTCAATGCCGGTAAATGTCAAACTTGAAGGAGATAAAAGATAAGGATATATTAGAACAGACTGTGAAATAAATGAAAAAAGAAAAAAATTAGTCAAAGAACACATAAATTGATTTGCGTTAATTGATTTTCATTATTTAAAAAACTCGAAAATATATTGATAGAAATTTTACAATAGCTAAAATGTACAGAATGTATTGAATGGATGAACAACAATTAAGCAACTGAAAGTAAAGGCAATAAGTCATTAAGGCAATACAGAGATATTTTTAACCAAAAAACTAACTAACCAAAAAAAAGATAAATGTAATTTGGAATTCTTTTTTTTTGAATTCGCTTTTCTATTTGATTTGTTTTAATATAATTTGAATTTCATTAACCGAGATTTGAGATTCGACGGCAAAGTTTAATGAATTTAATAACATTTTAGAGCGTTTTACTAAGCCTGCAATTGAAATGTTGCTATTATTAACATGTACTGTATTTTTCCATTTCGGTCGTTAATAACCGATTGTCTAAGAAGAAAGCCGGCTTCTTCGATAATCATTTTTTAAGCACTTTGTTGATTCCAGAAGGGTTTATTTGCTCTATTTAGTGAAGATAGTGTATTATTCCATTGAGCATTTCCGATTTCCATCCTTTCTACCTTGATGAGACGATTGTAAGAATTGTACATTTTCTTGCGCTTGTAATCTCTGGTATATTGCCATTTGCGCAGCTCTGAATTTCTTATACCTATTAAATGCTCTAAGAAGTATGGAATTTCGGTTAAATGGGTCTTGCTTGTAATATTAATTTTTCGGACCAGTTTGTGAATAGTATCTGTGAGACATTTAAAAAAATGTTTTACCGCTGTGTCTATTGAAATTTTTGAGTTCATATTGACCCAGTTAAATTTATATAATAAATCATTTATGTTTTTATTGAACTTTTTGCAGTTTGTTGTTTTTATATAACAATGTATTTGGCTGAGATTTATAAATTGCGGTATCTTTAATATTAAATATAACCGGTAGATGGTCCGAATTTAATTCATTTATGGTAAACGGGTCACTTAAGTAATTTTCTAAGTTAGTTAAAATCAAGTCTAGTGTAGGAGGGTTTTGGTTAGCTGCAGCTGGAATGTAAGTTGGTGTTAATGGAAAAAGCAATTTAAAATTACTATGGCACAGTTTTTGATTTAAAAGTTTCCCGCAAATGTTATTTTTTAAACAGTTCCAAGAAATATGTCTGCAATTAAAATCTCCTGCAACAATATAGTTATTTGGCAAATTGTTAAACAGATTTAAATCGTATTTAAACTTGCTAAACTTTTCCTTATTACTACTTCCACCCTCAAAATAAACACCTGTTAAAAAGATTTCTCTTGAGTTTAGTTCAAGTTCAAGTGAGATAGTTTCAAATATTTTTGTTGCTAAATTTGGTACTAATTTGTGTCTGATACACTTTTTAACACATATCGCAACGCCACCTGCTTTTCCGTCTTTTCTGTTACATACATAAATGCTATATAATGAATCATGCAACTGTTTCTCTTTTAACCAGGTTTCTGTTATAATTCCGATATTATTATTATTATTGATTCTTGTAGAATTCCAAAATAATATATGTAATCTGTTATGATTAGTTAACATTTTTAAACAAATATTTTAAAGTTATTTCTGTTAAGGCATTAAATTGGTCGATTTTTATATGAGAATTAATTAAACGTGTTAATAATTCATGTAAGATAGACATTAATTGTGAGTGGAAGAATAAGTTATTTTCTTTTTCTACTCTACTATTTTTATTAGTTGATACAAAATTATTACCATTTACTAAACTACTATAAGAATCTAAACTACTATTAAAATTAAAATAATTGTTGTTTTTATGCAATACCTGCAAATGAGAGAGTGTTCTTATTGCTTTGATTGTAGTTGTCGCTTTGCCTGATAACGTGAGAGTATTTTGTAGCTACAAGTGATTGGCTTTGGTTGCTGTTGTCGCTTTTCGTATGATAGTTTCTAGTAGCTGCAAGCGGTGTGCTTGGAAATAGTTAAGCGTCATATGCATTGAACTGACTACGCTGAGAGAATTGCTGCTGATAATGTTTTTGTTGTTTCTTTCTCTAACTAATTGCATGATCTGATTGTATTTTATACGTTCTGGACAATCGTAAAATGTAGTTTTATGTTCTCCTTAGCAATTTCCACATTTTATTTCTTGTTATTCAGTTGCTGTGTTTTGTTCTGGGAAATCATTAATATTGTGTTTCAATGCAAAGTAACCACATACAGAATTTAAATGGCAATAGGCTGCACCATGACCATGTGTTTGCCATTTAAAACAAATGACGTGTCTTCTTGTTTTTGTTTTGTAAAATTGCCATTTTACAATTCTTTTACATATAGCTTTAACTTTTGTGCGTATATCATTTAATTTTATGGTGTTTTTTTTTTACATTTTAAAAAGTTCTGTTGATCAAAGTAAAGCGGGTTTTTAATGTGCGCAGTTTTAACCGACAATTTTCATGGGTAAAAAACTTCCATATTTCGTTAGAATCCTCAGTTTGTGAATTATAGTTAACTCGTGCTTTGTATAATTTGTCATCAATTGTGTTTGTGAAGATTTTACTGCCGATACTGGAATTTTTAATGGCGTAATTTTTAACACCGATTGTGGACATATGTTTTCCTATTTGAACATTTGTTTTCCCAATTATATTAATTGGTGGTGGTTTGTATGTACTTTTTTTTGGCTCTGCTACATTTTCTTCAGTCTTCAGTTGACTTAGTGGTCCAAATCTGTTTTCAAATTCAATGTTTAACTCCATTTTTTGCTTCCTATTGCGATGGTGCTGTTCGTCACCATTTCTATTGGTATTTGAATTCCTCTTTTTAGCAATTTTGTAATTGTACTAAATTTATAGGTTTTTCTTTTGTTGGTTTTGTAGATATGCTCGTTTGCTCTTGTGCTCCAATTTTACAAAAAAGAAAACATAACAGAACACCCTTGTCTAAAAGTAAAGATTCTATCTTTGTTGGTTATAGAGATATACTCGTTTGCTCTGGGGCTCATTCGGAAGCTTCCCAGATCCGAATCCATGGACCATATCCTTCCAAATTTCAGAAACATGAATCAAACACGAAAGAAGACCATTGTACCAAATGCAAAGGTTCTATCTTTGTTGGTTTTGGAGATAATTTCGTTTACTCTGGAGCTCATTCGGAAGCTTCCAAAATTCGAAGTCATGGACTAAACCCTCTCACATTTCAGAGACATAAATAAAACATTAAAAGAACACCAGTATACCAAATTTAAAGGTTCTAGTTTTGTTGGTTTTGAAGATGTACTCGTTTATTCTGGGACTTGTTCGGAAGCTTCCAAAATCCAAACCCATGGCCCAAATCTTCTCAAATTTCAGAGATATAAAACAAACATAACAGAACACCCTTGTACCAAATTTTAAAGTTCCACACTTTTGTTGGTTTTGGAGATAATCTCGTTTGCTTCGGGCTCGTTTGGTAACTTCCAAAATCCGAACCCATTAACCAAATCCTCTCAAATTTCAGAAACTTAAATCAAACATTAGAGAACACCACTGTACCAAATTTAAAGGTTCTATCTTTGTTGGTTTTGGAGATAATCTCGTTTGCTCTAGCGCTCGTTCGGAAGCTCCAAAATCCAAACCCATGGACCACATCCTCTTAAATTTTAGAGACATAAATCAAACTGGAAGGAACATCATTATAAAAAATTTAAAGGTTCTATCTTTGTTGGTTTTGAAGATGTACTCGTTTATTCTGGGACTTGTTCGGAAGCTTCCAAAATCCAAACCCATGAACCAAATCCTCTCAAATTTCAGAGACATAAAACAAACATGATAGAACACCCTTGTACCAAGTTTCAAAGTTCTACACTTTTGTTGGTTTTGGAGATATTCTCGTTTGCTTCGGGCTCGTTTGGAAGCTTCCAAAATCCGAACCCATGAACCAAATCCTCTAAAATTTTAGAGACATAAATCAAATATAAAGGAACATCATTGTACCAAATTTAAAGGTTCTATCTTTGTCGGTTTTGGAGATAATCCCGTTTGTTCCGAAATCATTCGGAATTAACTGTAGTCAAATAGAAAGCTATCGATGTTATCTCTATCAATATTCATATTGTTGTTATCATATGATTGCATCTAGATTTAAATGTAATTTTTCATGTGTGTGTAGTGAAAGTCCAGATTTTGTATACTGCCCCTTCTTGATATAATTCATTTGCTCTTTAAATCTCGTACCAGTTTGTTTTCTTGTTTGGCCCTAATACTAATAAATTAGTTAGAAATTGTAAGGTAACGGAACCAAAGTGTGATGAACTTAAAATGACCAGCAGACAATTTTTAAACTTGAGATGAAAATAATCTCAAAGTGAAATGGAATAATATTAAAATTATTAAAACTGATAAAACTTGACCAAACAAACTATTTTATAAATATACTTTTGAATGTGAGACCAATTCATTAATATTTTTATTTAATGAAGGTGTTGGTGTTAGTAGAAAACATAAGATACCAGTAGCACTCCCAAATTAAAAAACCTCTATTTTATAAAAAGAAGCCTTGAAAATCTCAACTAAATGATTTAATTATGATTTAACTGAATAATTGAAAATCTCAATTATTTAATTGATTTAACGAAGTATATTTCAGAATATTATAGGAAGATATAGAAATTCTTTAAAAAATTGTATAATTCGAATGTACTTTTTTTTATATTTTTATGTGTCTATAATAATTTAAAAAATCAGCTGTCTCCACCACATGACCGACCACCACGTGAAAAGTATAATGCCAAAATTTATAGATTTTTTACATAATAATTTATATCAAAGCAAAATAACTTCTAATAATTTAACAACATTTTGTTTTATTCAATAACAATAATAAACAATGAAATCGTAAAAATATATGTATGTGCATTCATTCATATGTACATCCATTTACATTATGTACATGATTTTTTTTTCATTCAAAAATATTAGAAGTAAAAAATAATAAAAACTGTAAACAAATACAAAACAAACATAACATTAATATTGAATATGCTAACAAAAATTTTACCGTTTTAATTTTGTGTCATCTAGAAAAGAATAATATGCATAGATATATGTACATACATATATAAATTTTTAGAGATATAAAAAAAAAACAAAAAAAAATTGTTGATATAAATTTATATGGAGTGTTATGTATGAAATTTGGTCTTAGAAAAAAAATTAAGTCAAAGTTAAAGTTGGTCGGATCAAAAAATGTTCTATGGCAAAGTTGTGGCTCTTCACTTGTGTAACAACTTTTTCTTCATAATTTTTCTCATAAAATTTTTCTGTTACGAAATATTCGTAAAAAACTTAAAAAGTACACTAGTAAACTACCACTTGCGGTTGTCCGATTTGCTCCAAAAGCTTGTCAATCTAAGATATTTAAGTCAAAATCTTAAATATGAAATTGCAAAAAATTCCGCTCAGTCGTTTAAGCTGTACACGTGCCCACAGACATACCCACACACACACACAGACGGACATCATGCTAAAACAATTTTTACAGCCTTCTTCACACCGGAGGAGTGCATATTTGACAAAATTTTGGGTACAAATTCTTAGTATGAAAACAATAACCACTTTATACATAATTGTATGCGGTCGGTAAAAAGTAACATTTTTTTAATGAAAATAATTGAATTAATGAAGGAAAACATATTTATGTTGATTTTTACTGGGGATGTGATATAAAAATATAATTGTTAAACAAACTTATAATTCTGCCTATTTCTAATTTTGTTCCATTCTAGTAATGTAAGTGTATTATTTAATCAAGGAATTTGATACTCCAAACATTCTATTGTAAATAGCACCTACATTGTAACAGCACGACAAATTCTCCATTTTAATATATAATTTTCTTAAATATCTGCTTAGTTTACATAATTTATTTGAATAGCCATTTATACTAGTATTACACGCTTTTGTTTTTGCCGCTAGAAGGAAAATTCTATCTAAAATACAAGTGGACAAAAAAGCAAAAGAAGTATAAAAAGTGATTGGTGTTGGCATTTTCTATCGTTTAAGTGTGTTTTTCATGGTGTACGTTTGTATATAATTAAATTAAATTTTTAATTTAAACTCAGATTAAAATTAATTTTTGATTTGAGTTTGAATTTGAATTTTAAGTCAGGTTTACATATTATTCTTTTCCAATTCCTATTCTGCTTACCAATTTCACAATATACTTTTGTAATATCAGAGGTTTAGCGTAATTTCCAATCAATTGAACCCCACTTGCAATCCGAAAGATCAGCTATTTTAGCCCTAAGTGATATTCTAGTTAGGGGCGATAAGACTAGTTATAGTATGAATGGCTATACCTTAGTTCCACTTTTTATTTCACATTGAGGTATCGCTTTATACGTACGTTCTGACGTAGCTTTCAACAATCTTCACGATATTATAAGCTATAACCAAATTTTCCACTATCTTTGTGTAAAACTCCGTGTTGAAAACGCTACAATTTTTTTATTTGTTTTATGTACAGATCAACCCAATCTAATGAGCTAGAAACAACTATGGTCATTGAAAAGTTATTCGATGGTATCAACCAAATTCTGGGAAAAAATTCAGAATCTGAGATTACCATTGATGCTGATTTTAATGTTCATAACAAAAACTGGCTCCATTTTCAAGTCACAATTATCCGGAAGGCAGACAAGTTGAATTATTTTCAAATCTATTCCAACTTTCTCAACTTGTGATGAACTCCACCAGAATTTCCGACCGTTATAGTCTCCAATTGGTGAGCTAACAGATAATTAATCGTCATAATCAAAACAAACACCTTTTTGATGTGTTCCTAACTTTAAACCCAGAAAAATACAACATTTTTGTTAGCTCACCAATTGGGGGTTCCGACCATTGCCTTGTTAAAACAAGCTTCTCTTCAAGTACACCGATCGGGGAAAGTCATATTCCAAAATGACTGACACCTGAATTGCATTGGCTTCTCTGCTGATACTTTTAGGAAAACAATTTTACTAGGGAGGAAACTTTTTATTCCTAGTTCACGTGAACCGTTTAAACTTAAATCCAAACCGTGGTTTAATGACATCTGCAAAAAAGTAATCGAATTCAAAGAGGAGTGCTTCAAAAACTACAAGTCTAATGTATCGCAATCTTCATTAAGAAGATATAAAGCGGGTACGAATAGTTGCAAGAGAGGTATCAATCAGCAAAAGTTTCTTTATAACCAGAGGTTGAGACAGAAAATAATTAACCTCCCTCATTGTAATCGCTCCTTTTAGACTTTCGCAAAAGTGTTAAAAATAACTTTTGTGGGCCACCGCTGATTGCAACTGATAACTCTATCATTTCCGATTCATGTGTCGAAGCGGATTTGTCTGCAAAATTCTTTGCGGCAAATTCCAAACTCCCTTCTACAGCCCAATTACTACCATTATTCCCTCCCGTTGATCCTACTAAAGTTAAAATTCTTTACAGGGTATACTTTACATTTCGTGCTGTAGTGAAAGTGCTCAAGAATCTGATTGTTAGAAAGTTTACCGATTCTGACGGAATCCCTTCCATGGTTCTCAAACCCCTTCCCCATTTCGAAACATCTGCGCAATCTTACCTCTCTTTAATTTTCGACTAGAAGACAGCCCAGTCAATGGAAGATTGCTTGCGTTACTCCAATTCTCAAAAGGGTGACTAAAGCGACCCCTCCAACTACCGACCAAATGCCATTACTTCGGTATTTTCCAAAATAATGGAAATTTTGATAAACAAAAGGCTTTTGAAATACTTGAATAGGTCGTGTACTTTAAACGATCTGCAATACGGCTTTAAAAGCCCTCCTTCAAGTGTCGATCTTTTAGCTTATCTCTGCGAGAAGGTCAACACTTGCATTCATTGCTCCCTTGAATTTGAGGTTGTCGCTCTAAAAGGTCGATATCTCAAAGGTCTTTGATCAAGTATGGCGTTTTGCTCTTTTGAGCAAATTTCAGGCCAATGATTTGGATAGTTTTTTCTGATCATGGATTGAGGATTTTCTTTCGAATGGCAGTATTCGTGTTCTTGTCGACACTTGATGTCTGAAACTTATAAACGTGTGTTTTTCAATGACTTACTCTCTTATAGCCTCAATAACATTCATAGTTTTGCCGATGACAGCACTCTTGTGGCATAAATTCTTAAGGAAATCCAATGCCACTTCTAAAAGAAGTTTGAAAAGAAACTTAATTAAGGTTTGGCATATTTTTAATATAGCAGAAAATGCTGCCAAATGTTTCGGTTTTCTATCTCGATGTAAAGCCTTCTTTCTCCAGGAGATTTATCCAATATCTATAAAGCTTACATCCGACCTAATGTAATTCTCATATTTGGGCTGACGCACCCTAAACGGCACTAAGTTACCTAGACAAAACTCAGAATTCCGCTTTACGCCTCATTGGCGACCCATCAATCCAGGCAATCTTTAGTCCGGTGGCACTCGTCCTAGCAGGAGTATTATATCTCTCTTATATAGATATTTTGTACGCAATGACACTTGTTCTATTGAACTGAAATCAATAATACCTCCCTTCATACAATTCCAACGCAGCACTAGGCAGGTTTCAAGTGCTCCTTTCTACAATGTGGAAACTCCTAGTTGATTCAAAACTGGTTATGGTAGGTCATTCACCACGAGAACCGCTAGAATGTGAAATATGCCTTCATCTAATGTTCGCCCCTAATAATAATAACAACAATAATAATAATAACAATAACAATAACAACAATAACAATAATAATAATAATTATAACAATAATAATAATAACAATAATAATAATAATAATATTAATAATAATAATAATAATAATAATAATAATAATAATAATAATAATAATAATAATAATAATAATAATAATAATAAAAATAATAATAATAATAATAATAATAATAATAATAATAATGATAATAATAATAATAATAATAATAACAATAATAATAATAATAATAATAATAATAATAATAATATTAATAATAATAATAATGATAATAATAATTTTGTTTTTTCGAGGAGGAAAATGCGTTTACGCACAATGTGCCGCACTCCCATCTGGATTCATGTGGACTACCGGCTAAAACCGCCCTAACACCAAGGACGCCAGCCCGGTACCGTTTTTCACATTGCTTCAGGCTGGGCCTTAACCGATAGGAACAGGGCTCACACTCGTCGCTGCGGATCTACCGCCTCAGCCTCTTGGTTCTTGGTGCGAAGCGTATTTTTCTGTTTCAGTTTTCTTCTGTTTCAAGCATATACTCTACTATATTGTCTGATGACAGTGGTCCGAGTATCTGCTCAACTGCAGCTCTGCCATCTGTCCACCGATCGCAGTGGAAGATCACGTGTTCTGAATCATCACTGCCTCTCCCACAATAGAAACATTCAGGTGTTTCGACTCGTCCCATCCTGTGAAGGTATAACCGAAAGCATCCGTGTCCGCTTAGGAACTGCGTGAGATAGTAGTTTACCTCCCCATGGTTACGACTAACCCACTTCTTTATCAGCGGCAGAAGCCGAGTGGTCCATCGTCCCTTAGGTTCAACATCCCAAACCTCTTGCCATTTGTTGATGGTGCGGCTTCTCTCTTCCGTGGCCGCTCTTTCTCGCCCGATCTCCGTCCTTCTCCTGTAGATCTTTCCAACGCCAGCAGTCCGACGGATATAACTCCAGCAATTACGAGTACCGCTGCTTCAAAGACTGTTCGGAGGAACAGGCGACCCGTAGAGCAGCGCGTCGCTGAACAGAAGCTAGCCCTTTTTTGTACCACGCAAATCGCATTCGATCGCCCCACACCTCCACACCATATAACATCGCGGCTGCACGGTATTCATTAGGAGTCGTCGCTTACTTGATATAGACCCATGAGTATTAGCCATTATTCTGCTCAAGTTCGCAACCATGGCCTCCGACTTGTCAGCCATCCGTCGCAAATGCTGCCCGAAGGTGAGTTTTGGTCGATCATCACTCCCAGGTATTTAGCAGCAGGTTTTGACACCACGCGCTCCTTTTCTACCATAAACAGTAGAATGGTGTCGATCCTCTTTTTGGTTAGAATAACAATTTCCGTTTTGGCGAGTGGTAAAAGCTAGCCCTCGACCAGACATCCATGTACTTATTCTCCGCATCGCTATATTTAATTTTAGCTGCGCAAAGTCGGTGGTGCGGGCGGCTATCAGCACTGCAACATCATCTGCATAGCCGTTCAAGCTCACTCTTTCTGGCGTTTCTAATCGCAGAAGCTCATCGTATGCCGCATTCCAGAGGTCAGGTCCTAGGATTGGCCCTTGAGCTGCCCCTGCCGTGACAGTATTAATGCGTAGGTCGTCCTCTGTTTCATACACGAGTGATCTGTCTCGTAGGTAGTTCCGGATCACTCTCATGAGGTATTCTGGAACTCTGAACGCCTCTAAAGCCCCCAACATATCCACCTACCTTGCAGAATTGATCGCGTTTTTCACGTCAAGGGTGACGAAGGGGACTAACTATCGCGAGTAGTGGTTACCTTCTTCAGCCTTTCTCATGGTTCCTATTACCTTTTGAATAGCTCCTATAGTGGAGCGTCCTCGCTGAAAGCTGCACTAACTTCTCCAGCATCTTGTCTGCAGTGTCCAGCATGCACAGTGAACGATATACCGATGGAGCCATTACGTCACCTTTGCCTTTGCTAATCAACGCAAGGCGAACAGTTTTCCACCGTTGACAGAAGGTTCTTGTAATGAGGCAAGAATTGTACATTCTAAGCAAGAGGTCAGATCTTGCACGGTAAGCAGCTTTCAGGGCTTCTGGGGTATCCCATGGGGTCCGGCAGCTTTGCGGTTACGTAAAGAATCCACTGCAACTCCCAGCTCCTCGTCAGTGAAGAGGGGAATATCACCTATTTCTACTTCAGGTGTCTCTTCACGAAGTGGGTGTGATGGGAAAAGTGCATCAACTATCCGTGTAATCGTCTCCGCACTCATGCAGCTCGGCGCAGACCCCAATCTAAGCTTCTTTGTGACTATTTTATAGCCAAGGCCCCACGGGTCAGCGTTCACCTCCTCCCCTAGCTTTCTCCATTGAAAAACCTTGCTTCGATTAATGCTGTACCGGAGCAACTTTTTTGCCACCTTATGTTCCGCGGAGATAGTGTTTGCCTCCTGACGATTCCGCGCCCTTTGTGCTCTCCGTCTAAGCCAAAGGCAGAGTCTTCTGAGATCCGCAATCTCCTCGGTCCACCAATACACCAGACGTCGACGTGGTCCCGGTCCATGTTCGGGCATGGACAACTCAGAGGTGCTGCGAATAAAACCCATTGTTTCTTCCACAACAACTTCTGCCTGTTCCCGGGTTGTGCGATTAGTTGGGAGTTCTTCTATGAACCGGGCGTCTCGAAGTATTGAGGAAAATCTAGCCTCATCAAGCCTTCCGACGTTCCACCGCCCTAGCTCTTGTCCAGCACTCCGGTATGGGTCAGACCTCTCCCGGACGCAGAAAGTAATGTACTGGTGATCACTTCCGGTATACTCCTCCAGTACGCTCCAACCCTCCACTAGTGAGGCAAGATCCTCCGTCGCGAAGGAGATGTCGGGGATAGTCTCCCTATACCCTGGGCGGCGAAACGTCGACGTATAAGCAATGTTTAGTACAATTAGTCCCTTTCTGGCCGCCATGTCCGAGATATATTTCCCTCGAGAGTTGGTGTTGGACATTCCCCATTCAGTATTATGCGCATTGAAGTCTCCAGCGACTATAATTTTGCCTGACATTCGAAGGATCTCATCCTCTAGTGCATTTATTTTAATTCTGAAGGTCTGGATAAGTTCATTCGGAGTAAAGTAGAAGCTGATATATATCACTCCTCCACTTTTGATCCATACGAAGCCTTCCCCACGTCCGTGTGCCTTCACCGTAATCCTTTCGGAATCCCGTACCCAGATCGCCGCGGTTCCAAGTTCATCGCGGTACCGGTACGTAGATCATAGGTCCCTGTACTGCTCACTGATAACGAGCAGGTCGACATTGTATTCGTGGACTAGCTGGTGCAGGAGAGAGTATGCCGTCTTGTTCCGATTAAGATTCGCTTGCATAACTCGGATCATCTTATAACTAATTGAATGCTCCCTAAGGCGTTCCTAAACAACTCGCATCTCCTAGGCCCAGGGATATGGTTTACGCTACCACAATCGTGGCCCTCCTCAGCGCACAGAAAGCATCGTTCAGGGGATGTACACACCTTCGCTTTGTGGTCTGGCCCGCCACACCTGAAGCATAGCCTGATGCTATCAGGACCTTTGCAATTCCCAGCGCGGTGACCGTACCCAAGGCACTTATAGCACTTGGTTGCGGTTGCCCTCTGCCTGACTCTGCAGCTGACGAATCCCACTTTTATGTGCTAGGTTTTTATAAGTTTTTGCGCGCCCTTTGTCCCTATGGTCACTATTGCTCTTTTTTGTGCCCTTCTGTTAGAGTCGGTTACCGAGACTTTGAAACTTCCGGTCCAACCGCCCAAAACTTCTTTTATGGCATTACTCACCTCCTCCGAAGTGGTGAGGTCATCAAGATCTCTAATCTCCACCATCTCCTTTGGTTCTAAGCTGCAGACGCTTGCGTTCTCCTCCAGTATAGTTTTGAGGGACTCGCCAAATGCAGCTTATCTCCTGTTCTGGCCCCTAGTTCCACTAGGACTCCTCCGACCCACGTCTTACGAATCGCTCTTACCTCTTTCGCCGTGCTCTCACGGATAACTTCCTTCCTGATAATGCGTAATACTTCAGCATAAGATTTGCCTTGGGCTGGTTTAATCAGGATTGCCTCTCAACGAAGTCCTCTCTTTCGTGCTCCTTTATTAGTACAAGTTTTCTCCCCGACTCCAGCGGTAACATTCTCCAGAACTTTACTCCTGGCTTTTTCCTTCCTCTCTCTCATCTTTTTTCTTGGTACGACCTTGACCCAGGTGGTGTTTCCTGCAGCTTTTCCAATTCCTTCTTCTTATCCTTCTCCTGCTCTCTATCCTCTCTCTCTTTTCTTATTTTCTCTTTTTCCGTCAATACCGGGCTGTTGACTAACCGCTTCTGGCTGGGAATAGGAATTCTTTTCGTCATCACACCCATATCTTTCAAGATTGGGGCGGTGACTGTTGCTGGTCCTCGCTTCGTATTTTGGGAGCCACTAGCCACTATGGCGTCAATAAGCTCATCTAGTTCTGCCAGCCCGTTTTTCACATCCATCGATATGTTTTTTTGCCTACTAGTTGCAGCACGCATGCAACCGATTATAGTCTGGCACTGGCGTAGCATCTGCTCCCTCCTTTCTACGTCGCCGTTGACTTGAGACCCGTTTTAGAGAACTCGCTACCACCGCCAGAGGCAGCGGATTCGCCATTACTTCGTTCTCTGCAATACGCGCCTTCTGCGCATTACTCCGCCCATCCAGCGAGGCACCCTTACTAATCAGCGGCGGGGTCCTCATTATCTTCGCATTTCTCCTGAATGGCTCCACACACACTATATCATCACCACCGCTTTTCGATTCATTTTTTTTATTCATTTGCATATTTAACGGGTATTTGCCCCTATTGAGGTACAGGGTTGCGTTCTCGAACCACAGCCGAGGCAACAGCCAGTATTCGCCTCCCGCTTCTCTGAACTCCATAGGGAAGCTCTCCCATTCAGCCGTCCTTTCCCCTCTTTAAGCAGACCACCGAATCACCAGTAATCTGTTGCCGAGCGTTCCGTAGACCTTCAAAAGAGAGCTGCCCTGCACAAACTCCCGTTTGACTTATACTTATCAACACGGGTGTTTTCCCTGGTTTTCCCGGGGTCCCAATTCAGTAAAGAAGCGTGTTGAATCCCGAATCTCGCAAGCAGACGTTCATCTCAACCGTCCAGCTGAATTCTTTGCCCAGGTCGCTGCATCGTCCATGCAGGAAGAAACCGCACTGCCACATATGGCTGGAGAGGCCGTTTGTGAGAGTACACTGATGGCTTCGGTGCCTCACACGGCAGTAACTGAATGGATTTTAGTGGACCACAAGCATTCCTTACTGTGGGCATTTCTACACCCCCGCCCACCGGGGTAAATATTAATAATAATAATAACGATAGAGCTGATTTGATAGGCTTGAATAGTTTCCTAATTATAATAGCTGCTACAGTGGAGCTATCTTTGCTTATATCATGCAGGAAGGTGCGTTGTAATCCAATGATTACCCTCTCTCTGTAACTTTTATATTAAAAATAATAATAATATTAATAAGTAATACTAATATACTAAAAATAATAGTTGTTACAGTGAAAGTGAGGGGTTGCCTTCAATAACTACCTCATGTAGTAAGGTGTTATATACTTATACTACTGCTGGTTGTAACTGTTGTAACGGCTATAGTCACTGTTAGCAAAATAGTAATAATAATAAGCATATTCATGGTTTCCTTACAGTCCCGCTCCCAATTCAATGTTTCCGCATCCTATTCCCTATCCTTTCCTATCCCTACCCCCTAGTCAATGTACTGCGGGTTTCATCCCATTATATTGTCCAAAGGAGGGGTGATTTTAGTCAGTAACAATCTGACACTAGAGGAAATTCTTGGTGTCTTTGGAAGATTTCCACCTCCCTTAGGAAAAAAAAATAATTCGATTATATAGGTCTATGGGTTGTTTTATTTGGGTTGGATATTTGAAGTGCAACTTAATTTGTCTTTTTCGTCTATTTTGATCCACACGACGTATTTTCATAACCGAGATAATCACGTTTTAAGTTTAGCAATATTTAATTTGAAAACTGAGCGATAGAATTTTTTTATTTTTTGTGTGTGGTTTAATTATAGTTGCAAGATGCTGTGTACCAACATATATCATTCAAAACTAGCTCATATGCCGAAGCTATAGCTACTTAATCTGAAGAAATTCAATGTAATTTTAGTTCATATCCACCTATTTTGTTCAAAATTTACACTATGTACGACGTGGATCAAAAATTATGTGGATATAGATCAAATAAGCACAACTTCAAAATTAATTTCTATGCTCTATATTCGTACAATCTGACATAAATTCCGATCTGACATAAATTCTGATTCTGATCTGAACTAGATCATTGAGATCTCTTACCTTTTTTTTTGAAATTGAATGTTGTGATAGAATTGGAATCGGAGTGCTTAATATATTCTTTGAAGTCGCTAGAGTATTTCTGATCGCAGTTTTCAACAAATTACATATTTAATAATTAATCTCAGAAAAAGATGTCTTATGTAACAAATTTATCTTCAGTATTGTTGTCTTTCATATAAAATTGTTTTTATTTTTATAAATGGTACTTTACTAAAGTTCAATTTTGCAGCTGGAACGGCTTTTAGCTTTTAAAGTCATTTGGTTTTAATTGTATGATAATTAGTTTAACTTTTTCGGTTGACATATTTATTATTAGCTGAATAAGATGCAGCGGACTGTAAATTTCAACATTCCTTAAATTTTTCTCTATAAATGAATGAACGCTGTCGAGCTCTTGAATATTGGAATGCCCCGGCTTCGAAAATTTTTGGGTTATCTCTATTATATTGTTATACTGGTTTAAAAACATTTTTATTCCTATAGAACTGATTTTATTTCGATTCTGTGGAACACAGGAATCACTCCATAACGTTAACTTATTTAAAATAGGATATTCAGTAATTATTTTACTCAAAATTCGAGTTAAGGCTGGTTATGTCTTTTCCAGATCTACCACTATTAACTTCTGTCCAAATGGCGCAGTAAGTAATTTTTTGTTTGTCAACTAATATTAATATTGGCGTTAGATTGTATACGTGCAATTTCCTTTTGTAATAATACATTGAGGCGTTAGCTATGTGGGGAAAAAATTGTTTAAAAATAAGCATAGTTTATAAGAAAAAATAATAAATAAATGAATTACCTTTTGGTAATCCAAACATTTTTTGTAAATCATAGCAGATAACTCCATGTTTAGGGTCCATATTAGTTCGATCAAGATCTCGATCTGCCTTGCATAATTATTTTTCTTTTTTATGTGATTCTTGCTTAGTTTTTTCATCTTCGCTCAAACCTTCATTTCTTTCATACAAGTAACATTTGTCACAAATATCTTTTTTTGGTTTGTATATATTATATTAGATATATTATATTCATTGTTAAATCTATATAAACTCTTTTTTACAAGGCTTATTACATGTTTCTACGTAAAGTTGATACATTTTGGTGAGATTTAAATTTGTCTCTAAATATGTTTTTTGACTAGAAGAACCATAATAATGGGAGTCAGCGGTTCTAAAGCTTTCAATATGTTTACGAATCCTATCTAGCTTTTGAGTTTCTGTAGCCTTTTTAATGTGTTTTCCCCTTTTGCCAGGTATAGGAATTCCAGAACTTTTATTTATATTATGTTCAAATGCATAGTAAATTCCTTTTTTGTCAATATTTACTGTATTTAAAGAAGCATTCTACATACTCTGTGAATATGTTCATTTGCTTATAAATAATATAAAAATGTTTGCATTTTTTTATTGGATTCAAAAACTCTGCGTCTTTTTACAGGTTGTTGTTTGATAAATTTAAAGTAAAATTGTAATTTTTCTTCATCATTTAATTTCCAGAAACTATCAAATATATTACTTCTATCTACTTCAGTGAAATTTTTGGTGCAGAAGAAAAAGCACGTGTGTTTACAACTTGGCAAGATATTTCTTTCTGGCATTTCTACATTTTTTTTTGTAATATAAAATTTTCCTGATTGCCGAAGTTTTTTTGCTTCTTTTCCATAAGCTTGAATTTTTTTGTCTTTTCCTGCAAAGATTAGGTGAAGGATTCGATTCAAAAAAACTAGAATGTGACGGTAAGCTACGACGATCGGATGCCGTATCTGTATTTAAAGTTAAACTACTATCTTTTTCGGTTGGCTCAAAATTGGGATCTTTGACGTCAGCAGAAAAATCAGAAATACTATCAACCGTTTCTTTAAAAACATGTTCCTGCTTACTGAAGTTGCATGTAATTCTTAGAATTTGTAAAAAAACTTTAACGACTAAATACTTACTCCATAATTTCACTTGGCAAACTTGGAGGTGGGGATGACATATTTTAAATGCGAATAAATTCGATGAATCTAATGAATAATTATGTATTTAATTAAAACAAATTATTTAAAAATAAACTATAAATTTAAGTACAAACAGTACATACCTTTAAAAAATATTTTAAAATTTTCTCCTCATAATTTATCCACTTCCCTATTCAACGTATAGATTACAACTGATCTTTTTTTTTAATTTTTTTTTTTACTTTACATTAATCATGCAGGGACATGAACCAACGTAGCACAAAAAAAAAATGTCTTTATGGTATACGTGCACCCAAACTTACATTGCTGCATAAAATTCTGGATGTGTATCAAACTAGCAGTGACAATAAAATTAAAATATATGGTTATGAATCATGTTCAATCGTAAAATATACATAACACAATAAATTATAATGTACGTACACCAAAATAGCAGAAACAGAAAACAATTACCATTGTGAGCCATGTTCCAAAAAAATGGATTTGACTCATTGTAGCATTGCAAAAATATTTTAAATAATTATATGGAATTTTGATTTATACGCCACTTGTTTTGGATATAAATCAAAATGCGTACTATTTGGGTTTAAAAGCGGAGGTGGATCAAAATAACACCTGCATAATTTACAATGTGTATAAAATTATGTATGTATAAAAAATTATATAATTAAAACTAAAATTACAAAATAATAAACAAAAATTTACAACTAAAAAATTATTTACAACTAATTTTTAATTCAATTTTTTTAATCTAACTTTTTACATATTTCAACCTTTCATTTCTCATTCATTCATTTATTCATTATTTTTTACAGTAATTACAATTTCACTAAATTCTAATTTTTCTTATTTACTATAACGATGGATTTTGTAACATTTTTTAATTTTAAGTAATAATTATTTAAATAAAAATAGTATCAAATGCTACTTAGAGTACATTCAAAAATTTTCTAAGCTAAAAATATACATATCCAAAATCATGAAAAACATTATGTGTGGGGATTTATTAAAAACCAAAAAAGAAAAAAAAGAAAAACAAGTAAGTTTGACATTTTATTAAAAATAAAATTTAAGGACTGGCGAAATATTTTCTAGTATGGTTTGAACGTTTTCACATATTTTAGTTAATACTTAAATAAAATAATGTAAAAAAAAAAATTTTTTAAAATATGCTTTTATCAAACCCGAATTCGCCCCCTAAAAAGTAGAAAATAAAATTGATTGCAAAACATAAACTTTTTGGACTGTTATAATATATAAAAGTAAATTGCTAGTGCAAGCATTTTAGACTGTTATAATATAAAAGTAAATTGCTGGAATAAAAAAAAATACGACCTCTAAATTTCCCAGATTTTTATTTAGCCTTATTCCAGCAATTTACTTTTATATTATAACAATCCAAAATGCTTGCACTAGCAATTTACTTAATAATTTAGCACCATACATAAAAATATTGTATGTATTGTGTTTTGTCTTGCTAAATATGCTAACACAAAACACCATGTGCAATGGACATCGACATTATACTATTATAGGAGGAAAGATCAAAAATATGTGTGTGTATTGTATACATGAATAAGAGATAAAAATGTAAGTTTTAAATTCATATATTATCTACATAATATATACATATTTTATTCAAAAAATGTTGATGAATAGATAGTTAAAAAAAAAGAAGTTGCATGTGAACTGGATTCGAACAAAATGACCCGCACTTTTGAAACCTGTACACTTTCCTCTGCACCATACAACACTTACAAATGTTGCCAACAAATTACGAACATAGAATGACAAATAAATAAATAAATAAACCGACGAGTTAATATAAAAGCATATAATAGACCTCTTATTGCATTAGATATAAGCATAGATATAAGCATTGAATATTACTACTACAACATTCAGGTGCATGATAAACAGCGGAAACTTTTAACTCAAAATGAGGAGATAAGTTGAAGTACATTAATTTGGTTTTTTTTGCTAACAATTAATCTGTGTGTAATAAACCATTTCCGCAATGTATCCAAGTCGTAATTAATATCAGCATGTAAATCAAGTGCACTTTTTGACTTAAAAACTATACCCAAATCGTCTGCAAATGCCGTGACCTGACCTTTAAAATTAAGTGAAAACAAAGAATTAATGAACACTAAAAAAAGTACAGGTCCCAGTACAGATCTTTGTGATACACCAATTTTTAAAAACGCAATTTTACTCTTTGAACCATTGATTATAACACTTTGTGATCTATTATGTAAATAAAACCTAAAGTCTAAACCATTCTAGAGTTAAACCTCTAAAACCAATGGTACACAATTTTTTTAAAAGTATTTCATGAGAAACCATGTCAAAGATCTTCGTAATATCAACAAACACTGCAGCCGTAGATAGTTTATTTTCTAAATTGCCATAGACATTTTTGCAAAATTCCATAAGGGCATTTTCAGTTGATCTTCCATCTCTCAACCCGAATTGAGAAACACTGAAAAAATTTTTATTTTCAAGAAACTTAAAATTCGTTTCTTAATAAGTTTTTCAAAAATTGGAGGAATAACATTGGGAGACTTTAGTGCATCTGGAAAACTTTTTCAAATTTTTTACATATTCTTTAAGTTTTCTATTGAATATTGCAATTTCTGACTGTTTATAATTTCTATTGCTAATGAATTAAACATTTTAATAGCACTGCATATTAAACATTTTTGTTTCATTGTTGCTCTAGCCTTAAGAATTTCAATATTTTTTTTATTTCTAGTATAATTGTATTTATGAATATTTTCTCTATTTTTTAAAATTAAATTTGATTTTAGATTAGTATTTAGAATTTTAAAAATATATTTGCATTCTCCAAAATAGATTAATTGGTTCATATCTAATTCATGAATTGTTTTATATAGATACTTAGCACAAGTTCTGGGATTAAATTTGAAAAGAATTTTAAGCGCTTTGTTCATTAAAATACCAATTTGCTTAATATGAAAATTTGAGCAATGACTCCTACAACATATATTATACCTTATTCTTAAAAGAATATGCCCATTATAGATAAGCTTAGCTGTATAATTGGGAATGCCGCCAGATTTTTTTATAGCCAATATAATAGGCATCAATATTTTCTTCATGTTTGTTATATGATTATCCCATTTTAAATTATAATCACTTGTTATTCCAATGTATTTTACGTTATTTACTTTTTCAATTGTTGTATATCTTATCTTAAGAGTAATATTATCATATATTTTTTTCTTAGTTTTAAATAATAAATAGTTAGGTTTTTTTAGGTTTTTTTAGCGTTTATGCAGAGGTCATTACAATCGCGCCAATTGCATATTGTATTTAGATCCTGATTTAGTATGTTTTCTAGTTATTTTACCGATTTAGAGTTTGCTATGATGTTAGTATCATCTTCATACACATTATAGTTTGAAATAATATTATTCTTCAGTATTTTCATAGTATATAAGAGATATAACAACGGTGCTAGGAGAGAACCTTGTGGTACACCAGTTTTTATAGTAAGTTCATCACTTGAAACTTCGTTCACTTTAACAAACTGAGTTCCATTTGTTAAGTAACTTATTAATAAGAGATTACAATTACCTTTTATACTCAGCTGTCTAGGAAATTAACTAGTCTACAATGACTTACTACATCGAAGGCTTTTGTAAAATCGATAAATACTGCACCCACAAAACGAACCATAGAACATTTTTTGATCCGACTAACTTTAACTTTTATTTAATTTTTTTTCTAGCTCCAAATTTCATACATATTATTATAACACGCCATATGAATTTATATGAACAAATTTTCTTTGTTTTTTTTTTATACCTCTAAAAATTTATATCTGCATATTATTTCTCTTGTTGATGACGCAAAATTCAAGCTGTAAAATTTTTGTTAGCAGATTCAATATTAATGTTTGTTTTGTATTTGTTTACAGTTTTTATTATTTTTTACTTCTAATATTTTTGAATGAAAAAAAAAATCATGTGCTTACATATGTAAATGGATGTATGGACATACAAAATTTACGATTTCATTGCTTATTATTGTTACTGAATAAAAAATATATTTTTCGTATAATAGTGTTCGGTCCTGTGGTGGATATAGCTGATATTTTAATTCTTTTAACAACTGATTCTCCTACTTCATTAAAATATGCATTTAACGGGTTTGCCATATCATTTTCATCCTTTGTATTTTCTCCATTTATTTTTACCGCACTCCAGAAATTACCTCGTTGGAATTCCTTATAGTATTATTTAATACTTTCTACAGTTTTCTAGAGTTATTTCCGGCATTCTCAATACTTCTATTAATATTATTTTTTTTTGTTTTCTTTATTAATCCTTTAATTATCCATAATTCCTTTATTTATTCATCTTTTTCTTGAATTGTTTATATTTTATCCTTTTATCAGTGTTCTCAGAATCTTTTTTATGGTTATCATATAGTGTTTTTCTAATTATTAATTTTTCATATTATATCAACGATGTTATCGAAAAATTATTTCTAGTCCTAACTGAGAATGAAGTTGTACATACAAGTTTAGCTTGCTGTATTATTTTAATTAACGTATCAATTTCAAAAATATTTGTATTTTCTATTTTATTATTTACAATATGATACATCTGATTATAATCAGTTTTACTTATAGTATGTTTTTTCATTGAGATTATCATAATACTAAATGTTTTTAATGATACTATTGCTAATTGGTGATCAGATAGATAATTTTTTTTTTTTTGAAAAACTAATATTATATTTATCGGTAACGTTTGTTATATAATCAATTAAGGTATTGGAGTGAACTGCTTTTCTGGTACTTTGTATTTTGTTAACTATACTATAACCAGATGTGGCTATTATATATTTATACTTAATTACTACATTAGAGTTGTCGAAAAGATTTAAATTGGTATCAGCAAAAAATATGTAGTTTCCTTTATTCCTTAGTTTGCTTTCCAAATAATCTATAAATATGTTTCTATTTTCCGCTGGGGCCTTTTAAATGCACCAATTCTTAAGTTAGGTTGAGAATTTAGAATTTCGATTGCATTAAAATTATAATTTTCATCTTTTAATACTTCAGTAAAGTTTATATTATCTTTTATAAAGATGATCGTTCGCCCGCCTCTTTTTTCATCTCTGCAATTGAAAACTGGCTTATATTGGAATATTATAAGTCATGATTTAATTGCTGTATACCCATACTTCTGTAAGGATTACTATATATAAATGTTTTTATGTTCATTAATTACTGTTTCTAATTCATATATCTATATCTTATATTAAGAAATAAGCTGCATATATTTAGTTACAAAATTTTTAAATTACCGATTTGCATATTCTTTTTGGCATGATCTGTTATTACGGCCTACCAATCAAATAAATTTGCCAAGAATCCCTAATTTTTTTAAGATATTCTCTATATTTATTGTAGGTGTGTGGTCTATTGCTGCTAGTTCTTTTTGTACCTCTTTATTGGAGAGCCCTATACTTTTATGATATTGATAATTAATAATTAATAATTAATAAAATATAATTCACTCAGTTCCTGATAATTTGTTGGTAATTCTCCTGATTGATTAATACTTTGATATTTGTTTTCGTTATAACTTCATAACAAATATCTTCTTGGTCATGGAAAAAATGATAAATGTTACATTATTATATATTCTATAATCTCGCAATCTTGATAATATATATATACTGTCACCATTTTCAACCGCTTTTTTAGTAAGTTTAATTATTAAGTAAGTAAGTATTATTAAGTAAGTTTAATATTTAAGTTTAATTATTGGAGTTTAATTATTAATTATTTAATTATACAACCTGTGAACTGTTATTATATGAAACATTTTCCACTTCTTCGTTTTGCGGATATGGTGTTTCTCTTTTGTTGCAGTTGTCATATTTGGACACTACCTTTGTTAGATTCGAATTGTCTATAGTGCTAACGTTGTCTTTACTATCATTAATTTCATCTATTTTATTTTTAATAACATTTATATTACTATTATTTTTAACATTACTATTATAATTATTATTATCATTATTACTATTATCTCTGTCCATCTCTATTATTACAAAATTCATTCTTACTCTTTCTATTACTATTATTCCTAAAATTATTATTCTTAACATTATTATCCTTATTATAATTTTTATCTTTATTGCTTTTATTTTTATTACTATTACTAACTTTTTTATCATTCATTAAAATTCTATTTGTTTTTGACCAAAATTTAGGAATATAAGTAGGTATGCTAACGTGTCTTTTCTTATGATTAGTATTACATATTTTAGAGTTTTTATTTTAATTTATAATACTAGTTGGATTATTATTGATTTCTTTATTAATATCTATCGAACTAACATTATTATTATTATTCTTATTATTATTATTGTTATTATTATTGTTATTATTATTATTATAATAATTATTATTATTATTATAATAATTATTATTATTATTATAATAATTATTATTATTATTATAATAATTATTATTATTATTATAATAATTATTATTATTATTATTAATATTATATAAAATCATTAAAAGTGTTTTGGAGAGGGTGTAGCCCTTGAACTAAACCATGAGCTACACTACAAACCATGAGCTGTGTAAAAATAAGCTACACCATGACCTACATGTGTAAAAATTAGCTACCTACCTACATGTGTAAAAATGAGCTACATCTCATGAGCTACACCATGACCAAAAAAAGATAAATAGAAAAAATGGAAAAAAATGAAAAGCCAAAAAATGTTCAAAAAGGAACAATTAGTTCTAAAGTTTGTGACATTATTAAAAAAAATCAAAGTAAAAAAAAATTAAAAAACAAATAGAGAAAATAATACTCTAAAAGTCAAATAGAAAATATAAAGAAAGAAAATTCAGAGCTAAAGCAGCTCTTAAGAAAATACCTACCTTCGACATCAAGTCCTGACAACAACATCGAAGCATTGACTCCACTAGAAGCTGGCAACAATTAGCCAGGAGATTAGCTATGAAGACTGCATGTCTAATTCTACAGAAATAAGTGAAGGAGAGGATATCTTTAACCTCAAAAAACTATAATTGATAAATAAACTCGAAATAACAACAACAACAACAAAAAGCATGAAATAATGTACTAATAAAAAAGTCATCAATTCCGCTAATAAACTTCTATAACACCAAAGTGAATCAACTAAAAAACCTTATGAAAAGTAAACTAGAAATAAATAATGTTCTTGTTAAAGAAAATAATGATGAATACTTATTATTATATAAGCACGAGAATTTTTTAATAAAGCAAATATTAATCACTTTTCGTACACTCCAAAGTGTGATAAGAAAATGTTATTGGTATTAAAAGGTTTAAACAACAGTTGTTGAAGTTTTACAACTTCTAAATGAACATGAAACATCAAACACTAAATTTGTAGGCTAAATTTACCAGGCTAACAACAAGAAGAGCAATAAAAAATGATATTGTGTTACCACACTACATCATCCAAGCCACGCCGGGTAGCGTAGCAAGTGAAATATATAAAATAAATGCACTTGACTATCAAATAGCATGATGGGAAAAATAATCAAGCGAGATATACAACAATGTACCAAATACCAGCTTTTTTCACATTCATCAGCAAATTTCAGTATGGAAGCACGATGTGTTAAATGTGGTAAAAATCACCCTTCTGGACAATGTAGTATCAACCCAGAAGATCCAAAAGATAAAATATATTGTATCCTGTGTCGGAAAAACATTCATCCGGCTTCTAGAGGCTGTCATGTATATAAAAAAAGACTATCGCGAAGTAAACTTTAAATAAAGTAAATAAAGAATATCGCGAAGAAACTTTAGAAAATACAAAACAAAAAATTGTCAGTAGGCACACAACACCAAACTTTATTAAAACAAATATTCCTTTTTCAAATATTGTATAAAATAATTCAAATAACAAAAACATAATCATAATGCTATAGAAATATATAGCAATTTAATCACTAATTTTACTAACACTATAGATTTATAATAATAATAATACATTAAAGGATATTAAAAATTCTTTATTAATTATTCGCAATTAATTTAATATAATTGAAAAACAAATAAAAGAACATTCAAATAAAATTAATTTTCTTTACGAAACATTTAATGTGACGTCTAACCAACAACAATAATATGACTAACTAACAATAATAACAATATAACTCTCCAATTAGTATCAATAAATGTCAACTCATTAATCTCCAACAACAAAAAACTTTCTCCTATGCACTTTCTCGATAACATCAAACCTGATTTTATGTGCGTAAGTGAAACAAAACTACAAGCAAAGAACAATATGTCAATTGATAACTAACATAATTAAAAACGATCGAGTATGCCTAATTAATGGTGATGGCGTTGCCATATGTATTAAAAAATGTGCTAAATATAAATACATTAATAATCAGATTTTTGATGGCTTTACATGCATAGAACCATGTGTAATTTATGTAAAGCTGAAACAAAATAAAAATGATTTATTATATCAATTTATGCGCTAAACAGAAATTCAACTAACTTTATAGAGGAATTATATAACAGGAAATGTAAATTTAGCAGTCCTTTTAATTTGTTTGAACTTTAATTTAATTTAATTTATAAAAAAAATGTAAAATTTATTAATAAGCATTTCTTAATAAATATTAGGAAATGCATATTTTAGCAGTACTTTTAATTTGTTTGAACTTTTATTTTAATTTAATTTATAAAAAAAATGTAAAATTTATTAATAAGCATTTCTTAATAAATATTAGGAAATGCATATTTTAGCATTAAGCAACTTTCACTTTTTAAGAAGATAGTTTTAATTTTTAAGTCATAGATAGTTTGACACTCAAAGGGAAAGGTCGTCTTTACAGAGTTTTTAATAAAATAAAATTTTTAATTTTTTTTTTTTATTTTGCGTATATTTCATTATCATAATTTTAATTTCTTTTTGTATGTATTATGATCTCGGATCTGGAACCATAAATAAGATAAGTGCACTTTATTTTTCTCCTATTATTTTTTTCTTTTTTTCTTTCTTTATTTTTTGCCATTTCTGTCATGGCCGTCGCTTATCCAATACAATAATTATTTGTTGAATATTGTTTTTCTTTTTCGTTAATGGTTCCTTTCAAATTAAATAAGAATACAAAATTATTTTTTATATTTTTATTTTATTATTTTATTTCTCACAATTTTAAATATTTTAATAAATTTTTGATATAATATAATTTTTTTTTTTTTTTGTTTGCTTTCTATTGAAAGTAGGTAATTTAAATGCATTAATTTTTTTTTTTCTTTACTATTTTTATTTTAATTATTTATATACATTAAAATTTTGTTGCATTTTTTCTTAAAACTTAAAATTAACTTCATACATTTCTTTTTTTTCAACCCTTTCCACACTGTAAGGATATATATGTCCCATTAGCTGTATCTAAATAACTTAAAAATTAAAATTTCCTATAAAATATTGTTTTAATTTAGTCTCATCAGTAACTACATTGATTGTTTACATTTTTATTATGTTTAGTAACTTGTTTAAAATTGTTGCGATTCAAAATATTCGCAACAATCTACATACTTGGAAAGTAAATTGTATTTCAACTTTTAGTAAAGCAAACTTAATGAAAATGACGATGAATAATGAAGATTTTATTACACAATTATTAGAAAATAGTGATGTGGAAAGCTTGGATGATTTTGATGATGATAATTCTTTTAGCTATCCAAATTACACCCAATCAGATTTAGCTGTAGTACAGACAATGAAGGTGATATAGAAATTGATGGTGAAAATAATATCCAAAATGACGTAATAATCCAATAATATAATAATATCCAAGATAATTAATGATGATAATATAATATGGTATACATAGGTAGAAATTTTCAACCTAAGAAAGTTATTCCAGATTTAGAACAACCAATAATTATTGCAAATATCAAAAGAAATGCAACCGAATTAGACGTTTTTTTCAAAATATTTCCAAAAAGTTTGTTTATACAAATTGCTAATTCTACTAATAAATGAATTAAAATTCTAAATAAAGAAATTTACAATCAAAATAGAAAAGCTACATCTTCTACTAAAAAACTAAAATCACCAGTTCAAGAGACAGATCCATATCAGATAATGGTAGTTGTTGGAGTACATATGATTATGTCGTACAATAGACTACCTCATATGTATATGAATTGGTCGCAAAATGAAACATTAGGTAACACAGCAATAAAAAAGGTAATAGGTCGAGATAGGTGTCTCTTGCTCATGTCCAAACTATATTTCAACGATCCAGAAAAACCACCAAATGCGGGACACACATTTTACATTGATGAAATGGTATCTTGTCTTTTCAAAAGTGTCAGCAAGATTTTGTATTTCAATCTATAGACGAAGCTATGGCCAAATTCAAAGGTCGATCATCGTTGAAACCATATATGCCGATGAAGCCGGTTAAGCGTAGCATTAAAATTTAGGTAAGATCCGATTCTACTACAGGATATGCTTATGATCTTAACATTTATACAGGTACCACAACTTATTGTACATTCCTTATTGATATTTATTTATATGATTATTTTATGTTTACACAGGTAAAGAAATTATTCAAAGAGAAGGTACGCTCGGAGAGCGTGTGGTAAAAAATTTGTGCTCTACCATATCAAATCCTCGAACCGTAATATGTTGTAACAGATTTTTTACTACTGTGAACTTAGTTCATACTTTACACTTGGATTTAGTGGGCACTACCAATAAAAATCGAAAGAATTTACCAAATTTTTACAACTCCAAATTTAATAGAGGGTAATGTATTTTTAAATATAATAACAAAAGGTGTCTAATTTGTAAATGGCAAGACACCAAAGAAGTTATTTTGCTAAGTGATTGCCACAGCAATGAAATAACAACTGTTATGAGAACTAGTAAAACGGGAGAAAAAGTCGAAGTTTCTTGCTATAGCTTTTTATAATAAGTACATGGGAGGTGTGGATCTGTCAGATCAATTTTCTTCTTTGTATGACCCTAATAGAAAATCGGGGAAATGGTAGAAGAAAGTTTTTCAAAAATTATTAATGATGGCTGTCACTAATTCTTGGATTCTTTTTTAAGAAGTGAAAAGAAAGAAAGTATCTTTGATTGACTATATGGTAACGTTGGCCGAACAACTTGTAGCATATGGTAAAGAGCGAGCAATCTTAAAACGATCTATTCGAAGTGGACGACCCTCGCATAGACGAAACACATTGTATTCTGTTGGAGAACATTTTCCAGTTGAAGCAAAAACTCGTCGCCGATGCAGGTTGTTTGCCAATAAAAAGAAGGAAACCCGCACTAAATTAATGTGCATTTCCTGCAACATACCATTATGCAAAACTTATTTTGCAAAATATCACATATAAAAGTGTTATTACATTTTTCATTAATAAAAAAAATACATAATTTATCAATAAAACAAAAAAAAAAATTGTTGATTTTGCTTTATTTTTTAACTGTTGGGATATATAATTACTAATGGGACATACGCTGTAATTACTAATGGGACATACGCTGCCCCAGGACTTTTTCTCAGGTTCGGGATGTTCTGGAACTAAAAATGCACTGAAACTGAACTGGAGTTCTCTGACGACCATTTAAAACCGCCTAAATGGTTTGTATCTTCAAAAAAAAAAAAAACGTGTTGAAAGGGTTAATATCAACTAATTAAACTTAACTTATTCTTTTTTTTTTTATGTACCTTAAACTTAACTTATTTTTATTTTTTTGTTAGTAATTGGTAATTAATAATTATATATAAATTTAGCACACTTGGAATATATACACAATTAGGTATAATTCCTTCTACCTTAAAATTTAACACTGCATAATTATTTTTATTATAATTGTTCTATTTCTATTTTTTTTATTAATATTTTAACTTTAATTTTTATTTTTCTATTTTTTAATTTTTTAATTTTTAAGAATTTTTATTTTTTTAAAATCACAAATATTGTTTTTGTTTACAAACGTGCCGCTGAACTACACGTCAAATGGTCAAACAATAGATATCCGTCCTTTTCATGCATTCACATTTTTTGTGATAGACTATATTGTTTATTATTCTATTAATTTTCTACCTCATTTTGCTATGTTTATATTAAGCATTATTTAAGTATCGCATTTACATTACTCGTAGTCGACTTTGAGTTGAAATTACTTTCAATAAGAAATTAAAAACTGTTGAAAGTGTTTTGCAAACTTTTTGTTATGTGTGGTTATTACTAATGCTTAATAATAATTTTTATTTATTATTTAATATTATTTGTTAATTATTAATATTGATTGTTTATATTTTAATATTAATTAATTGGTAATTAAGTGCTAGTTATTGATTATTTTTTGACCTCACTATTAAAATTCAATTAATTTTTTAATATACTCTTTGTTTGTCAAATTCTTTAAATACTTGAATCTTTTGATTTTTGTGTTTTTTATTTATTTATTTATTTATTTTTTTTTTTTATGATTATATTATTTATATATTTTCAAACCCATTGTTGTTATTAATCATTGGCAATTTTAGCGTAAATGTTTGCAATATTCGTGGTCTGCAGTCTAATTTTCTTGCCGTCCAAGGCCACCTTAATTCAGTAAAACCAGCAATATTAGCATTACATGAAACCCAGGTGGTTGGCCAAGACGTCAACTTTCTCGTTGACAACTACTTGTTTGTCTCTCATTTTGTGCCTCATGGGGGGGTCACTCTTTATGTAAGAAATGATGTCGCTTACAGCGTTCTCCACAAATATAAGTGTTCCAACCAAATGTTCCACTACATTTGAATAAAAATTATTGTTGCTAGGCACGTCATTTATTTATGTTACTTATACAGGTCTCCAAACTCTAGTGAACTGGAGTCTATTTCGGAGATTGAAAATCTCACCAACCAGATTAATGAAATTTTGGAATTAAATCCAGAATCTGAAATTGTTGTGGATGGTGATTTCAATATCCATAATACAAATTGGCTCCACTACTCCAATGCCAATTCTCCCAGTCAAAACTTAATTGGGAAACAAGTTGAGCTTTTCGCTTCATTATTCCATCTTACTCGACTTGTCCAAAATCCCACTAAAATTCCTGACCGTGTAGACCAGGTTTATCATCTCCTAGACCTGTTTCTAACTACACATCCTGAGAAATACAAGGTCTCAGTTAGCTCTCCTCTTGGTTATTCCGACCACTGCTTGATTAACCCTTTAATGCTGTTAATGAAGTACACGTCCCTGAACTGTTTTCTCTATTAAATTGAATGTAATAAAATTTTACTGTTATTTTTTGATATCCAAATCATTAATTATATTGATACAAATAAAATTATCATTAATTGAACTTGTTTGTTAATATAGGTTAGTAAACAAGTGCTGTTAAGTGCATCAAGTTAGAAAAAAATTGTTACTATTTTATTTATATCTTTTAAGTAAAGTATTTGAATATAATTTTCTTTTAAGACTTAAAAAAAATATTAGTAAATTAATATTTCTTTTAAAAATATATTTTTAATAAAATTTCTTGACAAAAAAAAATTTAAATAAATTTAAATTGGACAACGAAAATTTAGAAAAAAAGCGTTTTGAAGAATTTGAAGATGACGTATCCGATATTTGTAAAAAAATGACTAATATGGTGCAACCACCTTTTTTTGAAAATTGTAATCTTTTAAATATTAGTGAACTAGAAAAGGAATTATTTACCGAAGACAGTTTAAAACTGTATTGATTCAGAAGTCAAAAACGAAAAAGACCTTGCTTCAGCATCTTATTAAGAAGGTACAACATTTCGCAAAGAACGTTCGCGTAAAGTCCAATCCAAATCACCGGAAAATAGATGGATCAATCTTCGTACTGTGGAATCATTATCTAGCAAGTTTCAGAACATTCAAATAGATCCCAAATCAAGTAAAAAAAACATTTATTTTTTGGGGGATAAAAAATTACCTATTGAAACTAAGGATTTAATAACATCTTATCAATGTTTCATCTATTTCTTTGATGATGAGTTAATTGAATACATTGTTATGCAAATAAAGATATACTTTATAAGTGAAACAATTCGTCTTGGTATCAAGACATATGTGAAAATATAACTCCTTCTTTAATTAAAAAATTTATTGGAATATAAATGTATATGTCAGCATACAACTATCCAAATGTTCAATCCTACAGGCAATTAGGAGAAAATAAATCGGAAGCAATTTATAACACAATGTCAATGAAAATGTTTGAAGAGATACGGAGATTTCCACATTTTAATGATAATTCCAAAATTCCGAATGTTAAAGATACTGCTTCCAGAAGTTTTGATAAAATTTACAAAAGTCAAAAATTATGTATAGATGAGCAAATGTGTGCTACAAAAATGTAGACTAGCTTACGACAATATATACCTTTGAAACCACATAAATGGGGAATCAAATTATTTATTCTATGTGATTATTTATTCTATGTGACGTTGTTTTGCTTTTGAAGTTTATACTGGTACGGGTGATAATATTGTAGCTGAAAAATCTCCTGATCTCAATACACAGTGGATTGTAATGGAAACAAAATTAGTAATCGCAAAAACTGTATTTTGTGTCTGGAAATGCATAAAAAAGATAGAGAAGCTAAAATAGGTAAAATGCAAGTTATCTGTCAGAAGTGCAATGTTGCGTTATGTATGACAGTTGAAAAAGATTGTTCTACAAATATCATGTAGACTGTTAAAATTATAGAATTTATTATGTTTATAAGTTACATATTACATTTATATACTTTTGCAAAAAATTTTTCTATTAACTTTAATAAATAATAAGCAAAACAAGCACCAATTAGTTTTTGTTATAATATGAATTACTAAAAAAAAAATAATATAGTGCACATAAGGACGCGTTCGTCCAACCTTTTTTTTGGCCCCACCACCTTCGTTGGACGTCTGACCCTAAAAAGAATTTATATTTTGCTTTAAGACCCCTTATTTTATATAAAAATCATTTTTACTCTGTAAAAAAAAAATAGTGCTTTAGAGGGTTAATACTAGCTTCGAGCTTAGCACTCAGGCCAGTCAAAGACCTGCCCTAAAAAAATAGTATGGCGTTATAGCCATGCTAACTGGGAAGGTTTAAATGATTCTTTTAAAGCTTTTGATTGGTCTTTGTGTATTAGCAACAGAAATGTTGAATTTGCAACCAATTCGATTAGTGAAATAATTCTTCTAGGGATGAGAGCTTACATACCTCCCTCTATGAAAAGTATTAAAAAGCCACACAAATCTTGGTTTAATCGTATTTGTGCAAATGTAATATGTAAAAAGGAGGAAGCTTTTCAAATATACAAGAGTGACAGGACTGAAGCTAATAGGGCGAGCTATATCGCGGTTAGAAACTGGTATAGGAGAGTTATCAACAAGCAAAAGTTCTTCCACAACAGACGGTTGAGAAGACAACTTTTGCATCTTTCTAAAAATAGCAAATCCTTTTGGATCTTTGCTAAGAGCCTTAATGGTAAAAGTGGCGGTTCTTCGTCCCGCCCTTTGTTGATAACAATCTCGAAATTGTATCCAATCCCAAAGAAAAAGCAGATTCTAAGTTAATTGCTTCTTAGATAGAATTTCTTTCAGAACTCCTGCAGTTCTTAAAGCTCTTAAAAATTTGGATACAAAAAAGTCAGCCGGTCCGGATGGCATTACTGCCACAGTTTTAAAAAATACTTTTTCTACAATTGCGAAACCATTGCGCAATTTCTTCCATTTATCCGTCTCTTCGGGTAGATATCCTACCCAGTGGAAGATAGCGCACATACATCCCATCCACAAAAAGGGAGAAAAAACCGATCCCTCAAACTACCGCCCTATTGCTATCACTTCGGTCCTCTCCAAAATAATGGAAAATTTAATAAATAGAAAGCTTCTGAAATATCTACAAAACAAAGGATTAATTCATGATCGTAAATATGGGTTCCGAACCCATCGGTCAGCAGGTGACCTCATGATATGCCTCTGTAAAAGGCTCGACATCAGCCTCCACCATTCGGGGGAGTCCGATGTTGTCGCTTTGGATATTTCTAAAGCTTTTGACCGAGTTTGACATGATGCTTTTGCTAAATGCAAAGCAATGAGCCTCGGTATTGTATTTGTAAAATATATTGGAGATTTTCTTTCGAATCGTTCGATTCGTGTCCTGGTTGATGGTTATTCTTCAGACCAATTCAAAATTAATGCTGGTGTCCCACAAGAATCTGTTCTCTCTCCGACACTTTTCCTAATATTTATAAACGATCTTTTAAGTATAATCTCCAATCCAATCCATAGTTATGTAGACGACCGCACGCTCGTTGCTTCTTATGAACACAACGGTAGTATGTATTCTACTTCGCTTGAGCTAAATCTCGACTTGGACAAAATTTCTAATTGGGGTAAAATTACAGTGTCGATTTTAACTCTAAGGAAACTCAGTGCTGCTTAGTCTCTCATAAAAAAAACATTTCAATCCCATTTTTAACTTTTCAAGGGGAAGTTTTGAAATATGCGGGTGAGCTCAACATCTTGGGCATGGAGCTTAATCAAAAATTAAGTTGGTCCAATCATATTTTTGGTATAGCTAAAGATGCATCTAGGTGTATGGGTTTCCTGTATTGTTGTAAAGCCTTCTTTTCATCTTCTGACCTCCTAAATATCTATAAAACATATATAAGACCAAAGATGGAGTACAATGCACATATTTGGGCAAGAGCCTCCAAAACGGCATTAGGATTTCTCGATAAAGAGCATCAAATCGTCTAATAAATTATTCCAATGTCACCTCTACGCTCTCTCCACTCGTTATACTGCGCCTAACAGGAACACTTACCCTGTTTTATAAATACCTTATAGGGTTGGGTTCTTGCTCTAACGAGATTAAAAAGTTTGATACCTCCTCTCAAAGCATTCCAAAGAGAAACAAGGAGAGCCTCTGCTACTGATCCCTATGTAGTTCAAGTTCCCAGATGGCATAATTCGCCTTATGGAAATTCGTTTGTAGTACGAACATCGTGAATGCGGAACCATCTTCCACCTCATGTGTTCCCCAGAATTGGTGATGAATTTATTTACAACGTGTAAAGATTCAAGGTGAATATTAACAACTTTGTTCACAATATGCCTGCCACTTTGAAATCTATTTTCAATCCTTAACTCAACTTCCTATGACCAGGTAGTAAAGTAGAATTAAAGGTCGTATAACCTATTATTTGGTCAAAAAACTAGATGCAATTAAGGAACAGATCGAACACATTCAAGAAAATACTGCCTCTGCTAGATTAGCAATACTGTACATCCAGATATTTTAAATAATGCTGAAATAGAAAAATAAGATATAGATTTCAAAAAACTTTCTAACATTAGACTAGGTGTAACCAAATATTCAGACAATTCAATAATTTTTGCAATAAACATTCCAACCAAATCTTTAAAATTTAATAAAAAACTTTTGATTCCTATTCCGAATTCTAATCACAAAGAAATAGATCAGGAATTAGAAAGCATTGTAAAAGTAAGAAAGCAAACCTATACTTTTGAAGAAGGAAACTCTTTAAGAGAATTTAGATAAAGTAAGAACTTTATTGGAAAAAGTAGTTGCAAAATCATTATTAATAAAGAAGAAGAGCTAATAGAATTACTAAATAATATTTTAAAATGAATCTTGATCAAAATCAATTATCTTTTTTCGGTTCTTATCTATGTAAAACACAACAAAGAGTTCGAATAAACAATACTATAAGTGAACCTAAAATTTGTAAGAAAGGTGTGCCACAGGGGTCCATTCTCGGTCCCGACTTATTCAAAATTTATATAAATGATTTATCCTTTTTGAACCTGAAAGGACAAATACAGCTCCACGCAGACGATGCTGTCTTGCAATACGCTTCAAAGCAGGAAGATGAAATGAAAAATAATATAAATATTTCGTAATTATTGAAGAATGGCTAAACAAACATAAACTTATACTCAACATAAAAAAAAACAAAAATTTTGCTTTATGAAAATAAGGATTTCTCAAACGTAAACTTTTATTTCAATGGTGAAAAAATTGAAATGTTAACAATCTAGCTCTCATATTAGATAGCAAACTGAGATGGTGTACCATATTGATTATATAATTAAAAAAACCGCACCCTATGTATTCATCTTTTATTTATTTATTTATTTATTACTTAATTCAAGTATTTACATATTACATTTAGATAATTATACTTAATCTAAAATTAATATTAAAGTTATACAAAGCAAAATTTATTTTATTAAAAAAAAAAATGTATATTTACTTATATTTAATATTTCACAAAATTTTTACAACAAAATAGTGAAGAACAATTAAGGAATTATTTTGAATAGTGATTTTTACGATAAGTATCGGATATAATAAAATTACTCCTCCGTTTGTAACACCTCGAAATAAGCGAGCTAGATATACCTTCAAAGATATGGATCGGATCAGAATCAAATTCTGAGTCGATTAAGCTATGTCCGTCCGTCCGTCCGTCAGCACTCTAACTCAAAAACTAAGAAAGCTAGAATCTCAAATTCACATAAAATATTCTGGGAGCAATTTGTAGATTCATTTTTGGTTGAGTTCCGACTAAAACTTCGGGTAGCTCTCGAACAACTACCTTTTAGATCTAATAGTATTTTTATGTTAATATTAATTTTTCTGTAGCCCCACCCGTTAAGGAGCTACAGCCCCCCAAAGTGCGAAAAATCTCTATATTTATATTGTTATAACACAAGCTTTATAAGGTATATCGTTAATCTGAAAATTCCAAACGATAGGTGCTATTATGAGCTTTACAAACATATATAAAATAAATATATACTAATGCTACACGGTGTCTTAATTTACCGTTGTGTGAAACTGAATTATTGCAAAATCCTTTAATCCTTCTATCTTCTAAACGGTTGAAGTTGGATACTTTGAAATTTTGACAGAAGTTAGATCTTTGAAAATAAGTATGAGTCATTTCAGAAATTTTTTTGTAGGAGCTGTTTAGGAGCTGTAAGAGGTCAAAACATTATACTCTTATTTCTGTTAAAACCTTTTTTTAATAATATAGGGTTACTTTATAATTGACGAAAGTGTTACTTGATTTTTTCAAATTTTCTAACAAATTTTTTGCATTTTGTTTTATTCGATAATTTGAAATTGTTAAGAATATAATGCATAGTACAAAAAAAATGTAAATAAATAAACAACATACGGTTACTTGAAGAATTTTTATTTATATGATACTAGAAAATCCCCTGTGCAATTGCACAATTTCTATAGATTCAAAAACATTTACGTTATCATACTGACTCCCTTACTACCTGTATTAAGGGAGGGATTATTACATGTATTTTTTTAACTTAGGTATATTAAGTACCTAACTAAAATAACTTAGGGATTTTTAATTTAATTTGAATTTTTTAGGTGTAGGGTACAATAAAGTCGGTTGCATCGACTTACTGTTACTTTTACTTGTTTTTTTTTGCTTGAAAAAAATTTGCTGAATTTATTTTATTTAAATGTACTTTGGAAGAGGTCTTTGGTATATTTAATAAAAGATTCATGTCTCTGATAATGAAATTTCATAAATTTTCGGGGGCTTTTTTTTGTGACGGTCGTTTTCGACAGCTTTTTAATTTAATGGTCTAATAATAAATTAGTGCAAAATTATGAATCTATTGTGAGAGAAGGCTTCTAAAATGATATTTTCTATGTTATTTTTCTTTTTTTTAAGAAAAATATCCATTTCTATAATATTTAGTAAGTTTCTGATTTCTCGTATGAAATATAATTAGCTAAGTCTGCCGAATTTTATATTAATAAAAAAATTCGAATATTTTATGTTATATCAAAAATGCAGCTTAAAAAATCAAAATTCCAACCTAAATAAACAAAACTACTTTAAAGTCTGCTGCGAAGCTATTACCAGCTTTTATAATAGTGAAAACAAAATCAAGAATAAAGTCGGCCTCTTATTTGTTTCTTATAAATATAAGGCTTACTATAAACTTTGCTCTTTTCATTTTCAAGTCTTTTACTTTTATTAAGAGTATTTTTATTTTTTTCAAAACAAAGAGTCATTTGAAAAATGCCAAGAGGAGATAAATAATTTATTTTTAATTTACCGCTGCGACCAGTTCATAATGGATGTGGCAGTCAAATTTAAAAATTAAAATTTGCTTTAAATTTTGTGTCGAAAGTACTTTTTAAAAAGTAAAAGTTTGTGTCTCTGATAAGACTTTTAGTCGAAGATTTGTGTCTCTGATAATAAAATTTTAAATTATTAAATAAATATACAGAAATATCATCATTGCTAGTTTAGTTTATATCCAGTGTGAGTGGTTTATTATAGATCTGGCCAACATCTTGTGTGTATAATATTGTGTATATTATCAGAAATTCAATCATTAATTCCTGGTATTATATTATCTGATCTGATTAACAAATCTTATTTTTTTCCATGGCTAACAATATTATTAATGGTCTAATAATAAATTAGTACAAAATTATGAATCTTTTGTGAGAGAAGGGTTCTAAAATGATATTTTCTATGTTAGCTTTTTTTTTTTTTTTAAGAAAAATATCCATTTCTATAATATTTGGTAAGTTCCAGACTTCTGTTATGTCTGCCGAATTTTATATTAATAAAAAAATTTCGAATATTTTATGTTATGTTTTATGTTAAAAATCTAAATTTCAACCTAAATAAACAAAACTATTTCAAAGTCTGTTCCGAAGCTTTTACCAGCTTTTATACTAATGAAAACAAAATCAAGAATAAAATCGGCCTATTATTTTTTTCTTATAAATATGAGACTTACTATAAACTTTGCTCTTTTCACTTTCAGGCGTTTTAATTTTATTAAGAGTACCTATTTCTATTTTTTTTTTCCAAAACAAAGATTGAAAACGCCAACAGAAGATTAATAATTTATTTTTAATTTACCGCTGCGACCAGTTCATAATGGATGTGGCCGTCAAATTTAAAAATTAAAAATTTGCTGAATTTATTTTTATTGAAAATGTGTTTTTTAAGTATGTACTTCCCCTTTTTTGACTGTACTAACTTTTAATGAACGGTTTGTGTCTCTGATAATACTTCTAGTGGAAAATTTGGTTTCTGGTAATAATATTTACTAAATTTATTTATATTTTTAATTAACGGTTTCTGTCTCTTGATAATATTTTGAGTCAAAGATTTGTGGCTCTGGTAATTACCATTTACCAAATTTTAAATTATTAAATAAATATACAAAAATATCGTCATTGCCAGTTTTACGTTCAGTGTGAGTGTTTTATTATAGATGTAAAATATATTTTTTTACATGTTGGCACATCTATGTAGTTTATTGTACTTATAAGAAATTATTCTATGAATGGGAATATTTTTAAAGAAATATTGCAATGTATGGCGATATACTTATAACAATATAAATATACTATGTGCGCATTAATATAATATAATATTTAAAATTATATTTACTATTTGTAATTTAATATACATTTACCGCTCAGTATTAAATACTAAATAGTACTATAGAATATTTGAAAAAGTTTTGGATTGATAATCGTTATGTGGAAGATTAGAATCTGCATTTGAAGAATGTATAAACATATAGTTTGAATATATGTACAACCCATAGTTCTAGAAATTATAAAATTTACCCAAATTATTTTAAAATACTAAAATATTAAAACAATATTGTAAGCAGAGTGACAGGCTGTGAACACACTAACGGTTCGTACGGGTATCTAAGAGTTGACAAAGGCAACTGTATTATTTCTCGTTTTATTACATCTTTACACATGTTTATAATTATTATAGTTTTGTATTGATTCACATTCAATTATCAGCATTCTATTAATCGGCTCGTTTTTGCCGTAATTAGTCCTAGATATCTAATAGAAAATGTGTTTTCGGACCTGAAACATGTTTGTGTATTGATTGAGTTAATTAATATGTTGTTAATGTAGTGTGAATCTATATAGTTATAAAATATCTGAGTAATAAAAGCAATACCCATGACTGTTCGTCTGCATTCTAAAGTATTCATGTCAAGTAATTTGAGAAGATTGATATATGGAGACAATATAAGGGGATCAGTCTAATTTAGGTTTCTTAAGGCGAAACTTAGGAAATTTATTTGTATTGCTTCAATTCTAATAATATGTTGATGATAGTGTGGAGACCAGACCTCCAGAATAGGAAAACTAAAGTCGCGTAAAGAGATTTTATAATATATGGGTCATTAAATTCTCTAGACCATCCATTTACAAAACTTAGCATTGAGTTTGCTCTACTAATGATCTTGCCAATATGTGTATTAAAAGTAAGTTTACAATCAAAAGTTACACCAAGATCATTAAATTCAGTGACTCTTTTTATTATGTTGTTCATTCATTGAGCACACTTCTTTAAAGATTTTCATGTCGTCCGCGCAAATGTTTATGGACCTGTTCTGAATAATCTTAGTAACATCATTTATTGAGATGATAAACAACAATGGTCCAAGATTACTACCCTGTGGTACTCCAGAATTAGCAACAAAAGCTGCTGAAATTGCTGTTCTGAAAAGAACACTATAGCTACGGTTATTTAAGTATGAAGCAATCCAGTTAATTAGGAAATAAGGAAAACCATATTTTTTTAATTTATAGAGTATTACACTATAAGGTAAAAGATCAAACGCTTTACTTAAGTCAGTGTAAACCATGTCAGTTTGGCGCCCAACTTCCATTGTTTTCAAAATAGTTGAGGCTATTTCTGTAAGGTTAGTTACAGTTGATCTCTTTTTTACAAATCCATGTTGATGATTCACTATAAATTCAGAACAATAATCATAAATTACATCAAAGACCATAAGCCCAAACACTTTCGGCAAACTAGAAAGTTTAGCAATAAGCCTATAATTCACGACATTACTTTTTGAGCCTTTTTTCTGAACTGGCCTTATGTACGATTCTTTCCATAACTTAGGGAACACCCCAGAAGCAAAAGATTTTTTAAAAAGAAGTGCTATAGGATTAGATAGGGAATCGGCGCAACGATTTAAAATAATTTCTGGGAGATTATCTGGTCCAGGAGCAGAGTTATCACCCAATTTAGTTAGATAAAGCTGTATCGCTGCTGATGTAAAATTAATATTTTAAAGAGGCAAACTTGGAAAGTTTTCCAAATGATTAAACTTAGATTCATCAATATCGAAAGAAGAAGTAGAATAACTACCGGCGAAAAAATCTTTAAAATAGTTAGATATAACAATTGATTCGTTAGAATTCTGATCTTTGTAAGACATATAATTTGGATATTGATCGGATTTACGTTTTTAATTTACAAGCTTCCAAATAGATTTAGGATCTGTACGAAGTTGCGAAGCAATTTTACTAATGCAAGCTTCATATTTAAGACTTAGTAAGAATTTGAATGCGGTAAATAAATTTAGAAAATTTGAATAAGAAATATTATCCTTCTTTTTTAAATATGCATTCCACGCTTTATTTTTTTTATTTCTAACAGTTTTTAGTTCACGATCATACTATGGTAGGCTTGAATTGATATTTCTATTACGAACTTGAGGAACATACAAGTCAAATCCATGGTAAATTACTTCGGAAAAAATATCAATCGTATTATTTAAATCATTTATGTCTAGTAAAGAATTAAAGTAAATTGAAAGAAAAAAATTGTTAAGTATATAAAAATTAGTTTTGAAAAATTAAATTTATATGAGATATTTAATGACGATTTATTTAAAGAATCATAATGAAATAGAAAACTGAAAGGGGGATGATGACAATCAATTTTTGAAAGAGGTGTTGCCATCAATGTTCTAGTTACATTTACCTAATCAGAAGTAAAAAGAAGGTCTAATTGTTTGTATAATAGATTATTAGTAGAAGAAACTTGTTGAAGTCCACATGCAAACAAACTATCTATAACTGTCGATTCGACATTATAGGTTAAATTAGTCGGAATGTAGAAACATTCTTCGTCATGAAATTACCAATTAATATTTGGAAAATTAAGATTCCCACATATTATGAGTTCGTCAAGGTCATTTAATTTATTATTCAAAGAATCAACAACTGAGCAAAAATCTTGGTAAACTTTTATATTACAATTTGGACGAATATAGCAACATAGAATATAAAGCTTTAAAACATTTAAATCAATTTTAACTGCTATTACATCACAGTTTATTAAATCAGATATTTCTACCTGTGAGGAGTTAAAGTTATTCTTAACTTATATAAGAAGCAATGAAGCAATGAATTATTTAAAATATCAATATCATTTTGATATCTATCTTTCCTGTAAACTAAGTATGAATTGTCAAATAATTCAAGAGAATTAATAGAAGGATATAACCAAGTCTCAGTAAGCATAAATATATCCGAGTGTAGTACTTTGGAATTACTAAAAACTTGTGTTGTTTTAGTGCCTAATCCTCTTACATTTAGATAATATAATGAGAGATTACTTGTCCTATCTTTATGCTTTATTGTTGATAGAGTGATTAAGTTATTTTTAACTTTTGGCAAGAAAAAAATTATTATAACTTTCTCTCGATCGCTGTAAGTGATTGTCATAAAGAGCTTTGTAATTCATTGGAAGCCCTTCATTATGTAGAAGTACTAAAACATTAGTCTTTGTTTTTCCCTCGATAACACAATTATAGGAGTCGTCATGCAAGTAAGAGATGTATAATCTCATAAGATTATACATTCTTTCATCTCTTAATCTTGAGAGGGCATACATTTTATCTTGTTCATTTGCCGATTTTTTAGTCATTCTAACTATTACTAAAGGTTACTAAAGGTTGAACAAAAGTATTATCATTTGTTTGAGGAGCCAACGGTTCAATAGGTGTTTTCGTAGCAACCAGTTTAACGTCCGAAATTCGTGTTGGTCCTTTAATAAAATTATCATACTTATGAATAGTAGTCGTTTTATTATTAATCATAGAATTAGCATTATTACCATTACTCAAGGAACTATCTGAATATGTGTTAGAATTGTTAAGTTTTATATCAAATAAAGATGATATTTTTTGTTTTAATTTTAATGTATTATTGCTGTTATTATCATTATTATTATTAATGTTATTATTATTATTACTATTATTATTAACAACATTAATTCTATCAAGATCAATACTGTCATTATCATCATTATTATTATTATTGCTATTATTTTTATTATTATTATTATTGTTATTATCATTATTATTATTATTATTTTAATTATTATTATTATTATTATTATCATTATTATTATCATTATTATTATTAATGTTGTCATAATAATTATTATTACTGTAATTATTACTTCACAAACACTAATTTTACTTTTGAAGAAATTTATATAAAACATAAAGATAAGAAATAGAAGAACTCAAGTATCATAAAAAAATGAATTATTCATTAAACATTTCATTTATAATTATAATAATAGCAATAATTTTGTTCTCAATATTCTCGCTTTATTTATATATAACTAAGCTCAAAAAATTTAAAAATAATATAACCAAGATTCAGGAAAATCTTCATACAAAAAAGGAACGGGTTACTTCAATAGTTCCTCAATGTAACAATCAAAATATAATTACATTGATACCAACAGGTGACAGTGACCTAATTTAATTAGAACTGATGAAGCAAAAGTATAAAATTTAATTCATGCTTCCAAAGAAGTACACTTTTTTTTAAGTTCAAAAAAAGAAAAATATGTAAAAGCAAAAAATCTTTTTTGGCATAAGCTATAAAGCAAACATTATTTTTTCTATTACCTATCTAACAAAAAATATATAGTTTTGAAATGAAACTTCTGTGTTTCGAATTTTTCTTAAAACTGATTTTTTTATTAATTGTTTATTAAAATTTACAAATAGGCCTTATAAAATACAAAATGCTTACATGTCAAAATTCTTAATTATTACTTAAAAAGTTATTGCTTAAATTTTAACTTAACATAAAAAATAACAAAGGTTTAATTTCCTTGCGTAATTAATTTTATGTTATTCTAAATTATAATAAAGTTATTAATTGTGCAATTGATTACGCAAGGTAGATCGAATTCATTAATACGTTAAATAAATTAACGTATACATTTCCTGTTTATTTAAAGTACAGTTATTATAATTAGGTATATTGGAAAGAATTTAAATATTTACGTATTGAATATAACACTTCCCCTCTGAGATTTTTTCGTCTCTGAAAATTTTAAACTATCTGTTTTTCTTTCTTTTAAATTAATTACGTTTAATATTTTATTTTTAAAAGCCTTGAATAAAATTAATGTTAGTATGGCAGTTGCAATTAAAAAAATAAATGATAAAGTATAAGTTGTTACGTTATGTTCAAATTCAATGAACCCAATACTTTCTCTATTTTTAATATTTTGTATGTGTAAATTTTGTAGTGATACATTTTTGACTATTCTTTTTAAATTAAAATTTGATTGAGGCATAATAAAGTGACTTTCAAATTTTTCAATTTTGTTTGTAAATTTAAAATTTCCAATTGTTATCTCGCGATTTGAAAACTGAATTAAATTGTTTCCTTTAAGAGCAATTTCTCGATTTGCTTTAATGTCTTTTAAATAAGTTAATTCTATGTTTTTAGTGATTATTATGCCTTTATCAACTTCTTCAATAGTTTTTTCTATTTTTACAATAAAGTTACAAGTATTATTTGTTTGTAAGATATTATAAATAATTTTAATAATTTTTTCTACTAATTCATTTAAATGAGTTATATGTATATATGTATGCAATGTGAATTCATAACTATTTAATCTATCCGTTATAAAATTACTTTGATTTATAGTTACCTAAATATTTTTCAACTTTACGGTTTTGAGTGTTTATGTGATTTTTAATTTTTTCTATAACTTGGGATATTTGATTATTGATTATTATTTGCTTATTTGATTGATTAATTATATTTTTTGAATTAATGTCTATAGTTTCTAAATGGTTGTAGATTTGTTTCGCGTCTTCAGAATCCATTGTTCCTGCTACGAATTTCAGAGTATTTCCTACAAAATTTATCAAACCTCTTTTTGATCTGTGCGTGTGTGGTATAATAGTTCTAGTATTTTGTTTTAGAATTTCAATTTCCTTATGCAATAAATTGAAGTTAGAATCGTTTTCTTTTAAAGTATTTTCAATAGAATTACACATAAAATTAATTTCATTTAAATCTATAATGTGCAATATTTTAGTAAAACTATTAACAATTGGTCTTCCTTCTAGTTTTAGTACTGTAAAGCCTTGTTTCGTATATATAGGTGTAATACTTAAATCACTAGCTTGCACAGTTAAGCAGATGATAGTGAGATATAGAATTTTATTCATTTCTAAACAAAAGGAAATAAATCAGTTTAATGTGTATGACACAATTCTAAATATGATAGAATTAAACAAAAAAAAATTAAACTTAGTTTAATTTTTAGTTCACTTAACTTAACTATAAACACAAAGTTTTTTTGTTTGTTTGTTTTTGTTTGTATGTTGTTTTTATTAAACCAATTCCCAAGTTATTGATGTCCGGGATCCGAATGATTTGAAATTTGAGAGGGATGATTCTTTAAAAATTTTTTATTTAAATATCAGAAGTATAAAGCATAAACTAGATGATATACATCTAATACTTGATAAATTTCAAAAGAAAGTACACTTAATTGTTTTCACTGAAACTTGGCTAACCTCGGTGATATTGACCTAATTAATACAAATCAATTCAAAAAAATATTAGTATGTAGAGAAACAGACGTGGTGGCGGTATTTATTAATGAAACTATTGATTACATAATTACACAAACTTACAATGATAATATCAACAACATTCTTTCAATTTCATTTAAAAACAATAACAAAAAAATTCTTTCTGTCATATATACACCACCTTATTCTGATATAATAACTTAAATAAATTTTTTACAATTTTTGATAAACACTTAGATAATTCTTTACAAAACACAATAATTATTGGTGATTTTAATTTTAATACACTTAAACCGAATAGTATAGTTGATAAATATATTAATATAGTTGAATCAAATAGTTTCATTCTCTGCAACTCACTTCCAAACAGATTATTCTGACGTTCTTGTATTGATCATGTTCTTACAAATGATTTATCTAAAAATATAAAGATAAAAATGTTAAATACTGACCTGTCTGACAAGAAAGCCTTCTTTATTGAAGTAATTGGTCCTTAATTTAAAAATATAAAAGAAACTCCAGAAGTTGAAAAATTTAATTACACAAATGTCAACAACATTAAGCGTCAAATAACTGACATCAATTTTGACACAATGATTAGTGTTGCCAACATAGCGTACAACAATGTAGTAAAAAGCTTACAAAATTTAATTGAGCAAAATACTTTTACAAGAAAAATACAAAACGGAAAGAAATATAGTAAACCTTGGATCGATAAAGAATGTGCAGAGTTGATGAAAAGAAAAAACTATTGGTATACTAAATATATATTAAATCATGAAAATGATTTTTTCAGTGAAAAATATCGTTACTGGTTAAATAAATTTACTGCTATGAAAAGGAAAACAAACAAAAAAATTATGACAATAATAAATTTAGTAAAATTAATAACAACCAACAGAAAATTTGGAAATTCATAAAAGAAATGGCTACTGATACTTTTTACCAAAAACGAAGTAATGAGTTTTTCACGGAAAACACCAACAAAAATAAAAAAATAAATGAATTTAATGATTTTTATTGCAATTTCGGAAGCGAAATGGCAAAGAATTTCGACAAATATTTATATATATATATAAGGGTATATATATAAGGGTATATATAAGGGTTATATATATAAGGGTAAGAACACTAAGTAAATTTAAGCTAAAGTCTATAAATTAAAGTGAAAAATTAAACGTAATAAAAGCGCTTTCTAAAACTAACGCTAAAGGTATCGACAATATTCCAACAAATTTAATAAAAGTATTACAAAATGAACTAATAAAACCAATTATGAATTTGGTTAATCTATCATTCGTTGAAAGCAAGGTAGCAGAAAAGCTAAAAATTAATAAAGTGGTACCAATATACAAAAAAAGTGGTGATAAAGCTGATTTGAATAATTTTAGGCCAATATCAATTTCGTCAGTTTTTAGCAAAATAATTGAAACTGTAGTAAATAAACAACTAACAAATTATCTTGACAAACAAAATTTGTTATGCAAAGAGCAATATGGTTTCAGAAAATTTTCTAATACCAGTACAACCCTTTGCAATGTTATCATAGAAGTACAAAATAATATAAGTTCAAAACAAAAAGTAGGTTTAGTATTTTTCGATGTAACGAAGGCATTTGATTCGGTAGATCGACGAATCTTATTGAGGAAACTATTTGAATGTGACATAGTGGGCAAAGAACTAATTTGGATCAAAAATTACCTCGAAAATGGAAAACAATATACAGAATGCGATAGCGTAAACAGTAATATTGCAAATATCGATTATGGCGTGATACAAGGAAGTGCACTTGGACCAACATTATTCTCATGCTATATAAGCGATTTTTCGTTGATAAAAACAAAAGGTAAACCATTTTTGTATGCCGATGACCTGGTGATGGTGTACGCACAGTCCAATACAAAAGAATTAGAAAAGGCTATAGCGAAAGACATGTTAACAATACATGTTTGGATGAACACTCACAAATTAACAGTCAATGTTAAAAAAACAAAATTCATGCTAATTAAACCTAAAACTGAAATCATAAAGGTAATATATAACGAAGTTAGAATTAGCTAAAAAAACAAGAAGAGTAAATGTTAAAAAAAAAGGGAAGTGTTTACCATTGAAAGTAAAAAAATCTACATTTTATAGTATTTTCTATAGCGCAATAACTTAATTTAATATCAGGGTGGGGTAATACGTACAACAAAAATATCGAAATGCTACAAATTATACAAAACAAAGTAATTAAAAATTTGTTTATGTTAAATAAAAGGTCACCAACAAATTAAATACATAAAAAATTAGAAATTTTGAAAATTACAGAAATCAGAAACTTGTCCCAAATAATTCATGTACATAATGTAACACAAAATAACATCCAAACTAATATAACGAAAAATCAAATACATAATTATTATGAAACCAGAACATCTCATCATCTGCGCAGTAACTATGTTAGTACAAATCTTAATGGGCTGAAATCAATTATGAACTCAGCAATTAGAAGTTATAATAATTTGCCAGCTGATATTAAAAGTTTAAATGTAAAAAATTTGAAAAAGAATGTTAAAACCTGTTCTTATTTAAATACTAATTAATTTTGATCTTGGAACAGAATATTTATTGTTTTTTTTTTCTCTTTTTGTTTTTATTTTTTTATTACGAATTTTTATTTTTTATTACTAATTTTAATTTTTGTTTGCTTTTGATTATACATAAGACTGATTTTATATATACTCTATACGAGCATCGAATGCTCTCTTCAGAATTTTTGAAATAAATAAATAATTTGTAAAAAAATATAAAACGAAAAAAAAAAAATTTTAAATAATCAAGAATGTTGTAGCCACTTCTTTTGAAAAAAATAAGAAAACTTTTCTTTTGTTATTGAAACTTAAAACATAAGAAAAATTATACTACATGAAAAAGAAATAAAAAAAAATTTACATATATACATACTTAACATTATAACAAAAAAAAGCAATATGTATACAAACATTATGTCATAAATTTTATTTGCAAATGCATTATTTGGAAAAAGAAAAATTTATATGTACAAAAAAAAATAATAAAAACAAAATTTTTTTTTAAGTTCAACGACTGAGGAGAATCTTTTATCAAGGGATGGGCGAATTACATAAATCAACATAACATTGATGTAATGTTAATTTTATGTAAATGTTAATTCATTCACCTTTTGTAAATTATGTTATAAAATAACAGGAAATGCAAATTTAACAGTCCTTTTAATTTGTTTGAACTTTAATTTAATTTAATTTACAAAAAAAATGTAAAATTTATTAATAAGCATTTTTTAATAAATATTAAGAAATGCATATTTCAGCATTAAGCAACTTTTAATTTTTAAGTATACATAAGTTTACGTTTGGTTAATAAAAGCAGTCAAAAGACCATACAACAAATGAAAAGTTGTGTTTTAATATTTTTGCTTCCAAAAAAATTAAATCCAAAACTCGCGAAATTCAGCTAAATAAGTGGATACCAAATAAAGCAATTGCGTATAAATTATTCACAGATGTACGAATAAAATAATGTTCTTTATCTAACTCTAGTAATAAACTAACTACTATGCCGTATGATAGCGACTATAACGCTATTAAATTAAGTTTTCTATAACAAACAATGAAATTTTATTAAGAGAGCCGGCAGATGATAGTAAATTTTTATTCAAAAACAGTAACTGGATAAACTTTTGAAAAAACTTATATAAAAATATAGAAACTGAATATTTAAATGATGATAATAAAATCCGAGATAATACTAACCTCATAATAGAAAACATTGAATATAATCTGCAAAAGATCGATAATATAATAGTAAAAACAATGATTGAAGTAATACCCAAAAGCCATAATCACAATAACGTAAACAAATTCTACATACCATTAAAAAACACAATGTTACATGCACAAGATATGTAAACTAAACATTAATTTTTCATAACAAATACAACTACTAAAGTGTACTTTAAACAATATTAATATATTAATTAAAGAAAATATAAACAAGGTAGAATATAAACCAACGGTTTTTAAAAGCGGACATTTCTTAAACACAATACAAATTGTTTAGAATTATGACTCGCACAAAAATTTGAAAATTTAAAAAGTAAAATTTAAGAAATTTTTTGTTATAAGAAAATATGTGAAAATAGGTCTTTTCTAAAATTTTGTGGGGCTGTAAGTCCGGAACTCTATATAACTAAGAAAAACCATTAACACACGTAAAAATATATTACTGGAGTTTTAATTTGTATGTCTTGCCGAAGAAAAATATGTACAGGTGCCTACAAATAGCAAATTTGAAATTTTTCAGTCCTAATACCTATTAAACAGGGGGTGGTGCAAAAAAATTTTCTAAGGAAACTTATACTAATTCTAAAAGTTCTTTCTTGTCACAAAATTTCAGGTTTCTATCTAGAGGCGTGCCGGAGTTATGAAAAAAGAAATTTCATGGATGTGGTCACATAACGGTAAATTTAAATAGTAAATTACAAAATATTGCGTAATTTTGATATTGTTTTATATAGATAATAAAATGTTCGGTCTTCTGGCAGTTTTAGATTGCAAAACTGTTACGCTGAGCCTGAGATATATACATCTGAAAATGGGACTTTTTCGCATTTTTGAACAGCTGTAACTTTGGAGCCCTATACAACTAAAACAAACCTTTAACACAAGTAAAAATACATTACTGTAGCTTTAATTTTTATATCTTGCTGAAGTAAAATGTGTACAGGTTCCTAAAAATAGCAAATTTTAAATTTTTGAGCCCTAATAGCTCATAAACAGGGTTGGTTCAAAAAAATTTTCTGAGCAAACTTATACTAATTCTAAAAGTTCTTTCTTGCCTCAAAATTTCAAGCCTCTATCTAGCAAAATGATGTAAATAGTTACTTCACAAATTTCGATAAACAAAAAAATAAAAACAGCTTGAAAAATAAAACCTCATATGGAATGAATGGTATCCCGAATGTGGTGTTGAAAAACTTAAGCGATAACTTATACACAAATATGTATATAATATTCAATAACGTTCTAAAAAACTCGTACTTCCCAAATATATGGAAGATAACACGTGTGTTTATTATTAAAAAACCGGGCAAAGATTCGACGAACCTGAACAACTATCGCCCCATAGTCTTTTTACCTAGTATAAGTAAAATATATGAAGCAATAATTAATGATAAAATTAATAGTTTCTTAGACTAAAATGATATCTTACCCGAAAACAAATTTGGATTTAGGTACAAGCACAGCACGATACATACAATAACAAAGCTAATGTCTGATTTTTGTTGGCACATTAATAAAGAATTTAGGGTAGGGGCCTGCCTAATAGACTTGAAGAAAGCCTTTTCAGTATGGATCGACGAACTAAATTATTAAAACTTATTTTCTCACAACACCTAATCGGCTCAATCTTAATCGAAACTATGGTAAATAACAACAGATTTTACATAGCACAAAACAATATAGATGATATAACTAATATTAGAAACATAGCTAATGACCACAACAAGGAGCAGTAAAGTAACCTCTATTGTTTTCAATATACATTTCAGATCTTCTGGAAATATTAAAAACGATGAAAGGTGCAAATTATACAATTTCGTTTTCCGACGATGTAATAGTATATTCAGTCAACGATAATGTAGAAAGTATACAGCGAGATGTACAAAAAATGTTGAATTGTGTTACAGATTACTGCAAAGTATGGCTCCTAAAAATCAACTATGAGAAATGTCAAACTATATTATTTAGAAACACTTACAATCATCTCAATTAAAACATAAAAGCTAACTGGAAGAAATTTAAAATTAAAGGACCTAAATCAAGCGAACCGAAATAGAAAACAAAGAAATGATAAAATATCTGGGAGTGTACTTACAGATAAATTTAAAGTATATTACACACATTACGACAACACTGCAAAATGGTAATAAAGCATTTCTGGCTTCCAAAAGGCTGTTCTATAATAAAGTAATAAGCACAAGAGTTAAAGGAATCGCTTACCAAATTTTTATCCGACCAACACTGGCATACGCTGTGCTCGTGTGGTACAATATAAGTGCTAGTTTGATGGAGAAACTCAGAAAGTTTGAGAGAAAGTGTGTAAGAGCATGCATAAACAAATCCAGAAAGCCGGAATCTGACTACAAAAATTTTTATTCAAATAAATATTTGTATAATGAATCAAACATAAATAGAATGGATAGTTTTACGATAAAACTAATTCGAAATCATTATGAAATAGCATTAAATACTCCAGAAAATGGAATTAATTTCACATATATTCTACCACAATGAGGAGTTCATTAGAAAGACTTTGGTCACGGGATTTATTGACACAGACAATTTAGCTTCCTTGAAAAAAAACAGTTTTATAGAAACCGAGAATCATGTCCCCCTACTGTATCATTATAGCAGACGGGGTACATGTAAAAAAGTAGACCACAATCAGACTAACATCAACGGAGATAATCTTAAATACGATATGAGTATACCTACTAAGGAAACCCAAATTAGAAAAGTTATTGGTGGTTAGATGTATTATAATTTCTAATCGTAAGGTAGTTTAAGTTCGTTAGGATTAGAATAGGTTAATTCGGATTAAGAATTAAAAAATAAAAAAATGAGAAAAAATAATATATGGTTTTTTTGTTTTTAAATTTTTCAATGCCAAAAAAAACAAGAAAATAATTATTTTAGGATAAGATAAGACACACAAATATTAAACAACAAAATAAATAATTGTGTCTTAGATTAACAATAAAAAATGTATATACAATTTTAAATTGGGGCCTCGTTCGCCTAGTGGTCATGCACGTAGATTTTTAACCGAGGGAGTGCTGGCTCAAATCCGGCACAGATAGCAAGTTTTATTAATTGAAAACAAATCCCTCTTGCTACCAATATAGTGTAAATATATAATATATAATATAAACAAAACAACATAAATTTTGTGTATAATTTAATAATAGTATTCGACCTATAATATCCTTAGTAGCTGATGGTTTTGTAATATTGCAATAACCTGTGTGGTTTGTAATAATAAATAAATAAATAAATTTTAAATGTTAATTAAAAAACTCAGAAATAAACCTTGTTTTTTGTTAACTTTTTACTAGGCTAAGAAAAATTTATGATCATATTAAAAAAGATAAAAGTGAAATAAAAACAAAAATTGCAGTGCTATAATTATTTCAATTATTATTTTTATTTTTATCACTAATTTCATTACCATTATTAATATTATTAACATTTTTTTTTATCAAATTTGAAACACTATATATACATTTATTTGACATAAGGTCAACCACTTTTATGTATTTTATGTTATTTTATGTATGTTAGTTATGTATGTTTCTCTAATATATTCTGTACACTTATTTTATATAAAGTAAATCGATTACCTATTGCTTTTTATTTTTTAATTTTTTATTTAAACTTAATGTTAATTTAGTTTTACTTCAATTTATTTATCTCACATTAAAAATTAATTTTGGGTCTGTTTTTTTTTAAATTTTTCTTATTTATTTAATTATTTAATAGTTTCAATTATTTACTTTAATATTTAGTTTAGTTATTTCAATAGCTATATGTGTATATATATTTTTTTCAAGTTTTATTTTCCTTTTGCTTTTATTTTTGTTTTTTTAAGTTTTATTTTTTACATTTTTAACGAAATATTTACTAAATTATATTTTTTTATATTTTTAACAAAATATTTACTTTTATTGAATATTTGTGACTATTAATATTTAAACGATGCTAATTCCATATTTCTCAAATAATAAGTTATATATATATCAAAATTTTCCTTTCAAAGAGATCTACCTATAAGATAGCATTAAAATTTATTTTTCAATCAAATTTAATTCCCATCAAAAATTATCTGAAAAAACCGAATTACTTTCAAAACGTAGTTGATCACAAAATAAATGATTTTCAAATCCAACTAATTCCTTAAAGAAAAGTAACTTTCAGTTTACAGCTAATTCCAGCATAATCCGCAATATGTTCTAATAAATGAATATCTAAACGGCTAATTCCATTATCTGTTTTTTGTTTACTTTTGAATACATTTTGAAAATTTTTTTTTTTTTTTTTTACGAGGGACGGTGGAAAACATCAAAAGTCACCCAAAGGAACTGCAGGAGGTTCCTCTGAGTAGTGTTGGACTTTAACCAACCAAAACCACCCCCTTTAAAACCAAACTATAGGATTGGTCCTTTAATACATAATAATATAATGTACAGCTTGGTTTTGGGGAAAAGGATGGGAGAAGGAATACTTGGGTGTTTGAATATAGGAAAATTGGGATTATGGAGGATGAAGGGAAAAATTTCGATAGTTATTTTGAAGAAAGATGTTAGTGTTCTTCTTGAATTTCGATATATCGTACACAAATGAATTACCAACGTTTGGGAACACATGTGCGGGCATAATGTTCCATAAACGCGACGTGCGCATGACAAACGAATTCCCGAATGCTGTATTGCGCCATCTTGACGGTTCGACAGTGTATGGGTGGGCATCTGTTGCACTCCTTGTTTCACTTTGGAAAACTTTGAGTGGAGGCATCAATTGTTTTATTTCTTTAGAACAGGTGTTCACCCCTACAAGGTATCTATAAAAGAGGGTCAATGATCCAACAGTACGGCGATGGCAAAGTGGAGTGAGCGTTGAGGTAACACTGGCGTCGCCAATAAGGCGAATAGCTCTGTTTTCCACTTTGTCGAGAAAATCCCAGCGCTGTTTGGGGCGCTCCAGTCCAAATATGTGCGTTATACTCCATTTTGGGCCTAATGTACATTTTATAGATGTTGAGACGATCGGAAGGAGAGAAGTAAGCTTTACAGCGGTACAAGAAACCTAGACATTTAGCAGCATCTTTAGCTATACCAAAAATATGATTTGACCAGGTCAATTTCTGATTTAACTCGATGCCCAGAATGTTTAAATCTGTTGAGTGCTGCAAAGCCTCACCTTGAAAATTCAGGTTGGGTGTAGTAGTAGTTACTTTACGCGATATTAAACAGCATTGCGTCTTTTTGGTGTTGAAATCAACTCTGTTGCTTTCACCCCATTTTTGGATTTTCGCTAAATCATAATTTGGCACACTGATAGTGAAGTTTCTTGCTGTTCTATTAGTTTGGTGATTAATACCACAGCGGCTATGAAATTCATAGGAAGCTACAAGGGTGCTGTCATCTGCAAAACTATGGATTGGATTGGAGGTAATTGAAAGTAGGTCATTGATAAATATTAAGAAGAGAGTGGGGGACGAAACCGATCCCTGAGGGACACCAGCATTAATTATAAAATTGTCAGATGAATAACCATCGACAAGTACCCGAATCATGCGATTCGAAAGGAAATCTCCAATCCATTTTAGAAAGACCCTACCTAGTCCTAACGCTTTGCATTTTGCTAATAAAGCATCATGCCAGACTCGGTCGAACGCTTTAGAAATATCCAGAGCCACTACATCAGATTCACCAGAATGGTGAAGGCTGATATTCAACTTTTCGCAAAGGTAAGTCATGAGATCACCGGTTGAACGACGGGCTCTGAACCCGTATTGTCGATCATGAAGCAAACCTCTACGATCCAGATATTTCAAAAGCTTCTGGTTTATTATTTTTTCCATTACTTTGGAAAGAACCGAGGTTATAGCAATAGGACGGTAGTTAGAGGGATCGCTTTTATTACCTTTTTTTGGAATTGGGAAAACATGCGCAACCTTCCATTGGGTAGGGTGAATACCCAAAGTAAAAGAAAGATAGAAAAGGTTGCGTAAAGGTTTTGAAATACTTGAATAGGTATTTTTAAGAACCATGGTAGTGATACCATCTGGACCGGCTGATTTTTTTGCATCAAGATTTTTCAAGATATTCATCAATGCTCTTGTCCTAAAGTATATTTTACCGAAGGTCAACTTCAGGAACAGTTGGTGGCTTTAAAGTTGACTGAGGCAGCGTCGAGTTGAAAAAGAACTGCTTGCCAAACAAGTTCGCTCTATCTTTGGAATCTGACACAATCATGTTATTAATATTAACAAGCGGAGGAAAAGAAGACCCGCTAGCGTTCTCTTTTAAACCTTTTGCAAATGACCAAAAGGATTTGCTATTCTTAGGCATGTGGACAAGTTTGCGTTTCAACGTTAGGTTGAATAAGAATGTTTGCCTGTTGATAACTCTCTTGCACCTGTTTCGAACCACCATATAGTTTGCCCTGAGAGCCTCCGACCTATTGCTTTGATACAGTTTAAAAACCTCCTCCTTTTTAAGAATGGCTTCACTGCAAATGCGATTGAACCAAGATTTGGATTTCCGTTTAATAGTTCTCATGGAGTGAGGAACAAATAACCTCATTCCAAGTAAAATTGTTTCACAAATCGCATTTGCAGCAAAGTCGACATTCCTATCGCGGAAGCACAATGACCAATCAAAGGATCTGAAGAAACTGTTAAGACCCTCCCAGTTCGCATGGCTGTATCACCATACTAATTTTCTGGAAGGAGTCCTTTGATTGGTAATTGGGCCTACCCGGCAACTTGTTTTAACCAAACAATGGTCGGAGCCACCCAGGGGGCAACCAACTGAAACCACATATTTTTCAGGGTGTGTGGTCAGGAACAGATGCAAGAGGTAGCTTTCTTGATCAGCACGATCTGGGACCCTAGTGGGATTTTGGACAAGTTGAGAAAGGTGGAAAAGAGATGAGAATAGTTCAACTTGTTTCCCAATTGAGTTTTGAATCAGAGAAGTGTTACTAGAAAAGTGAAGCCAGTCTCTATTATGAATATTGAAATCACCCGCCAGAACAATTTCAGTTCCTGGATATGAATCCAAAATTTCATTGATCTGGTTTGAGAGATTTTCAATTTCCACAACAGTTTCCTCTTCACTTGAGTTGGGTGATCTGTATAAGAAACAGAAATGTATGACTTGCTTTCTAACGAGGATTTTTACCCAAACATAGTGGAAAGTTGTGCTAGAACATTTGAATTTATTAAGAGTGTTGAAAGCTGTGTCATTTTTAATATAGATGGCGATACCTCTTTTAGACACGAAATGTGAAACGAGTGTGTAGCCAGTAATATTAAAATTATCATTCTGGCCGTTAACTTGAGTTTCACATAGGGCAAGAATTGCTGGTTTGCTAGAATTTAAATGGCTAGTGACGGCATCGAAATTCGTCTGTAAACCGCGTATATTGCAGAAATTTACATTAAAATTGGTAATTTTGTAAAATTTTAAGAATCAATAAAAATCAAGTAAAAATCAGCAAATTAAATTTATAATCAGATAAAAAAGTGAAATATCAAATTAAAATTTAAATTGATAAAGAAACGATAAAAATTATAAAAATTATATGTGTTCGATATGAATACCGCGAGCAATTTATTTGTTAATTAAATTAAATTAAATTAAATGTTTGCCTTGAATGTGCAAATGATTTATAAAACGTTCAGCAGTTTTTAGCAAACACTGTGAAGTCACCTTATTGAACGCAGTTACAACCAAAAACACACCCAAAGCAAACCTTACGTGCAATACAAAAAAGAAAAAAAAAGAGCACGTTATAGCAAATAAAAGTTATTGATTAATCAAGTTGATTTTTACACACACTATTATAAATAATAGTAAAATTTACAATAATATTAGACTCTTCTCAAGATCTTTTATGATAAAGTAAAAGTAAATTATAATAAGTAAATACCACCAAAAATTACAAATTAAAATTACTGTTTAAGTTATGGTGGTATTGATTATTGAGAAGAGAAGGATTAGAACACTGACATCTATCAAGGGGATGGCGGGAGAAGGATATTGTTTTTGCTCTGTTTACAACTAGGAGATGTTAGAAAGAAAAGAACAGAAAAAAAAAATTAAATTAAATTTAATTAATTGTAAAGAAAGCAACCGCGCGCGTTGAATTAAAAAAAAAAATTTTTTAAAAATAAAATAAAATAAATTAGTCAATATACTAACTATTAAATAAATATATAGAACAAAAAATTAAAATGTGATATTAAAAAAAAAAAAAAAAACAAGAAATGTGTTATTAAAAAGCAAAAAGCAAAAGTACTTATCTTACTGCCGCCATTGGGAGTGCAGCCAAGGTTTAGAACATGTTTTATATTTATTTTGCACTTTTTACTTTACACATAATTAAAATTAAAACAAAATAAAAAAAAAAAAATATAGATAAAAATAAAAAAAAAACAAGTGAATTTATTAGTTAAATTAAAATTAAAATTAAAATAAAATAGATTAAGGTAAATTTAAAAATTAAGTAGATATTATTTATATTTTTAATTATTCTAAATGATGTTGTCAAACCGACGGTCAAAACCGAACCAAGAATAAAGGATTTAAGTAGGTGTTGGTTGTGGTATCAAGTGAATATCAAATGCTTTTAACAAATCGTTAGCATCGTCTACATTTAAAGTAAACTATTTTTAAGATTTAAATTTTAAGTGAAGTATTTTTTTACATTTCCTTAAAAGATGCTTGCCCACCGTCATCTCCCTAGAACGTTATCGATTAAAACAATGTACCGAATGTATTTAAACGAACTAATCAATTCGACACTGTCACAGTCAGCTCAGGTGGCAACTGTTTCAGGAGCTGGCTGCTCCTTTGGTAAAATTTACTTTAGGACCCGGGCGGTGATGAAAATCTTAAAAAATCTTGATACAAATAAGTCAGACGGTCCAGATGGTATAACCACCATGGTGCTTAAAAATACCTACTCCACTATTTCAAAACCTCTGCGCAACCTTTTCTACCTTTCCTTCACTTCGGGTATTCATCTTATGCAATGGAAGGTTGCACATGTTTTCCCAATTCCCAAAAAATGTAATAAAAGCGATCACTCCAACTACCGCTCTATTGCTATAACTTCGGTCCTCTCCAAGGTAATGGAGAAAATAGTGAACCAAAAGCTTCTGAAATACATGGACCACAAAGATTTGCTTCATGATCGTCAATACGGATTCAGAGCCCGTCGTTCAAGCGGTGATCTCAAGACTTACCTTTGTGAGAAGCTAAGCATCAACCTTCATCATTCTCGTGAGTCTGATGTTGTGGCTCTTGATATTTCTAAGGCTTTCGATTGAGTTTGGCACGATGCTCTATTGACAAAACGCAAAGCATTAGCTCTAGGTAGGGTCTTTCTAAAATGAATTGGGGATTTCCTTTCGAATCGCACGATTCGTGTACTGGTCGATTGATATTCATCTGACAAATTCAAAATAAATGCTGGTGACTCCCAGGGATCAGTTTTATCCCTAACTCTCTTTTAATATTTATCAGTGACCTACACTCATTAACCTCCAATCCGAACCATAGTTTCGCAGACGACAGCACCCTTGTAGCTTCCTATGAGTTTCATAGCAGCTGTAACATTAATCACAAGATGAATACAACAGCAAAAAATTTCACTATTAGTGAACTAAATAACGATTTAGCAAAAATTCAAAAATGGGGTGAAGTCAACAGAGTTGAGTTCAATACCAAAAAAACACAATGTTGTCTGATCTCGCGGAAAATTCCCACTACTGTTCCTAACCTACTATTTCAGGGAGAAGTCTTGCAGCATTCAACGGATTTAAACATGCTGGGCATTGGTTTAAACCAGAAATTGACTTGGTCAAATCACGTTTTTCGTATAGCTAAGGATGGACTAAATGTTTGGGTTTTTTGTATCGCTGCAAAACTTACTTTTCCGCATCCGATTTTCTCAATATCTATAAAACGTACATTAGGCCGAAAATGGAGTATAATGCACACATTTGGGCTGAATGTTCTCAAACAGCACTGGGTTATTTAGATAATGTGCAAAACAGAGCTATTCGTTTGACAACAACCCCAGTGTAACTTCAATGCTCACTCGACTCAGACATCGTCGCACAGTTGGGTCACTGACCTTGTTTTATAGGTATCTTGTAGGGATTAACACTTGTTCCAAAGATAAAACAATTAATGCCTCCAGTCAAAGTTTTCCATGAGAAACAAGAAGGGCAACAGATATTCGTTCCTACCATGTTGATTTATCAAGATGGCGATATACAGCCTATGGAAATTCGTTTGTCATGCGCACATCCCGTTTGTGGAACTATATACCATCGCATGTGTTCCCTAAAGTTGGTAATTCATATGTGTACGATTTACTTAAGTTTAAGAAGAACATTAACATCTTTCTTCAAAATGTCCCTCCAAATTTTCCTACCTATCCCCCATAATCCAACTTTCCCAATTCCAATTTCCCCAATTATCCTTCCCACATCCCTATCCAAAAAACCAAACTGTACATTTGTATTAAAGGTTCCATCCTTTAATACAAAAGTACTTGGACTGGGGTGGTTTTGGTTGGTTAAAGTCCAACTTGAAAAGGGTGGTTTTGGTTGGTTAAAGTTCAACACTACTCTGACGAAGCACGTGCAGTTTCTCTTGGTGACTTTCGAGTTTTCCACCAACCCTCGTAAGAAAAAAAAAAATGAGAATCTGTATGTTAAAGGGTCATATTTTAGAAAAGTTTTCAACACAACTTTGAATTTTGGGTTCAAATCCTCTTCTCAAGACCAGTGTTCGACGTGTATTCGAATGAAAGCTCCAATTAAAAATTCAATTTTATGTTTATAATTTCGGTGTTTATATTTTCAACTTATTGAAAACTTTGCAAAACTAATTTCAGTAATAAGAAGATATTAAGATTGATGGCCGACGAATGTCCTGGCAAAATAAAAACACAACTTTAATTGAAATGCTTTGTTACTGGTTATCACAGCAAGCAATTGAAATTCAATTTAAATTTAATATCATGAAAAAATATATGTTATAACCAAAAATATAAATACTATTAAAATAAGAGGTGAAATTGCATTCAAATCAAATGGCAATGTATCTAAACCAATATTACGTCCTGGTAAAAAAAATGATTTTGTAAAATTAAATAGGCTACTTTTGGGAGTACCAATAAGCGATGCAAAGAAAGGAGATGTCGACAAATTACTTCAAGGGCACTGCTCAAAAAACTGGACATAAAAACATAATGAAGAAATTAAATTTTATGAAAGATTTATCGACGATAATGTTTCAGAGTCTAATGAATATGATGATTATGATGCAGGAATGTGTGAATTCCATGCGGAAATAAGTGTTAATATTTGAAATAATTTTTTATTAATTTTTTTTATTTATTAATTTTTTAACTGTGTATGAATAAAATATTATTTTCGTTGAGTTTCTTAAATACTTTTTTCATTTATTTATTAATAAAAATTTATAATATTACATAATTCAAGTTAGCTAAAAATTTTAATGAAATTATCAAAAGCAGCTAAATATTTTTGTAATTTGTAAAATTAGGCTAATCCTATGATGATTATATTAAAAACCTAATTTAGTTTTAAAGAAATATTTTTTTTTTTAAGTACTTATAAATATCTTTTAGCTAAAGCTTTGAGAAGTTTTCTCACTATTCTGACACTGACATTTTGTGGTCTGACAATTTGTGGTCAGAATTCACTGACATTTTGTGGTCTGATTTCACATTTAGTATTTATTTCAAATATTATACGATTTAAGTTCAATAAACTTAAAAGTAATTCAAATGCAATTGACCGTAATTATGCTTCGTTTACAAAAATGTAGTTAATTACATTTTTAATTAAAAGTAAGAAAAAATAAAAAAAAAAACAAAAATTTAAAAATGTGAAGTTGTTTTGTTATAGATATTTATTTGCATACTTCGTAAATGTGAAATTGAGGTTAACCTTTTATTGGATGTTCATTAATTACTATCTTGACTAGAGTTACCAACTGTGATGTAAATCATGCAATTTGCTTTATTTATAATAATTTTAATTTTTTAATTATTATTTTATTGTTTCTTTCTAATATTTCCTAGTAGTAAAGAAAACAGAGAAAATATCTTTCTCTCTTCTTCTCGTACATGGATGTTCTTCTTTTCTCAATAATTAATACCACCATAACTTAAACCGTAATTTTAGTTTGTGCGGTATATATATAAATCAAAGACATATAATTTTTTAATTCAGTCGTTTTCTTATTATTATTGAACTTTTAATATTTAATTTTAACTTATAACTTGATATTTTACATTTTTTTTTATTTTAATTTTAAATTTTAGTAATTGTTCATCTTACTTTGTTAGTTTAATTTTCAATTTTAATTTGATAGTTTTAACTTTCATTTAAACCTAATTATACCCGTACGATAGGATCGGGTATAATAAAATTACTCCTCCGTTTGTAACACCTCGAAATAAGCGAGCTAGATATACCTTCAAAGGTATGGATCGGATCAGAAAAAAATTCTAAGACGTTTGAGCCATGTCCGTCCATCCGTCCGTCAGCACGCTAACTCAAAAACTAAGAAAGCTAGAATCTTGCAATTTACACAAAATATTCTGGGAGTAATTTGTAGGTTCCCTATTTTTTTTGGTTGAGTTTGGACCAAAACTTAAGGTAGCTCTCGAACACCTAACTTTTAGATCCCCACATTTTTTTTGAAATAGAGCTATGAAATTTTAACTGCTGATAGATCTCATAAAAATATTAATTTCATTTTTAATAACTTTTTTTGTAGCCCCACCCGTTACGGAGCTACAGCTCCCCAAAGGTTCAAAAAAGTTCTATATTTAAATTGTTATAGCACAAGTTGTATAAGGTATATATTCATTTTGAAAACGCCAAACGATTACTACTTTTATTAGCTTTAAAATTATATATACAATAAATATATATTTGTGGCATACGGTGTCTTAATTTACCGTTATGCGAAACTCAAATTTTGCAAAATCCTTTAACCCTTCTATCTTCTAAACGGTTTAAGTTGGAAACTTGAAATTTTGAGAAAAGTTAGATCTTTGAAAATAACTTTGTATGAGTTATTTCAGAAATTTTTTTTGTATCACCCCTCATTTAAGAGCTGTAAGGGGTCAAAAACTGAAAATTTCCTATTTTTAAACACCTGTAACTTGAACACCTGTTAAAATTTTTTTGAAGTAATACACAAAAATTAAAGCTTTAACATTATACTCTTATTTTTGTTAACAACTTTTTTTAATAACATAGGGTTAATTTATAATTGATGAAAGTGTTACTTGATTTTTTCAAATTTTCTAACAAATTTCTTCAACAAATTTTTTGCATTTGTCTTACTCGATAATTTTAAATTGTTGAGGATATAATGCGTAGTACAAAAAAATGTAAATAAATAAACAACATAACGGTTGCTTGCAGAATTTTTATTTATATGATGTTGATATATATACATACTTATATAATATCATGTTTATTTACATATTGTATATGTCACTAGTGAATAAATGATAAGAGTATATATGTATATTATATAGCGCCGTATTTACATACATGTATATGTATGTATTTTATTGTACTTATAAGAAATTATTCTGTCAATGGAATATTTAAATATAATATAATATAATATTTAAAATTATATGTACTATTTTGTACTAAGTAAATTTAATATACATTTACCGCTTAGTATTAAATGGTACTATAGAATATTTGAAAAAGTTTTGGATTGATAATCGTTATGTGAAAGGTTAGAATCTGCTTTCGAAGAATGTACATATAAACATATAGTTTGAATATATGTACAACCCATAGTTCTAGAAATTATAAAATTCACCCAAATTATTTTAAAATACTAAAATATTAAAAAAATAATATTGTAAGCACAGTGACAGGCTGTGAACATACCAACGGTTCGTACGGGTATCTAAGAGTTGACAAAGGCAACTGTATTCTTCCTCGTTTTTATACAAAATTACCAACTTTAACGTAGATTTCTGCAACATACGCGGCTTACAAGCGAACTTAAGAGCCTTTGATTGCGATTTAAATTCCAGCAAATCAGAAATCCTTGCCCTATGTGAAACACTAGTAAGAGATCAGAATGATAATTTTAATATTACTATATAAACTCGTTTCACATTTCGTACTCGTTTCACATTTCGTATCACAATCTATATCAAAAACGAGATAGCAAATTTATCACCATCAGATAGTAAATTCATCACTTCATCACTCTTAGTAAATTCAAATGTTCTAACCCAACTTACCATTATTTTTGGATAAAAATCTTCCTTGGAAAGCATGTCATACACTTCTGTTTTTTATATAGATCACCCAACTTAAGCGAATAAGAAACTGCTGTGGAAATTGAAAATCTCTCAAACACGATCAACGAAATTTTGGATTTATCTCCAGAAACGTAAATTGCTCTGGCGGTTGACTTCAATGTTCATTAGAGAGATTGGCTTCACTTTTCCAATAAGACTTTTCTGAGTCAGAAATCAATTGGGAAACAAGTTGAACTATTCTCATATCTACTCCACCTTTTTCAACTTGACCAAAATCCCACTAGGAAAAACTCACACACTCTGAAAAATATGTGGTTTCAGTTTGTTACTCCCTGGGTGGCTCCGATCATTATTTGGTTAAAGCGGGTTTCTGGGTCGGCCCAATCACCAATTAAAGGACTCGTGTAAATATGTAAATATAGTATGACGTATGATAGTTATGTGAACTGGAATCGGCTTAATAACTTTTTCAAATCCTTCGATTAGTCATTGTGCTTCCGCGATAAGGATGTCGATTTTGCTATAAATGCAATTTGTGAAAGAATTTTACTTGGAATGAGATTATTTATACCTCACTCCATAAGAACTATTAAACGGAAATGCAATTCTTGGTTTTATCGCATTTGCAGGAAGTGGTTTTTAAAAAGGAGGCGACTCTCAAACAGTACCAAAGCCATAGGTCGGAGGCTCTCAGGACAAACTATATGTTGTTCGCAACAGATCCAAGAGAGTTAACACAAGCAAATATGCATATTAAACCGAAGGTTGAAACGCAAACTTATCCACATGTCAAAGAATAGAAAATTCTTTCGGACATTTGCAAAAAGTTTAAAAGAGAACGTTAACGGATCTGTTTTTCCTCCGCTTGTTGGTATTAACAACATAATAGTATCAGATTTCAAAGATAGAGCGAACTTGTTTGGCCAACAATTCTCTTTCAACTCGACACTGGCTGAGTTAACTCTAAGGTTAACTCTAATTCGTTCCGGCAGTTGATTAGTAGTTCGGTAAAATTTACTTTAGGACCAGAACACTGATGAACATCTTGAAAAATCTCGATACTAAAAAATCAACCAATCCAGATGGTATCACTACTATGGTTTTAAAAATAGCTAATACAGTATCTCTAAACCTCTACTTAACCTGTTCTGCCTTTCCTTTCATTTAGGGTATTCATCCTATCCAACGGAAGGTTGCGCATGTTTCCCCCATTTCAAAAAAAAGATAATAAAAGTATCCCTCTAACTACCGTCCTATTGCTATAACCTCGGTTATTTCCAAAGTAATGTAAAAAGTTGTAAACCAGAAGCTTTTGAAATATGTGGATCATAGGTATCTTCTTTATGATCGACAATAAGCGTTCAGAGCTCGACGTTCAACTCATGACTTACCTTTGCGAAAAATTTAATTTTAGTCTTCACCATTCTGGTGACTCTAATATTGAGGCTCTGGATATTGCTCAAGATTTTGATTGAGTTTGGCATGACCCTTTACTACCAAAATGCAAAGCAATACGTTTAGGTAGGGTCTAATAATTATATAATAAATGCTCATATTATCTCCCACTCTGTTTTTAATATTTATAAATAAACTTCTTTCAACAACCTACAATCCAATCCACAGTTTGGCAGTGAACAGCACTTGCAGCTTCTTATGAATTTTATAACCGCTGTAACATTAATCACCAGATTAATAAAACAGTCGGAAATTTTACTATAAGTGAGCTTTATAATTATTTAGTTAAAATCTTAAAATGGGGTGAAGTTAACAGAGTTGACTGTTGCCCACTCCACTCTGCCATCGCCACACTGTTGGGTAATTGACGTTGTTTTATAAAAACCTGTTCTAAAGGAATAAAACAATTAATGCCTCCACTCAAAGTTTTCTTGCGTGAAACAAGGAGTGAGACATATGCCCAGCCCTACATTGTCAAACTGTCAAGAAGGTGTAACACGGCATGTCAAATTTATGGAACCTTAAGCCTGAACATGTGTTCCCAAAAGTTAATAATTTATATTACGTATCGTAATTTTTAGTACGATATAACAAAATTTAAGAAGAACTCTAATATCCTTTTTTAAAGTAACTCTCTAAATTTTTTCTTCTATCTCCATAATCGTAATTATGACAAACCAAATTTCCCATGTAATCCTTTCCTCATCCTTTTCCACAAAACCAAACTCTACATTATATTACTATATATTAACGGAACCATTGCAAAGTTTGGTTTAAAGAGAGAGGTTTTGTTTGGGTAAAGTCGAACTTGCAGGAAGTTCGTGCAGTTCCTTTGAATGACTTTCGATATTTTCCACCGTCCCTCGTAAAAAAAAAAAAATTGTTGTACCCGAAATAAACGAGAAATTAGCAAATTTAGGTAAAAGTATAACAGACATGGAATAATTAGTAAATATTTCTCGAAGAGTAATTTAGTCGGCATCCTAAAGAATGACTTGAATTCAAATCTCTTAAATGAAATCAATACAGAAGAATGGAGGCAAACTACTACTATTATGAGGCAAATCTCAAAAATTTACGATATAAATTTTGGAGGCTATAAAATCATATTCATCCGAATAATGATCAAGGATATTCCAAATGAAGTTGAACAAAAACAAATTATCATTACAACTCATAAACGTGCCCACCGAAACGCAATAGGAAATTAACCTCATATTATTCAGAGTTATTACTCCCAGAAAATGGCAAGAAATATCAATGATTTTTTAAAAATTTGTTATATTTGCAAGGAGGAGAAATACGAGAGGCATACTCATAAGCCAGAAATATCGAAAACTCCAATCCCTACTTTTGCCGGACACTCATTGTATCGACATATATTCCACATAATTAAAATTATCCATCACCTCAATTGACAAAATTTACTAAATTCGCCCAAGTAAGAACTATAAAAAGCAGATCAATTTAGAATTTAAGGTTGGCTCTAAGAGACATTTTGTTTTACTACGGGTACGTACTCATTGGCAATAAAAAAGCTTTACATTCCGGCACCATCACATCGATGATGGAAAATGAAATGAAGTTCAATATTTAACTGTACCGCCATATAAGAGAGTAGTTAATGGCAAATCATGCATTACCTCAAGGCAGAAAAGAAAAATCGAAACTTTGAGGAATTGATACAAAGAGCGGTAAACGAATATAATTTCACTTTTCAGTCAGCCACCAACAAAGCACCAATTGACTTCTTCCTAGACCGAGTGCCCAACATTACACCGGGAGTGTTCGAAAAGATTCGGTTTATGAATATAGAAAAAATAAACAATAAAAGCATTTGAAGTTTCATAACAAAAAAAGGGAAATCATCAACTAATACAAAGTAGGTGATGTTGTCTACATAAAATATAATAAGAGACTAGATTCCAATTAAAGATTTAGATATAGAAAAGAAATAGTTCAAGAAAGCAAAAATGCAACGATTCTCACTCGGTGAGACAGAATAATTTTCCACAAATCAAATTTAAAATCATAAGGGCCTTATTAATTGCACATATTATCTTCCTTTTATTTTCCTCTTGTCCACCAGAATTCTCATATTCTATGTCTCATATTTTATGTTTCTGATGAGCAGAAGTTTTGGGTAATAAGTATGGGCAAAGCGAAAGTCCAAGTAGGCAATTTCAGATTGATCGACGTAACTGATCAACCGAAATCTATTCCAAGTTCCATTCGCATTATCCATATCACCACTATGAAATTTTACAAATGTGGATGTTATTAGAAGAATTCAATATACAATAAAAGAAGAAAGCAATCAACTCAATCGGCACAGTATGGAAGTGGATCGCAGCAACACTTGACCATGGTGACCATGTGATGCTGTAGAGAAAGATGAATAACATTGTATAAAATAATAATAACCAAATTGTAATAAGTTGGATCTTCAACGAGGAAATTAACAGCATATCATCAACAACATAGTAAAATAAATTTTGAAAAATATTTTAAGGTTCTTCATTCAAGAATTAAAATGCTGAAATAAATCAGTAAAAATTAAAACTTCTCAGAAGAAATATTAAATATCAAATATGCTATTCACAAGGCAAAGGCCGGAATAATAGACTCTATATTACTAGAAAAATCAGAAATAAAAATTCTTACAAAAGTGTTAGATAAAGAAAACTTCCTTTCAACAAATGCGGAGGAAGCTTTAGACTTTGGTAATGTAAAAATAAATTATTACAAATAATACTTGCTTATTATATCTTATTGACATTCTTTTAACAAACTTTTTTTTTTATTTATTTATATAAAGGTACCGTGGTACATAAATGTGCCAAGTAGCTATAACCCCTGTTTCCTGGTAGGAATGTGGGGTGTACGAGATATTATGTGATATATTAAGTATTTATATATTATTATAATTATTGTACCCGGGAAAAGAACGCGAGACCTCTCATTCCCTTATGAATGAGAAGCGGTGCGTCAACCACTGCACCAATGGCTGGATGACAAAAATTGATATTTATGAAAAATTAATTATAAGACCAATAAAAATACATTATAATGTTATCAAAACTAATTATAAGCAAATTCTTGTGAAATGAAACATTTGGTATCGAATATAATTGTAAAGAATTCAATTGTGTCTGTATTTGTAAAGAAAATGATATTGTAAATTTGACAAATTATACCTGTATCCCGAATCTTTTGAAGAGCAACAACTCAACAGCTAATTCAAAAAATATCATCTTACTTAACAAATTTGAAGGAAATGTTAGCATTACATTAAGGTATTTACTTAACAACATTCCACAATACAACCGTCACTATAAATAGTCAACCTTATATCTCAAAACAAGTGTCAAGAGCAAAAATATTACTAGCTGTACCTCAGTCCATAAAGAAAGTACTTCAAGAGCATTTATCATTGAAACTACTCAAAGACATCCATGTAAATAACACCAAATAAATTCAACTATTGAATGAAGAAATTGTTTGAGTCCTCTCTTAATGGAATTTCATCCGAGTCATTACCGTCATAAGCATTGTATTGATCCAAAAGTGATATTATTATCGCTCTTAGCAGTTGTACTAATAAAATGGAAAAAAGGAACCAAGTTAATTATCAATACAAAGCAGAAAACTAACCCTGCACCTAAGAAAAGGGTAAACATTGCAAAGGAAGAAAATTAATACCCCAGATATCACCAGAAAAACCCATTCAGAATCAACCAAGTTCAAATTTAATTTAAAATTACATAACGTAACACCATTTTAAATCGTGTCAAGGGAAGTGAAAAGTTAGGAACAGTTAAAATTCCTAAATTAAAGGTTAATTAAATTAAAGTAATTTACCTGCAGAATAATCATATTTTTATCTTGAGAAACAAAATTAATTTAATTTCCCAACAATACTAAAATTATTAACATGTCGAATAATCAAATTACATTGCGAAATAAATTCAACCAGTGTTTCCACATTCAATAATTCACGCGCAAATTACGTTTTTGGTTAATATTTAAATATTGAAACACAAAGTTATTAATTTTTAAATTAATTTTGTTAAAATTCAACTTATTTGGTTGAATGAAATCTTAAGACTCGACTTTCTTTTCTTTTTACATATTTATAAACATACAAACATATGCATAATAATATCTTAAAACTAATTAAATTAAAAGAAATCTTTCACAACAAATTTAAGTTCGGATTACAAGTACTTATAATATATTATATTGTTCGAACTTAAATTTGTTTACATGTTAAATAATATTGGTTTCATATTACATATATTAATATTTATTCAATTCTTATTCTAAAACCAAAAAAAAATGAAATTTACTTATCTTGACATTAATTATAATTTTTTAATCGAAATTATCTTTCGAAACAAAATTCAGTATCGAGTTACAAAAAGAAATTTACTTATTACAATATGTATATTTGTTAACAAATCCTCGTACTGAATTTTGTGTGGCATAATTTCAACATATGTCTTTTATCAAATTACTATATTATTTTATTTAATGAAAAAAAGGTTCAAATGCAATTGAACTCATTATGCTGATTGTACAAAAATGTATTTAATTGCATTTTTGTATAAGAGTTAAAAATATGAAAAATAAAACAAGAAAAAAAAGAAACAATAAAATTAATTTGTTTTATTTAAAGAATATTATTATTTTAGATTTTATATTTATAAAGTGAATTCTGTTGAAGGTCAGTTATACTATTTTGGGTTAGGGTTACCAGCTTTGGCGTAACTCCTCCCTCCTTATAATTAAGACTCTCCTGAGTCGAAAACTTAAATAATCTAAATTTTTTAAAGAATATTATTACAAATATTGTTATGATTATTATTACAAACATTACAAAGATCATAAAGCTTAAATAGAGATAATAATTATTTTTTTTTCTTTTATTTCTTCTCTGTTTTTTATTTGTTCTATTATTATATCATTAAATGTTAGATTTAAATTAATACCTTCATTCATATCCGAATAACTTGGTATTATGAAACTGTGTTTAAATTCTCTTAACTTATTATTATAGACATTTCCATTTATTCCTATTGAACAGTTGTTAAAGTTAAAAATGTAATTTCCATTTAATTTAAAATTTCGTTATTAAAAGTATTATTAAAAATTGAATTAATTTGATTTTTTGTAAGTATTAATCCTGTTTTTAAAACAACTATTTCTGTTATGTTATTATGCATTTTTAAACAATTTATACTATGTATACAATTTTTAAATATTTGTAAATTTTTTAATTCTTAATTGTTTTCAAAATTGTACATTTTATTGTTATACTTTACAATTTCTTGTGGTTCAAATATTAATTCATTATTGAACTTATCTCCTACTGGTATTACTAGTATTTTAGGTAGAACAATTGTTTCATTAGGAATTTTAATAACAAATATAGTATTATTTTTATTATCAGTTAAAGTAGCTAGTTTAATATTTTGCAATTTATTAAAATCTATATCGTATTCTAAAATTTCTTCGTTCGTAAGTATGTTACTGCGTATTGTTACTAGTCTAGCTGAAGCAATGTTGTCCTGTATGTGTTCAATGTTATCTTGTAAAATTTTTAGCTTTAGTCTGTGTAAAGTAATGTTTGTAACAAAGTCTGTGTAAAGTAATTGTTTGTATAGTCTTTTATGTTGGGTTTCGATTTCGTTCAGTGTACCGTTGATTAATAATCTGTCATTTTCGATTATTTGTTTTAGTTTTATGAAAGTGTTGTTGAAATTACTATTAATTTTGATTTGAGAATTTGAATTTTCTATAATATTATGGTTGTTTTGGTCTATTACTTTTAAGTGATCTTCTATTTCTTGCCGATCATAATCATCCATGGTGCCGTATAACCATTTGTGGACGGTGCCAACCAAATTTAGTATACCTCGTTTATGTCTATGTGGGATTAATGTTCTAATTTTATTTTTTACGAAATTTAATTGATGCACTAAAAGAGTTGATTTATCTCCTATTTCGGAAATTTTTATGTTATTTTCTAAATCATCTAATATTTTTTCAATTTCCTTAGGATTAATTATATGTAAAATTGTATCATAATTTTCTACCAAAAATTACGTCTTCTATTTTCATTTCCATGTATCCAAAGTCCGACTCAACCTTCTCAAAGGTGAGATGGGCCTGGGTGGTCGTCAGTATGGTCGACAACATCAGGAACATTGTGAATATCAATTTTACCCGAAAATTTATAATTTCTTTTAATATTTGATGGATGTATGTTCTCCAATTTGCATTTTATTAATTTAGGTTGTTCTTTATGCCTAACACTTTTATAGTTTTTAATGTATCCCTCGGTTCTATGTTCTGTTTAATCTGTTCTTTTTGTGTTAAGTTTACTAATGTATCTAAGTTTTTCCTTTTTTAAAAGATCATAAATTTTACTTTGATTACATTTTCCCTCTTGTATATTAATAGGTTTTTCTTTTGTAACCGAATGGTAACTGTTATTATACCATTCGTTGCTTTATACATTTTTCGATAATGCTTAGTTCTTTATTAACAATACCTAAAAGCCTAATTTTTTCACCAATAGTATTATGCAGCCTATCAATGTCGGAATTCCCAGTATGATTGTTGGATTTAACTAGATGGATTTCAATTTGTTCATTTCTAAGGTAATCTTTGATATTAACACTATTAAATTCGTTATCGGTTATTAATTTTTTGAAATTCCCTCTCTGTGCTTTAAGTTTCCTTAGTTTTTCTATTATTGTTTGGTTGTGTCTATCATTCAGATGAAAAACCGTGGCATATTTAGAGAAGCGATCCATGAATGTTAAAAAGTTTTGTTTTGTATTAGTATGTATGTCCATATGAATGATCTCTTTAATATCTTTGGGGGTTTCTGTGAATTCGAATTTTTTCTTTATTGGTCTTCTATCATATTTAACTCGATTACAGATATCAGAATTATTAATATATTTATTCATAACATTTTTTAATTTTGGAAAATATATGACCTTTTTTAAACCTTCATAATTTTCGTTAATATCGGTATGGCCTGTTTCATTTTTATGATATCTATATATTTGTTTGAGAGTCTCTTCTTCTGTCGTCATATCTTTGGCAAAATAATTACATCTAACAAATTTTATCTTGTGACAGTTCCCGTATAGTTCAATTAATTTTCTTTGCACAATATTATATTTATGATCATTTAATTCAGTAAAAAATCCTATTTTACCCTTGCTTATATATCTTCTACATATATCGCTCAAATTGTTGTTTATATTTTCGGAATTCAAAAATATCCTTTTATTATTGAAAATTTTTTCAAAATCTCTTACTTTGTTGTCAGTAAGAATAATTTGAATTTTAAATCTATTTACTACTGAATCTAAAATTGGAAAGTGGTCGTTTGTTTTTTTTTCTTGAGAATGGATAGTTTGTTCAGAAAGGTTTTCATTATTTTCATGATATGTATTTTCAGATGCACTTTGAAAGTCAGAAGTATTTATGTTGATTTCCATTGAGATATTGCTATTGCTACTAAATTCGGTTTGAATATCATGATTTGTATCTTCGGATACACTTTGCAAGTCTGATGGATCTATGTTATTTTCAAGCGAATAATCAGTAGAGGCTGTTTCAGATTGGTTGTCAGAATTGTAAAGATTTTCTTCTCTATTTTCTAGTACATTTATTTCATGTTTGCCTGTGTATATTCGACTAAGAAAATCCGCTTCTTTGTTTAAATTGCCTTTTATGTAATCTATATCCATATTTTATTCTCCTAGTTTTAACAAGCATCTATTCAATCTAGGATTTATATCCTTTCCTTGAGACTTTAAGTATAACCATTTTAATGGTTGATGATCTGTCAAGAGTTTGAATTTATTCCTATATAAATATGGTCTAAAATAACTGGTTGCCCAAACGATGGCAAGGAGTTCTTTTTCGATCGTAGAATAGGTTTTCTCATGATCATTCAACGTTCTGCTGGCATAGCATATTGGATGTGAATCTTGTTGCAAGGTTGCACCAATAGCAAAAGCACTAGCATCGGTTACTAATGAGAAGTTTCTATTAAAGTCACGATATTTGAGTATAGGATCTTCTGTTATAACTCTTTTCAATTTTTTGAATGCATTTATATAATTTGAATCTTTTATATTTACTTTGGTATTTTTTTTAAGATAGTTTGTCAAAGGCTTTGCCAATCTGGCATAGTCTTTGGTAAATTTGCGGTAATATCCCGTTATACCTAGAAATGATTTGATTTTCTTTTGTGTGGTTGGAAGCTTCAATTTCAAAATATCATCCATTTTTTTGGGATTTGGTTTTACTCCTTCTGGAGTTAATATATGACCTAGATATTCAGTCTGTTTGGCAAAAAATTTACACTTATCTATTTGAATTTTTAAGTTATGTTGTCTAAGAGATTTAAATATTTTTTTTATACTATTTGTATGTTCTTCTAAAGCAGTAGAAAAGATAAGGATGTCATCTAAATAACATACACATATTTTATTGATATAGTCCTTAAGAACATTATTCATAAGGCGTTGGAAAGTTTCCGGAGCATTTTTTAATCCAAACGGCATCCTTATATATTCGTAATGTCCATAAGGTGTGGAAAATGCTGTTTTTGGAAAACCTTTAGCCAAATCTAGTGTAGTAAAATATTGCGAATTTCCTAACTTATCTAATATATTTTCAATATTAGGTATAGGAAATTTATCGTCAAGCGTTTGTTCATTTAACTTCCTATAATCTACGACAAGGCCCTGTTTTCTTACCAGAGTTATCTTCCTTTTTAGGCCCTATCCATAAATGGCTGTTATAAGGAGAACTATTTTCCTTTATTATATTTTGCTTAAGCATGTCTGAGATTTGTATGGATATCTCTTGCTCATGGATACGTGGATATCTGTATATTTTTGAAAATATGGGTTTATCGGTTTTAGTTATTATTTGATGTTGGATGTTTGAAGTGGAAGTTAATTGATCACCTTCTTTATAGAAGAGATCATTATATAATTTTATCAAATGATTTAAAGTATTACTTTCTTCTTTATTTAAAAATTGGAAAAGGATTTTAAACTGATTATCATTAAGATTTTTTTGTTGTAATTGATGGATTTCATTGAACTTATATGGACAACTGTTTATAAATTTTTTTTCATTATTATTAATTTTTAGGACTTCTTTTTCCATATCGATTACAGCACCTAATGGTTTCAGTAAATTTTGACCAATTATAACATCGAAACATTTATTTTGGAAACTTGTCAATTTCCAAATCATAAAAGCATCTTCGTTAAATTCTAAAGGTAAGTCAGTTTTAATTTCTTTCTTCACAACTAATAGGATTTTTAATCGTTTTCTTTTGTATTGTGGTAACTGAGTCTCATTAAGGCGTGACGTAGAGGACCCAGTATCTATTAAGCATTTAAGCTTGGTTCTTTCAACGGTAAGTAGTACTATTGCTAAGTTAATTTCCGAGGCTGTAAGAGAAAATTTACTTGCTCTGAAACATGTTCAATGTCCATGGGTTGTTCTCTGTTAGTATATCTGGTTTGTGTTGAATTTCTATTAGGATTGTTGTTATTATTGTGTCGAATTGAATTTGTATTATGAAAATTTCCACTATTATTGTTATACCTATTACTAGAATTATTGTTATATCTATAATTGTTAAAATTATTGTTATATCTCTATTCTCTAATTCTAATCTATTGTTAGAATTATAATTTTGATGTTGGTTATTATAATTATTATTATTTCTATTAAAAGAAGTATTTGAATTAGAATTATTATAATATTTATTTTTATTTACATTTTTATTTTTGTTAAAATTATTATTTTGGAAATTTGTTTTATCTTTTATTAGTCCTGAATATTCTAATAAATTATATGCCTCTCTTAATTTTTTTATATCTTTACTTAAAATTAAACTAGCTAAATGTGGCTCAATATTGTTTACAAAAGTTTTAAGAATTATTGATTCATTAACCTTTGGTTCAAATTCCACAGGGTTAGATGAATCATGTTCATATTTTTAATTTAGCTTAGATAATATTGCTCTTAATTTATAAAAATATTCACTTACGGTTGTTTTTCTTAGTGACAGGGTCTCTTGGTACAGCTGATGATATGTTTCTTTCACACCAAATGTGTCGACTAATGCGTTTTTAATTTGGCTCCAATCTGCATCACCCAAACATCGCATCACATCTAGTGCTTCTACTTGGATTTTATTTATGATAATTCCCTAGAACACATATTCCTTGAGGGGTTGATTTGTATTTAGTAGAGGTAGTAGTTTATCAACCTCTCTTATAAATGAGGCGAGGGCATATTCGCCGTCTCCTTTAAACTCACGAATATCTTTTATTAAATCACGAAGAGCGTCTTTTATTAAATCATTTGTGCTCAGAGAAGAAACTGTTACACTATCATTCAACATATTTAATACTATACTATATTATTATTATTATTGTTATTTTTTGGTATAGTATAAACCTGAGGTCTTTCAAAAACACTTGTTTTTATTTTAGGCATATAGTTTATGTTATTTAAAAAAATTTATTTATTTTTTTTTTTGATTTTGTTATAATATATTGTTTATATTTGAATTTAGTTTTAAATTTAAATTTATTATTTAAAATTTAAATTTTGTTATTATTATTTGTTCTTTTCGATTACACTACACACAAATTTGTTACAAAAAAAAACTGTTTATTAATTTGTTTTTGTAATATTTTTCTTTTTTAAATTTATTTAATAAATTGTTTAAACTTATTTACTTATTAATTTATCATTTTTTTTTTCAATTAGTTAATTATTTTTCGATTCGATTTTCACTGGATCTATTCTCTTTTGAGCTAGATCCTACCGACTGCGCCAATTACGTTTTTGGTTAATATTTAAATATTGAAACATAAAGTTATTAACTTTTAATTTAATTTTATTAAAATTGCTTAACTTATTTGCTTGAATGAAATCTTAAGACTCGACTTTCTTTTCTTTTTTACAAACATATTTATAATAATATCTTAAAACTAATTAAATTAAAAGAAATCTTTCACAACAAATTTGAGTTCAAATTACAAATACTTACAATATATTATATTGTTCGAACTTAAATTTGTTTACATGTTAAATAATATTGGTTTCATATTACATATATTAATATTTATTCAATTCTTATTCTAAAACCAAAAAAAAATGAAATTTACTTATCTTGACATTAATTATAATTTTTTAATCGAAATTATCTTTCGAAACAAAATTCAGTATCGAGTTACAAAAAGAAATTTACTTATTACAATATGTATATTTGTTAACAAATCCTCGTACTGAATTTTGTGTGGCATAATTTCAACATATGTCTTTTCTCAAATTACTACATTATTTTATTTAATGAAAAAAAAGGTTCAAATGCAATTGAACTCATTATGCTGATTGTACAAAAATGTATTTAATTGCATTTTTGTATAAGAGTTAAAAATATGAAAAATAAAACAAGAAAAAAAGAAATAATAAAATTGATTAGTTTTATTTAAAGAATATTATTATTTTAGATTTTATATTTATAAAGTGAATTCTGTTGAAGGTCAGTTATACTATTTTGGGTTAGGGTTACCAGCTGTGGCGTAGCTCGCATTCAACATATGCCAGAATTAGCAAATGTAGGTTGAATAAAACTAAATAATGTAAAATCGAATTGTTGTAAAATTAATTCTTAATTATTAGTCGTAAAATAATAAAGTTGTTAAAATTTTTTTTTTATTTATTTTTAATTTCAGACAATTTACATAAAAAAATTGTGTATAAGAAATTAAATTCTAAATTAAATCTAAACTAATTACAATTTTTTTTTCTCTTGAAGAATATTTAATTTCTAAAGCTTTTTAAATATTTCTTAAGTCTATGTTTAAATTCATGTAAGTTTCGGCTGCGTTTTAGTTGGGTAGGTAGCATGTTAAACATCTTTATTGCGCTGCATTTTAGTCCTTGTAGCTTCTTAGTTGTAGTTGCTTTAGGTACCACAGGATGTCGTCTGTACCTAGTGTTTTAGTTATGCACGTTATCTCTTGTTTAAACTCTTAATAAAGATTTCATTTTCTTTTTTATTATTTTATACACATATTTACATTTTTCGAAGTATATTAACTGGTTTACATCGAGTTCATTTGTGGTTACATACAATTCCTTTGTACTCAATCTAGGGTTCAATTTGTATAACATTTTTAACGATTTTTTCATGATCATACCCATTTGATTGACATGGAATTTTGTACTATTACTCCAACTCCATATATTGTAACGAATTTTTGACAAGATGTATCCGTTGTAAATTAATTTGGCGACTTTGATTGGAACACCACCTGCTCTTTTAATTGCCATTATGATCGGTATTATGCTTTTCTTTAATTGTTCAATTGTTTATCCCATTTAAGATTTTCATCTATAGTCATTCCGAGATATTTCACATGTTGAACTCGTTCTACGGTGAAACTTCCGGCTTTTATTGTAATTTATTTCATGATATGTTTTCCTAGGTGTTTTAAATACAATATAATATGTTTTTTTCGTATTCATACAGAGACCATTACCGACCAGACAATCACCGTATACTTCTATATCTTTATTTAGGTTATTTTCTAGTTGGTTTAAAGTTTTAGCCATACATACAAAATTTGTGTTTTCTGCATAAATTGTATACTTTGATTCAAGACTACAAGGTGTACTTCGAAAGATTCATTACATATAATAAATAAAGAAGTGAGCTCAGTCACTAGTTCAGAGCTTACAGTGTTTCCAATTTGCACACAATGAGTTTTATTTGACAAATAGCTCTTAAATAAGCTATTTGTTATACCTCTAATTCCCAAGTCTTCAAGAAAATCTAGTAGCTTGCCATGATGGATAACACCAAATGCTTAATAAATGATGTTATTCTTGTATCGATAGCTCTTTCATATATTTTATTGATTTAATTTAACAGCGATATAGGCCTATAATTTTCACAATCCGTTTTTTGTCCACCTTTGTGAATTGGCACAACGACGGCCTGTTTTAAGCATTCTGGATAAATTCCATTTGCAAGGCATGAGTTTACCATTTTACATAAAATATTCTTGATAATATGTATTGCGCATTCTTGATAATATGTATTTTTGATAATTGCGCATTGTATTTAGCACTGTGCTAGTTTTATTCTATTTTATGATGTATTCTCCTATTTCATTAAAATATTTGTTTAGAGTATTAGCAGTTTCAATATCACTTGTGGTAATTTCTCCATTTTCTTTAATCAGATTACCAATATAGTCGTTCTTTTCATCCTCTTTATTTTTATTGTGCAATTTACAACTCTCCATAGTTTTCTATTAGCATTTCCTGCTTTTTCAATGCAGTTGTTAATGTGACTACTCTTAGCTTCCTGAATGACATTTTTCATCTTTATACCCGTACGATAAGTATCGGGTATAATAAAATTACTGATCCGTTTGTAACACCTCAAAATAAGCGAGCTAGATATACCTTCAAAGGTATGGATCGGATCAGAATCTAATTCTGAGTCGATTAAGCCATGTCCGTCCGTCCGTCCGTCAGCACGCTAACTAAAAAACTAAGAAAGCTAGAACCTTGCAATTTACACAAAATATTCTGCGAGAATTTTGTAGGTTCTCTATTTTTTTTTGGTTGAGTTCCGACCAAAACTTCGGGTAGCTCCCAAACAACTTACTTTTAGATCTCCACAATTTTTTTGAAATAGAACCATGAAATTTTACCGGCTGATAGATATCATAAAAATATTATTTTTATGTTAATATTAATTTTTCTGTAGCCCCACCCGTTAAGGAGCTACAGCCCCGCAAAGTTCGAAAAATATCTATGTTTAAATTGTTATAACATAAGCTTTATAAGGTATATTTTCAATCTGAAAATTCCAAACGATATAAGCATGTATATAATAAATATATACTTGTGCTATACGGTGTCTTAATTTACCGTTATGCGAAACTGAATTAATGCAAAATCCTCTAACCCTTCTATAGTCTAAACAGTTTAAATTGGAAACTTGAAATTTTGACAGAAGTTAGATCTTTGAAAATAAGTAGTCATTTCAGAAATTTTAAGAGTCATTTCAGAAATTTTTTTTGTATCACCCCCCGTTTAGGAGCTGTAAGGGGTCAAAAACTAAAAATTTCCTATTTTGAAACACCTGTAACTTGAACACCTGTTAAAATTTTTTTGAAGTAATACGTAAAAATTAAAGCTTCCATATTATACTCTTATTTCTGTTAACAACTTTTTTTAATAATATAGGGTTACTTTATAATTGACGAAAGTGTTACTTGATTTTTTCAAATTCTCTAACAAATTTTTTTAACGAATGTTTTGCATTTTGTTTTTACTCGATAATTTGAAAATGTTGAGGATATAATGCGTAGTACAAAAAATGTAAATAAATAAACAACATAACGGTAGCTTGAAGAATTTTTAGCTATATGATATTGATATACATACATACTTATATAACATAATGTTTATTTACATATCGTATGTGTCACTGATGAATGAATGATAAGAGTATAGATGTATATTATATAGCGCCGTATTTACATACATATATTTTATTGTACTTATAAGAAATTATTCTATGAATGGAAATATTTTTAAAGAAATATTGCAATGTATGGCTATATACTTATAATAATACAAATATACTATGTTTCCAACTTAAACCGTTTAGAAGATAGAAGGGTTAAAGGATTTTGCAATAATTCAGTTTCGCATAACGGTAAATTAAGACGCCGTATAGCACAAGTATATATTTATTATATACATGCTTGTAAAGCTCATAATAGCACCTATCAAATTGAAGATATACCTTATAGAGCTTGTGTTATAACAATTTAAATATAGAGAATTTTCAAACTTTGGTTGGCTGTAGCTCCTTAACGGGTGGGGCTACAGAAAATTTAATATTACCATAAAATTAATATTTTTATGATATCTATCAGCAGTTAAAATTTCATGGCTCTATTTCAAAAAAATTGTGGAGATCTAAAAGTTAGTTGTTCGGGAGCTACCCGAAGTTTTGGTCCGAACTCAAACAAAAAAAATAGAAAAATAGCTCCCAAAATAATTTGTGTAAATTTCAAGATTCTAGCTTTCTTAGTTTTTGAGGTAGCGTGCTGACGGGCGGACGCAAGGACATGGCTTAATCGACTCAGAATTTGATTCTGATCCGATCCATACCTTTGAAGGTATATCTAGCTCGCTTATTTCGAGGTGTTACAAACGGAGGAGTAATTTTATTATACCCGATACTTATCGTACGGGTATAATATTATTGTAAGCAGAGTGACAGGCTGTGAACATACTAACGGTTCGTACGGGTATCTAAGAGTTGACAAAGGCAACTGTATTCTTCCTCGTTTTTTTATATTTTAAGTATTTTTCTTTTTTAACCATCTTATTTGGATCTATTTTGTGCGCTCTGTATAACGAGAGTCTAATTTTTAATTTGTCAAGAATAGCTGGTGTAATCCAATTATTATTTCTTAATCTTATCCCATATGTTACTGTACTGCATTTGTTATGCTTCTTGTATGATTCCAACAAGTTAATCAATTTCAGTAATATGTTTCTCAGTTAGTTTATTAGTTACTTTATCATGCAATTTATGATACCTAATCTGTTCTGGTATGTGAAAGCTTTAAATAAGGTTTTAATGTAGTTTTTATCATTTGAATATGCTCTAGGGCACTCTTATGATCAGATATTTCATTATCTTCAATTTTATATGAAATTATATGTTGATCCTCTATATTTGATATAATATGATCAATTAGTGTATTAGTTGTAGCTGTTTGTCTTGTACTATATGTTTTATTTATGATTTTACAGCCGGAAATGTTTAACATATCTACATATCTAATAACAGTGTTTGTTTTTTCAAATAGATTTAGATTTACATCAGTAAAAAAAAATGCAGTGTGAGAATCGATCTACCTTTTTTTATAAATATTCAATAAATAAAGTGCTATTTTCATTAGGAGTTTTATATAAAGTACCTATTTTTAGTTTAGGTTGCATATTTGCATATTTAGTTTGCATATAGGTTGCATATTTAACATTAAAGTGAAGTTATAGTTTTCATCTTTTCCAACTTCATTTCATTTAAGGTTCCACCTCCATTTCTTTCATTTCTAAAATTAAATATTGCATTAAAGTTTTGTATGTTATATGTATTAACCTCGTTTTCAATAATCCACACTGCCATAAGAACGACGATATCAATATCTTTATAACTATGAATTAATGTTTCAAGTTCCAGTAATTTTTATGTCTTATGCTACAAATGTTTAAGTATAAAATATTTAAGTTTCCTATATTTATTTTGTTTGATTCTGTATTCATAAAACTTGTATTATTAATCATTATGGATTACTTATCATATAATTTCACCAATATTCTCTAATTTTTGCAGATGTTCTCTGTAATTATTATCAATATGCCACCTGTATGTAGTTAAATCTTTAGCAACCTCTTCATTAGAAATACCTATACTTTCATGACTGTTTATATAGATTACTCAATTCTTGATAATCAGTCGGTAGTCCTCCCTGATTGATAAATACTTTGATGTGAGTTATTCCATCATAACAAATATCATTCTGCTCATAAAAATAAGACAAGTATAATCTCACGTTATTATATATTCTGTGTTCATGAAAATGTGAGAGAGCGCTATAACTAACTATTGAAAGAGTCGTTGGATCAATGAAAATGCTTTTTTTGTTTTCTTGAGATGGATTTTTCTTTGTATATTTCTTTTATTCTAGTGGGTTTAATGTTTCTCCTTTAATCCAGTTACCTTGATTAGTATTTCTCTTTACTTCTGTGTTTTTATTGCTAACTTTATTCTCAATAGTAATACTCTTAATATTTTTACTAGACGAATTGTCTTGTTTACTTTTAATTTCCCTACTATTATTGTTAATATTATTAGTATTGTTGTTATAACTGGAACTAATATTAACGCTATATTTAAAGTTTTCACAAGAAGAACTTTTGTTTACCAATTTTTGAACATATTCTTGTCTAAAATTAAGGAGTGTAACTAAATATTTTTATTGCTTTTTCTTTACTTTTGACATCATTAATTGGATTAGTACTATTGTTGATATCGCAACTAACTTATATAAACTATATTTATAATTATATATATTCATTTAGATTTGTCTATAGCTAATTATTTTTGAAAAATTATTCAATATATATTAAACGGCAATAACTAAACAAACTAAAAGAGGTAATTAACAATACAAAGTAAATTGTAGGTGTTTGTAAAAAAAGTTATTGCTTTTATTTTTTCCAAACAAATATAATATACATACATTTGGTTTTGTATATAGCTCAGTTTTTATAAATTGCAATCAAGTTTTTTTTTATTTACTTCAAGGAATAATAACAAGCAAATAAGAAACAATAAAAAAAATTACTTACGTTTTTTGTTGTTAGTAAACTTTTAAATGGAACTTGAAGACGAAGTAAACATTGAAGACTACTGTCTTAAGAGAGTAAATTATTGTACTAGTTGGCTAGTTATAATTTTCAAATTTATACACTAGTAGTTGCTCTGACCGAAATATGGTTAAGAGAATATGAAAATAAATTTTGAACATTCCTGATTACTGAATCTATTTCTCAAATCAGCTTGACTCATATGGCGGTGTTTCCATATATATGCATCACAGTATCGATAGCGGGGCCACTTGTGAGGAGAAATTTGGCAAATCCAACATGCTTGTAGTTAAGTTGTGGAAAGAAAAAATAAACGCAATGTCAATTTACGGATCTCCTGAAACTAATATCTCAGAATTTTTAGTAAAAATCAATGAGTAGGTTTAAATACTTTAATTCTCGGTGATTTCAATATAAATTTAGTGAACCAAGACAATCGCGAGGTAAAAACTTACATTAACAATTTAATTAGTACTGGATATCTTGTATATAATAGAATATCTGATCAATTTGCAACACGTGAAAGTAAAACATCAAATACTATTATTGATCATTTTATAGCACATTTAGTGAGGTATAGATGTTTCTTACATATATTAAATACGTCTTCGTCTGACCATCAAATAATTGTGGTTAGTTTTGACTACCAACTTAGTAGAAATTAGGTTAGTATATTCAAAACAGTGTTAAATTATGAAAACTTATCTAACAACCGTATGTGGTCTCACTTAGACTTATACAAGCTTAGACTTATACAAACTCTTATACAAACTTTTACTATATCTTCTCTGAGTTAAGTTCAATTATAAGAGAAAATACTATAAAGATACAAATTGCTGAAAGTAAAAATAAAATGGTTGGATGAATAAAGATATCCTTAATAAAATCAAAATTAGGGACTCATACTTCAAATTTATAAAATGTACATGAACGATTCTCATATTTCGAAACTTTATGAGAGTAGTAAACAGGAAGTTGGAAAGCTAATCAGACAAGCAAAATTCAGATTTTATTCAAATCAAACCACACGGAACCCTAATAACAGTAGAAATCTATGGAATTTATACAAAAAAATTAAGTTTAATGTTAACGATCCAACCTCTAAATTATAATCAAGGTTCTTGAATGTGACAATAACACAGTAGATAATGATAATGATATTGCGGAAATCGTTAATAGTTATATTATTAACATAACCGATGAATTAGAGATTCAAAAGAAGGAAATCAACCTAAATTTTTTCAATGGCTTTTTATATAATATACAACCAGGTTTTGAATTATGTTATACGGATTTTCAAGAAATTTCAGATGTTATTTCACAATTACGATCAAATGCTGCGGCAGGAATTGACAATATATCAACAAAATTTATAAAAAAAGTTTTCGTATAAATTGGCTAAGTTTGTAAACCGATAATGATCGTCAGGGTTCCCTGAATCATTAAAAACAGCAATCGTCACTCCAATATTTAAAAGCGGGAAAACAGATGTTTTCTCTAATTATCGCTCTAATATCTAACTATTGCCTGTTTTTTAAAAAATATTAAATCGTTATACGAAATCGATTATATAATTTCTCTTATAATAACCCAATTCTAGCTAAAGAGCAGTTCGGTTTTGAGAAATATTCGAATACTGTGGCTAGTTTCAGCTTAACCGATTTCATTTCAAAAGTTACAGATAATCAAAAATTCGTAGCCCGCGTCTTTTTCGACATTCAGAAAGCTTTTGATTGTGCAAACCACGACATTTTCCTTTTCTAAACTAAATCTAAATGTAGAACACATAAATTTCTTTCAAAGCTACTTCTTACACTTCTTTAAAATTTACATCAACGATATTGCGCAAATCAACTCGAATGTCTCTCTTCAACTCTATGCAGATGATGCTGTATTTAAATACGTGGAACAAACTAAAAGTGATTTAACACAATCGACTCAAGAGACCTAGCGGGGATCGAGAAAGTTTTGGCAAATCAGAGACTACTCCTCAATTTTCGTAAAACTAAAGTAATATTCTTTGATAATAAAAAATTTAATTGCTCTACGATTCACTACGGCAACCATACTATTAATTCTGTTAATTGTTTTAAATATCCACGTTTAATCCTCGATGATAAACTGAAATGGTACGATAAGAGAAAATTCTACAACAATATAGCGATAGAAGTGGAAAAAGCATCCAACAACATGCGTCTCCTATACAACAAAATAAGAATCCTGTCAAATTAAAACATGCGATGCAATCTGCCGAACAAAGATATACAGGGACATCTACTAACCTCCTCTTCAGAACAAATATGAAGATGAAGGGAGCATTTCAATGAAATTAATGAAATTAACGAAGTTTTGCAGCAAAAACATGAGGATAAAGAACAAGTTAAAATCAGATCTCGCAGCCGAATGATAACCCGCCATCGATAAGAGAAATTGTAAAAGTGTTGGCAAGACTAAAAGATAAAAAAGCCGAAGGTATGGATGGTATTCCAGCAGAACTGCTGAAAATAAATCCAGGATACATAGCAGAAGCACTTGACCCTATCCTTAAAGATATATGGAATAGCGAAACAATACTATTCTCTTAGAAGTCAGGTATCACAATTAAACTTGAAAATTAAACTTGGCGGGGCATCATAGTTCTCAACGCGGTTAACAAAATATTATCATTAATTATATTATCCAGAACTGAAGGGAGAATTGAAAATAATTTGCGACAACAAGAAGCTGGCTTTAGAAAAAACCTCCGGTGCATCGATCGATCAAACACCCTGAGACTGATAGTAGAACAATCAGCAGAATGGAAGTATCCACTTTACATAACATTATATAGGGCGTTTGACACCATCAAACGTAGCGCAATATAGAATGCATTAAGAAAAGGGCAATATCAAGCAAAATAATCTGCCTGATTGAAAACATGTACGACAATGCAGAAACAAGAGTTCTACACAGCGGCAAACTAAGCGAATTACTAAAAATGAAAACAGGGGTAAAACAAGGTTCCCCAATATTGTTCAACTCAGTACTTGACGGCATTTTGAAGGAAGCATCCTCAGCCCCTAAAGGAATAAATGGAGCATAACCAGTCGCCTGGTACTTTTAGATTATGCAGACGACATAGCCATACTCGCTCACACATATAGAGATATGCAAGGAAAACTTCAAGTGCTGAACATTAAGTCAAAAGAAGTTGGGCTGAAGATAAACATAAGAAAAACCAAATGGAGGGACAGAAAATAGACCAAAACAATCAATACTGGCATTTGGCAGATTATGATCTGTATGGAGATACTTACACCTAACTAGAGGCACCAAAATAAGAATTTTCAATACCAGTGTGAAATCAGTCCTACTTTATGGGAGCGAGACTTGGTTCTTAAAGGAGTTAACCACCAACAAGCTGCGAACATTTGTGAATAAATGCCTAAGAACCATAGTTCAGATTTCCTGGCAAATTTCCAACACGGATAAGTGGTCACTCACGAAACAAGAACCAATAGCACTTAAAATAGAAAGGGAGAAATGGAAGTGGATAAAACAATAATCATAAAGGCACCAAACATTATAGCTCGTGAAGCATTAGAGTGGAGAGGGCAAAAGAAAAATAGGAAGACCACGCATGGAGAAAGACAAAACCTTGACATGGAGGAGAACAATATCGAACGATATAGAAGAAAACGGTAAAACATAGCCAGAAGTAAAACAAATGGCCCAAAACAGAGTACGATGGGGAGGTATGTGGAAGCCCTATGCTTCTCAAGAGAGTAAAAGAAAGAAAAAAAATTAGTTATATTTCTGATAATGTGTAATTCTTTATTGAGAGATTCTCGGTTCATTGGAATATTTAAAATCCTATCTATCATTGCATGAAACACTGGAACTTTAATACTAGCTGGATCTCTTCATGTAAAAGGATCAGAATAAGTTTCTTATCTATAAATTTCAAACCGAAATTTGTTGTCCAAATGTTTAATATCTAATATCTAAAAAATTTATCGCTGTGTCTTGCTCAATTTCCAAAGTGAATTCTATGTTTTTTCCCAATATATAACTCCACTAATTATGAAGTTGACTTTCTGTAAAATTGAAAACATAAAAATTTTGCATACATAAAATAAATGCAGACCTCTTAATTTGTTGTAATCTTTTCAAATAAAAAAAACTTTATTTGGAAAAATGCTTCTATTGCCTCAAAAAAATTGTTTGTTAGATAAATTAGAAAAATGTTCTATGTCTGGGGTATATTAAATTAGAATAAGATTGATAACGGAACCTAAAGGTTGTGTTTAAATCAAAAACAGGATTCTCTCTTTCAGAACTTACAAATCTGTTAATTGCCACCCAACGTGGGGCACAAGTGCTTTTTTTTACTTAAATTGTTTTTAAAGGAAGTGTTGTATAAAAAATTTCTTATAAGAGAAATAAAAATAAAATAAAAAAAAGTAAATGTAACAGTAAGTTGATGCAACCTACTTATTAATACCCTACACCTGAATAATTCGAATTAAATTAAAAATCCATAAATTTTTTTGGCAGCTGCTTGAACTTCTTCTCTATTCTATCTTATTCAACTCAAATTTCAGTAACGTAAAAGAGGCATCCCCTTGGGATATGCATGACACCCCTGTAAAAATTTTTTTATCTTTAAAGTTTTTATCTTTATTAATTTCGAAGAATGTTAATCCTTGGGAGGTGTGTGTCAGGTACCCGAATCCGAGGTACCCGAGAAAACATACCAGAACACAATTTTACTAAAATTAAAGGTTCTACTTTTGTTGGTTTTGGAGATATGCTCGTTGCTCTTGTGCTCGTCCAGAAGTTTCCAAAATACGAATCCATGGTTAAAATTCTTTCAAATGTCAGTTACCAATTTTACAGAAAAGGAAACATAACAGAACACCTTTTAACTAAAAATAAATGTTCCATCTTTGTTGGTTGTGGAGATATACTCGTTTACTCTGGGGCTCGTCCGAAAGCTCCCAAGATTTGAACCCATGGACCAAATCCTCACAAATTTCAGAAACATAAATCAAAATGAAGAAACACCGTTCTGCCTAATTTAAAGGTTATATCTTTGTTGGTTTTGGAGATAATCTCATTTGCTCTGAGGCTCGTTCGGAGGCTTCCAAAATTCAAACCCATGAACCATATCCTCTTAAATTTCAGAGACATAAGTCAAACGGGAAGGAACATAATTGTAAATAATTTAAAGGTTCTATCTTTGTTGGTTTTGGAGATAATCTCCTTTGCTCTGGGGCTCGTTCGGAAGCTTCCAATATACGAATCCATGGTTCAAATTCTTTCAAATGTCAGTTTCCAATTTTATAGAAAAGGAAACATAACAGCACACTCTTGTACTAAAAATGAAGGTTCTATCTTTCTTGGTTGTGGAAATATACTCGTTTGCTCTGGGGCTCGTTCGGAAGCTTCCAAGATCCGAACCAATGAACTAAATCCTCTCAAATTTCAGAGACTTAAATAAAACATCAAAGAACACTACTCTGCCAAATTTAAAGGTTATACCTTAGTTGGTTTTGGAGATAATCTTATTTGCTCTGGTGCTCGTTTGGAAGCTTCCAAAATCCAAACCCATGAACCAAATTATCTTGAATTTCAGAGACATAAATCGAACGGGAAGGAACATCATTGTACAAAATTTAAAGGCTCTATCTTTTTTGATTTTGGAGATAATCTCGTTTGCTCTAGGGCTCCTTCGGAAGCTTTCAAAATCTGAACCCATGAACCTAATCCTCTCAAATTTCATAGACCTAAATCAAACATGAAAGAACACCCTTTTGCTAAATTTAAAGTTTATATCTTTGTTGCTTTTTGAGATAATGTCGTTTTCTCTGCGGCTCGTTCGGAAGCTTCCAAGATCCGAACCCAAGAACCAAATCCTCTGAAATTTCAGAGATTTAAATAAAACATGAAAGAACACCACTCTGTCAAATTTAAAGGTTATATCTTTATTGGTTTTGGAGATAATCTTATTTGCTCTGATGTTCGTTCGGAAGCTTCCAAAATCCAAACCCAAGGACCTAATCTTCTTAAATTTCATAGACATAAATCGAACAGGAAGGAACATCATTATACAAAATTTAAAGGTTCAATCTTTGTTGGTTTTGTATATAATCTCGTTTGCTCCGGAATCATTCGGAAGCTTCCAGAATCCGAAAACATGAACCGATTTTGTCTAGATACGAACTTAGCGTTCCTTTCGTAATTAGTAACCTACTATATAAATTTCATCAAGATAGCTTTATTAGTTTTTGAGTTATCGTGCGAACGGACGGAAGGACGGACAGACGGACGGACATCGTTAAATCGACTCAGGAGGTGATCCTGATTCAGAATGTATATACATGTCCATATCTAACTCGCTTCCTTTTGGTGGTTACAAACACCATATCAAAGTTAATATACCCTATACTTTAGGTGTAGGGTATAACAATTATTAAAAGTGTTATATTACCATAAAAGGAACGAAGATACAACAATAGGAAGTAAAATTTGTGGAACCAAAGAGCAAAGCAGACAACCTGACGATTGTTTAAGGACACCACCTGCTTCAGCAAATCAAATTAATGAAGTTTATAATTTATACTAAGTTTTTTAAATTAAAGAGAACTAATTTAATTTTTGAACAAGTAAATGTAACAGTAAGTCGATGCAACCGACTTATTAATACCCTACATCTGATTTGGATTTGGAAAGTTCTATCTTTGTTGGTTTTGGAGATATACTCGTTTGCTCTGGGGCTCGTCCGGAAGCTTCCAAGATTTGAACCCATGGACCAAATCCTCACAAATTTCAGAAACATAAATCAAACATGAAGGAACACTATTCTGCCTAATTTAAAGGTTATATCTTTGTTGTTTTTGGAGATAATCTCATTTGCTCTGGGGCTCGTTCGGAAGCTTCCAAAATTTAAACCCATTGACCATATCCTCTTTAATTTCAGAGACATAAATCAAACGGGAAGGAACATAATTGTAAATAATTTAAAGGTTCTATCTTTGTTGGTTTTGGAGATAATCTCGTTTGCTCTGGGGCTCGTTCGGAAGCTTCCAAAATCCGAACCCTAGGACCAAATCCTCTCAAATTTCAGAGACCACAATCAAACATGAAAGAACACCATTCTGCCGAATTTAAGGGTTATATCTTTGTTGTTTTTGGAGATAATCTCATTTGCTCTGGGGCTCGTTCGGAAGCTTCCAAAATTTAAACCCATTGACTATATCCTCTTTAATTTCAGAGACATAAATCAAACGGGAAGGAACATGATTGTAAATAATTTAAAGGTTATATCTTTGTTGGTTTTGGAGATAACCTCGTTTGCTCTGAGGCTCGTTCGGAAGCTTCCAAAATCCGAACCCTAGGACCAAATCCTCTCAAATTTCAGAGACCTCAATCAAACATGAAAGAACACCATTCTGCCGAATTTAAAGGTTATATCTTTGTTGTTTTTGGAGATAATCTCATTTGCTCTGGGGCTCGTTCGGAAGCTTCCAAAATTTAAACCCGTTGACCATATCCTCTTTAATTTCAGAGACATAAATCAAACGGGAAGGAACATAATTGTAAATAATTTAAAGGTTCTATCTTTGTTGGTTGTGCAGATAATCTCGTTTGCTGTGGGGCTCGTTCGGAAGCTTCTAAAATACGAATCCATGGTTCAAATTCTTTCAAATGTCAGTTTCCAATTTTATAGAAAGGGAAACATAACAGCACACTCTTGTACTAAAAATAAAGGTTCTATCTTTGTTGGTTGTGGAGATATACTCTGTAATATGCCACTCCAATATACTAAAATCATAACAATAAACATTATATTAATTTTGTATTTCTTTTTACTTTCAATTCCATTTCTTTTTAACTATAAATAAATTAGGTTAAATCATGAATAATGTAACATATGGTTTACATATGTTTAAAATTAAATATCATATTGCAATAATGAACCAAAATATACTAACTATAAATAATGAAGGTTACTTCAAAATATATAAACAAAGAAAGTAGAATTAAGTTATCATATTGCAATATTGAACTAAAATATTTTGTAAATGCATACTGTTTTGCATTGCCAGCATGATACTTGACATATTTATCTATTTTGATAATAATCATTTTTTTAGGCTATTTTGTAATAAATATTGTTTTAGAATGTAAGAAAATAGAATGTAAGAAAATAAATTGTATAAAAGACTTTCTTTTACAAAAAAGAGAGATTACTATTTCAAATTTTACACTTTACACAAATAACGTTAAATAAAACAACTTCTGTGTTTAAATTAACCCTTTTTCTATATTACAAAATATTACGTTGGTGTCAGGTGTGGGGTCTGGAATGTGTTGTTCTAGACGTCAATAAGTTTCAAAAAAAAACTTTTTTATCAAAAAAAAAAAAATGCAATAGTTATACGGTACATCTATGGATGTGCTGCAAAAAAAAACAAAAAAGGAAAAGCTTTTGAAAGTTTTAAAAAAAAAAAAAAATAAGGTTTTTTAAATATTTAAAGAAAAAATAGTTATAAATAATAGTACAAATAAATTTTTACTATTTTCAAAAAAAAAAAAAAGGGAAAATTACATTTTATAAAAATAAAATAATAAATATAAAATTTCTTTGCTATTTTGTTTTTCATGTAAAATGTATTTTGTTTGAAGAAGAAAAGAAAAAAAAAAGGATTAAATTAGTTTTTGTTCTCAATCCTACTATGTTGTCAAAATAAAATATTACTAAATTAAATATATTTAAATAAAATATAAATATAAATAAAAGTCAAAATAAAATATTTACATTCAAATTTTTCTAAATTATAAAAAAAAAAAAAGAAAAGAAAATTTTTTTTGTATGAATCTCAGTTTAAGAACTAGACAAATTCCTAAATCAACTGACGAAAAACTAGTTCCTATACCTATTTCTCGTTCTCCAACGAAGCCTTCGACTTCCACAGCTAAAGCTAATACAGACCCAGTAATAAATACTGGACAAGACATAATTAAACAAAACGATCAAGACCACTTAGACAAAATGTCTCAATTCGACATCGATCGGGCAAATAAAATGATTCCCGTATTTAGTGAAGATTCTGCAGAGTTACACAGATTCCTGCAACTCGCAGAAATACAGTACGAAAGAACTAAAAGGGACGAATTTCTAACAGACTTTTTGGAAGTCATTACCTCTAAAATTTCTGGGCGTGCATATAACGCCACAATAAGGTACCAAAAACTCGATGATTGGGAAAAATTTAAAACTTCCCTTATAGAGAAATTTTCAAAAACCAGATCCACCCAAATAAATCAACTTGATATATTTTCCTTGAGTGAAGGACCAAGGGAATCAGTAACTCACTATTCAGAGAGAATTAAAAGGCTTTTTGATGAATTAAATATAGCCAGTGTTAAAGATTCAATGACAACCGATGGCGTGCAAGCTATATATGAATTAAACGAGTCAATAGTAATGAACAATTTTATAAATGGATTATTGGATCCCCTAAGAATAATTGTTCGCACCGCCAGGTTGCCCTCATTAAACGAATCTATAAATTTCGCGATCAATGAGGAAAAATTAAATGTTTCCACCAATTATAAGCGTAGCAATCAAAATAGGAATTATTATAATGGTAATAATAACAGTAACAGAACTCCTTACTGTAATGTGTGCAAAACAAATACCCATCATACCAGAGATTGTCGAAAGAGCACTATTCTGCCTAATTTAAAGGTTATATCTTTGTTGTTTTTGGAGATAATCTCATTTGCTCTGGGGCTCGTTCGGAAGCTTCCAAAATTTAAACCCATTGACCATATCCTCTTTAATTTCAGAGACATAAATCAAACGGGAAGGAACATAATTGTAAATAATTTAAAGGTTCTATCTTTGTTGGTTTTGGAGATAATCTCGTTTGCTCTGGGGCTCGTTCGGAAGCTTCCAAAATCCGAACCCTAGGACTAAATCCTCTCAAATTTCAGAGACCATAATCAAACATGAAAGAACACCATTCTGCCGAATTTAAGGGTTATATCTTTGTTGTTTTTGGAGATAATCTCATTTGCTCTGGGGCTCTTTCGGAAGCTTCCAAAATTTAAACCCATTGACTATATCCTCTTTAATTTCAGAGACATAAATCAAACGGGAAGGAACATGATTGTAAATAATTTAAAGGTTATATCTTTGTTGGTTTTGGAGATAACCTCGTTTGCTCTGAGGCTCGTTCGGAAGCTTCCAAAATCCGAACCCTAGGACCAAATCCTCTCAAATTTCAGAGACCTCAATCAAACATGAAAGAACACCATTCTGCCGAATTTAAAGGTTATATCTTTGTTGTTTTTGGAGATAATCTCATTTGCTCTGGGGCTCGTTCGGAAGCTTCCAAAATTTAAACCCATTGACCATATCCTCTTTAATTTCAGAGACATAAATCAAACGGGAAGGAACATAATTGTAAATAATTTAAAGGTTCTATCTTTGTTGGTTTTGCAGATAATCTCGTTTGCTGTGGGGCTCGTTCGGAAGCTTCTAAAATACGAATCCATGGTTCAAATTCTTTCAAATGTCAGTTTCCAATTTTATAGAAAGGGAAACATAACAGCACACTCTTGTACTAAAAATAAAGGTTCTATCTTTGTTGGTTGTGGAGATATACTCTGTAATATGCCACTCCAATATACTAAAATCATAACAATAAACATTATATTAATTTTGTATTTCTTTTTACTTTCAATTCCATTTCTTTTTAACTATAAATAAATTAGGTTAAATCATGAATAATGTAACATATGGTTTACATATGTTTAAAATTAAATATCATATTGCAATAATGAACCAAAATATACTAACTATAAATAATGAAGGTTACTTCAAAATATATAAACAAAGAAAGTAGAATTAAGTTATCATATTGCAATATTGAACTAAAATATTTTGTAAATGCATACTGTTTTGCATTGCCAACATGATACTTGACATATTTATCTATTTTGATAATAATCATTTTTTTAGGCTATTTTGTAATAAATATTGTTTTAGAATGTAAGAAAATAGAATGTAAGAAAATAAATTGTATAAAAGACTTTCTTTTACAAAAAAGAGGGATTACTATTTCAAATTTTACACTTTACACAAATAACGTTAAATAAAACAACTTCTGTGTTTAAATTAACCCTTTTTCTATATTACAAAATATTACGTTGGTGTCAGGTGTGGGGTCTGGAATGTGTTGTTCTAGACGTCAATAAGTTTCAAAAAAAAACTTTTTTATCAAAAAAAAAAAAATGCAATAGTTATACGGTACATCTATGGATGTGCTGCAAAAAAAAAAAAAAAGGAAAAGTTTTTGAAAGTGAATAAAAACATTTAAAAAAAAAAAAAAAAAAGGTTTTTTAAATATTTAAAGAAAAAATAGTTATAAATAATAGTACAAATAAATTTTTACTATTTTCAAAAAAAAAAAAAAGGGAAAATTACATTTTATAAAAATAAAATAATAAATATAAAATTTCTTTGCTATTTTGTTTTTCATGTAAAATGTATTTTGTTTGAAGAAGAAAAGAAAAAAAAAAGGATTAAATTAGTTTTTGTTCTCAATCCTACTATGTTGTCAAAATAAAATATTACTAAATTAAATATATTTAAATAAAATATAAATATAAATAAAAGTCAAAATAAAATATTTACATTCAAATTTTTCTAAATTATAAAAAAAAAAAAAAAAAAGAAAATTTTTTTTGTATGAATCTCAGTTTAAGAACTAGACAAATTCCTAAATCAACTGACAAAAAACTAGTTCCTATACCTATTTCTCGTTCTCCATCGAAGCCTCCGACTTCCACAGCTAAAGCTAATACAGACCCAGTAATAAATACTTGACAAGACATAATTAAACAAAACGATCAAGACCACTTAGACAAAATGTCTCAATTCGACATCGATCGGGCAAATAAAATGATTCCCGTATTTAGTGAAGATTCTGCAGAGTTACACAGATTCCTGCAACTCGCAGAAATACAGTACGAAAGAACTAAAAGGGACGAATTTCTAACAGACTTTTTGGAAGTCATTACCTCTAAAATTTCTGGGCGTGCATATAACGCCACAATAAGGTACCAAAAACTCGATGATTGGGAAAAATTTAAAACTTCCCTTATAGAGAAATTTTCAAAAACCAGATCCACCCAAATAATTCAACTTGATATATTTTCCTTGAGTGAAGGACCAAGGGAATCAGTAACTCACTATTCAGAGAGAATTAAAAGGCTTTTTGATGAATTAAATATAGCCAGTGTTAAAGATTCAATGACAACCGATGGCGTGCAAGCTATATATGAATTAAACGAGTCAATAGTAATGAACAATTTTATAAATGGATTATTGGATCCCCTAAGAATAATTGTTCGCACCGCCAGGTTGCCCTCATTAAACGAATCTATAAATTTCGCGATTAATGAGGAAAAATTAAATGTTTCCACCAATTATAAGCGTAGCAATCAAAATAGGAATTATTATAATGGTAATAATAACAGTAACAGAACTCCTTACTGTAATGTGTGCAAAACAAATACCCATCATACCAGAGATTGTCGAAAGAGCACTATTCTGCCTAATTTAAAGGTTATATCTTTGTTGTTTTTGAAGATACATTCATTTGCTCTGGGGCTCGTTCGGAAGCTTCCAAAATTTAAACCCATTGACCATATCCTCTTTAATTTCAGAGACATAAATCAAACGGGAAGGAACATAATTGTAAATAATTTAAAGGTTCTATCTTTGTTGGTTTTGGAGATAATCTCGTTTGCTCTGGGGCTCGTTCGGAAGCTTCCAAAATCCGAACCCTAGGACCAAATCCTCTCAAATTTCAGAGACCACAATCAAACATGAAAGAACACCATTCTGCCGAATTTAAGGGTTATATCTTTGTTGTTTTTGGAGATAATCTCATTTGCTCTGGGGCTCGTTCGGAAGCTTCCAAAATTTAAACCCATTGACTATATCCTCTTTAATTTCAGAGACATAAATCAAACGGGAAGGAACATGATTGTAAATAATTTAAAGGTTATATCTTTGTTGGTTTTGGAGATAACCTCGTTTGCTCTGAGGCTCGTTCGGAAGCTTCCAAAATCCGAACCCTAGGACCAAATCCCCTCAAATTTCAGAGACCTCAATCAAACATGAAAGAACACCATTCTGCCGAATTTAAAGGTTATATCTTTGTTGTTTTTGGAGATAATCTCATTTGCTCTGGGGCTCGTTCGGAAGCTTCCAAAATTTAAACCCATTGACCATATCCTCTTTAATTTCAGAGACATAAATCAAACGGGAAGGAACATAATTGTAAATAATTTAAAGGTTCTATCTTTGTTGGTTTTGCAGATAATCTCGTTTGCTGTGGGGCTCGTTCGGAAGCTTCTAAAATACGAATCCATGGTTCAAATTCTTTCAAATGTCAGTTTCCAATTTTATAGAAAGGGAAACATAACAGCACACTCTTGTACTAAAAATAAAGGTTCTATCTTTGTTGGTTGTGGAGATATACTCTGTAATATGCCACTCCAATATACTAAAATCATAACAATAAACATTATATTAATTTTGTATTTCTTTTTACTTTCAATTCCATTTCTTTTTAACTATAAATAAATTAGGTTAAATCATGAATAATGGAACATATGGTTTACATATGTTTAAAATTAAATATCATATTGCAATAATGAACCAAAATATACTAACTATAAATAATGAAGGTTACTTCAAAATATATAAACAAAGAAAGTAGAATTAAGTTATCATATTGCAATATTGAACTAAAATATTTTGTAAATGCATACTGTTTTGCATTGCCAACATGATACTTGACATATTTATCTATTTTGATAATAATCATTTTTTTAGGCTATTTTGTAATAAATATTGTTTTAGAATGTAAGAAAATAGAATGTAAGAAAATAAATTGTATAAAAGACTTTCTTTTACAAAAAAGAGGGATTACTAGTTCAAATTTTACACTTTACACAAATAACGTTAAATAAAACAACTTCTGTGTTTAAATTAACCCTTTTTCTATATTACAAAATATTACGTTGGTGTCAGGTTTGGGGTCTGGAATGTGTTGTTCTAGACGTCAATAAGTTTCAAAAAAAAAAAAAAAACTTTTTTATCAAAAAAAAAAAAATGCAATAGTTATACGGTACATCTATGGATGTGCTGCAAAAAAAAAAAAAAAAGGAAAAGAAAAGTTTTTGAAAGTTTAAAAAAAAAAAAAAATAAGGTTTTTTAAATATTTAAAGAAAAAATAGTTATAAATAATAGTACAAATAAATTTTTACTATTTTCAAAAAAAAAAAAAAGGGAAAATTACATTTTATAAAAATAAAATAATAAATATAAAATTTCTTTGCTATTTTGTTTTTCATGTAAAATGTATTTTGTTTGAAGAAGAAAAGAAAAAAAAAAGGATTAAATTAGTTTTTGTTCTCAATCCTACTATGTTGTCAAAATAAAATATTACTAAATTAAATATATTTAAATAAAACATAAATATAAATAAAAGTCAAAATAAAATATTTACATTCAAATTTTTATAAATTATAAAAAAAAAAAAAGAAAAGAAAATTTTTTTTGTATGAATCTCAGTTTAAGAACTAGACAAATTCCTAAATCAACTGACGAAAAACTAGTTCCTATACCTATTTCTCGTTCTCCAACGAAGCCTCCGACTTCCACAGCTAAAGCTAATACAGACCCAGTAATAAATACTGGACAAGACATAATTAAACAAAACGATCAAGACCACTTAGACAAAATGTCTCAATTCGACATCGATCGGGCAAATAAAATGATTCCCGTATTTAGTGAAGATTCTGCAGAGTTACACAGATTCCTGCAACTCGCAGAAATACAGTACGAAAGAACTAAAAGGGACGAATTTCTAACAGACTTTTTGGAAGTCATTACCTCTAAAATTTCTGGGCGTGCATATAACGCCACAATAAGGTACCAAAAACTCGATGATTGGGAAAAATTTAAAACTTCCCTTATAGAGAAATTTTCAATCCATCATACCAGAGATTGTCGAAAGAGCAGTCAAAATTTTAATCCTAATTTTAATAAAGTAACTAACCTAAATAGTTCCGCAAAATTTAATAAAGTTCCTCGGTATACAAACCCAAGTGCTAGCCTGCGAGTCAATACACTAACGCTAGAAAAAATTTGTCGTTACTGTAAAAATCCTGGACATACTATATATGAATGCAAAAAATTAGCATTTAATAGAAATAAAAAGAATAGTAATAACCTTTCTCAACCTTATACAAATGAGGAAAACTACCAACAGCCGGGTCCATCGGGTCTTAGGACACAGGCCAGCCAATTAAAATAGAGCGCCCAAATTCTAAATCGACTTCTAAATCAAATACTAAATCGAATAAAATGCCAATTTCTAAATCGACTTCTAAATCAAATACTAAATCGAATAAAATGCCAAACTCTAAATCGACTTCTAAATCAAATCAAAATCAAAATCAAAATTCTAAAGCAAGCGAAATTCCAAATTCAAAATTAAATCAAAATTTAACAAAAACAATAATGATAAATCAATCAAGAAATCGTACGTTTTCCAGTATCTTGTCTCTAGAAATACAGGGTGCGAAAAATCAATTTACAAATTTATTAATAGATTCGGGTGCAAATATAAGTATTATTAAAGTAAATGCTTTGCATGACAATACATATGTAGATTGCATGTCAATTGAATTGAAAGGTATCTCATCCGAACCTATTAATACAATTGGAACTACTACATTATTTATCAAAGTTCCTGGTCATGAACTGAAACGATATGCTATACTTTTTCATGTAGTTTCCGCTAATTTTCCAATTGCGCAAGATGGTATAATTGCCGAAGATTTTTTGAATAAAACTAAAGCAATTATCGACTATGGTAATGATCAAGTAATTTTTAATTTTAATGATTTAAAAGTTTCAATAAAATTTCAAACAGAAAATAAAGTTGTGGTAATACCACCACGTACAGAAAAATTGATTAAATACGGTCCCGTAATAATTCAGGAGAAATCAATTACATGAAAATTGGATATTTTTAACAAATACAATTGTAAAACCAGAAAATGGTTACGTATATCTTAGTATTATAAACGTGAATGAAAAACCATATGAAATATGTAATGAAGAATTAAAAATAAATTCTACTCCTATCAAGAGACCAAATTATCTTGAATTTCAGAGACATAAATCGAACGGGAAGGAACATCATTGTACAAAATTTAAAGCTTCTATCTTTTTTGATTTTGGAAATAATCTCGTTTGCTGTATGGCTCGTTCGGAAGCTTTTAAAATCTGAACCCAAGGACCAAATCCTCTCAAATTTCATAAACCTAAATCAAACGTGAAAGAACACCATTCTGCCAAATTTAAAATTTATATCTTTGTTGCTTTTTGAGATAATCTCGTTTGTTCCGGAATCATTCGAAAGCTTCCAGAAATCCGAAAACATGGACCGATTTTGTCTAGATTCGAACTTAGCGTTCCTTTCTTAATTAGTAACCTACTATATAACTTTCATCAAGATTGCTTTATTAGTTTTTGAGTTATCGTGCGAACGGACGGAAGGACGGTCGGACGGACGGACATCGTTAAATCGACTCAGGAGGTGATCCTGATTCAGAATGTATATATATGTCCATATCTAACTCGCTTCCTTTTGGTGGTTACAAACACCATATCAAAGTTAATACACCCTATACTTTAGGTGTAGGGTATAACAATTATTAAAAGCGTTATATTACCATAAAAGGAACGAAGATACAACAATAGGAAGTAAAACTTGTGGAACCAAAGAGCAAAGCAGACAACCTGACGATTGTTTAAGGACACCACCTGCTTCAGCAAATCAAATTAATGAAGTTTATAATTTATACTAAGTTTTTTAAATTAAAGAGAACTAATTTAATTTTTGAACAAGTAAATGTAACAGTAAGTCGCTGCAACCGACTTATTAATACCCTACATCTGATTTGGATTTTGAAAGTTCTATCTTTGTTGGTTGTGGAGATATACTCGTTTGCTCTGCGGCTCGATCGGAAGCTTCCAAGATGAGAACCCATGAACCAAATCCTCTCAAATTTCAGAGACTTAAATAAAACATGAAAGAACAGGACTCTGCCAAATTTAAAGGTTATATCTTAGTTGGTTTTGGAGATAATCTCATTTGCTCTGGTGCTCGTTCGGAAGCTTCCAAAATCCAAACCCATGGACCAAATCTTCTTAAATTTCAGAAACCTAAATCAAACATGAAAGAACACCATTCTGCCAAATTTAAAAGTTATATATTAGTTGATTTTGGAGATAATCTCGTTTGCTCTGAGGCTCGTTCGGAAGCTTTTAAAATCCGAACCCATTGACCGAATCCTCTCAAATTTTAGAAACCTAAATCAAACATGAAAGAACACCATTCTGCCAAATTTAAAGGTTATATCTTAGTAGATTTTGGAGATAATCTCATTTGCTCTGGAGGTCGTTCGGAAGCTTCCAATATACGAATCCATGGTTCAAATTTTTTCAAATGTCAGTTTCTAATTTTATAGAAAAGGAAACATAACAGTACACTCTTCTACTAAAAATAAAGGTTCTATCTTTGTTGGTTGTGAAGATATAATCGTTTGCTCTGGGGCTCGTTTGGAATCTTCCAAGATCCGAACCCATAAACCAAATCCTCTCAAATTTTAGAGACTTAAATATAAAATTAAAGAACCCCACTATGTCAAATTTGAAGGTTATATCTTTATTGGTTTTGGAAATAATATCATTTGCTCTGGTGCTCGTTCGGAAGCTTCCAAAATCCAAACCCATAGATCTAGTCCTTTTAAATTTCATAGACATAAATCGAACGGGAAGGAACATGATTGTACAAGATTTAAAGGTTCTATCTTTGTTGGTTTTGGAGATAATCTCGTTTGCTCTGGGGCTCGTTCGGAAGCTTCCAAAATACGAATCCATGGTTTAAATTCTTTCAAATGTAATTTTCTAATTTTATAGAAAAGGAAACATAACAGCATAATCTTGTATTAAAAATAAAGGTTCTATCTTTGTTGGTTGTGGAGATATACTCGTTTGCTCTGGGGCTCGTTCGGAAGCTTCCAAGATAAGAACCCATTAACCAAATCCTTCCAAATTTGAGAGACTTAATTAAAACATGAAAGAACACCACTCTGCCAAATTTAAAGGTTATATCTTTATTGGTTTTGGAGATAATCTCATTTGCTCTGGTGCTCGTTCGGAAGCTTCCAAAATCCAAACCCATGGACCAAATCCTCTTAAATTTCAGAGACATAAATCGAACTGGAAGGAACATCATTGTACAAAATTTAAAGGTTCTATCTTCGTTGATTTTGGAGATAATCTCGTTTGCTCTGAGGCTCGTTCGGAAGCTTCCAAAATCCGAACCCATGGACCAAATCCTCTCAAATTTTAGAGAGATAAATCGAAGAGGAAGGAACATCGTTGTACAAAATTTGGGTTATATCTTTATTGGTTTTGGAGATAATCTCATTTGCTCTGGTGCTCGTTCGGAAGCTTCCAAAATCTAAACCCATGGACTAAATCCTCTCTAAATTTCAGAGACGTAAATCGAACGGGAATGAACATCATTGTACAAAATTTATAGGTTCTATCTTTGTTGGTTTTGGAGATAATCTCGTTTGCTCCAGAATCATTCGGGATCTTCCAGAATCCGAACCCATGGACCGATTTTCGTAATTAGTAACCTACTATATAAATTTCATCAAGATAGCTTTATTAGTTTTTGAGTTATCGTGCGAACGGACGGACGGACATCGTTAAATCGACTCAGGAGGTGATCCTGATTCAAAATATATATACATGTCCATATCTAACTCGCTTCCTTTTGGTGGTTACAAACACCATACCAAAGTTAATATACCCTATACTTTAGGTGTAGGGTATAATAAAGAATTAAGAAATAAAATTATAAACTAGAAATTTTAGAACATTTAGAACATTAGAACATAAAATTTAAAAAATTTAAATTATATGTTTTACTATTAAATTTTTAGAATCTAAAAAAAAACTTTATACTACATTTAAGCTGGTATTAAATAATAAAATCAAATTAAATTTTAAACAAATCCTTTTAATTTAATTGAAAATAATTATCAGTTAAAGGAAGTGTAAGCTTATGGGAATGTACTAATAATTTTTTTTTCTCGTAAAAATTATAATATCTAAATTAAATTTTTTTTTTATTATTACATTAAAATCTACTTTTTCCAGAACCATTAACCTTTTCTAGTAATTTTTGAGTCTGATTAACATTTAAATTTACGGTTAATACTTCGAAATTAAAAAAAAATTTGCAAAAATCGCATTTATAATATTATGTCTCTAACAAAAAAATAGGACTTTTAAAGGTAAGCCCTAGTGTTGAAACTTACGAACTGGTTACCATTAAATCTGGAGTAAATTATGCTCATACAAATTTAGATGCCATAAAATCCCTTCCAGAATTCTTTGGAGAATCTACCTTATCCTGCATGGCGAACAGCTACCAATTTCGCAATGCAGTATCATACTGAGGGATCTGAAATTTATTACATCGCTATGGGAATTTTTCGAAACAAAAAATTTGGATCAGCTAATGCTACCGTTTCTTCCTTCAGTACTGTACTAAATTTTATCATCACTAAACTAGATTTTATCAGGCGATAATATCAAGATTGGATCAGGCATATTCAGATAAGACACATAGACACGTGTTGGAAAATGAATTAAATATTTTAAGACAGCGTAATTCATCTATTGCAGAATATTATGACTGCGTAGATTTAATTAATAAGCATATAATGAGTAATAGTAGCAATGATGAGTTAGTGAATGTCGTTAATGAGCGTGCCAGAGCAAACGCTCTTAAGGTCTTTATTTGGTGTTTTTTTCGACCAATATGTGATATATTGTTTACATCGAGACCTACAGATCTTTCAACCACTTTAGCCATTGCCCAGAAATTAGAGGTAAACCATAAACGATATGAATTTGAGTAGGTAATGGGGTACCATGGCGTGGAAATTTTGTGCGAGAAAGAGATAGCAATATCAATGTCAATGAATTCACGACAAAGGTGTTTGAACTTTTAAGGAATGTTGTTGGCGCGTGTGCATAGGAATGTTATTAAGCTTTATGGTTACGACAAAGGTGTTTGAACTTTTAAGGAATGTTGTTGGCGCGTGTGCATAGGAATGTTATTAAGCTTTATTGTCACGACAAAGGTGTTTGAACTTTTCAGGAATGTTGTTGGCGCGTGTGCATATAGAAAAGTTGTTTATTGTGAATAATTACATAATAGATTGAAATGTTTTTTTTTTTTTTTTGCATTATGTTAGTTTGAAAGCTTTTTTAACACAAAAATGCAGTTGTTATTTATGGCTATGAGATAAATAAAATGCAGTTATTGACCTTGATATTGTTTATGAGATAAATAAAATGCAGGTATTGACCTCATATGAATGTATAAAATCGTGTGAAAAAAGTTGTATTTAATGATTAATTTTTTAAACAAAAAATGCAGGTGTTTGATATAAAATGATTTATTATATTAATTACTTTGTATTTTGTAAATTCACCTATTGGTAAATTTTCTGCTGGTTACTTTGTATAATGTGAACTAAATTTTTGTTATTGCACATAAGAGAAAAAAAGTTGTATTTATTGATTTATAAGTACTTGTTAATGTAGAACGAAAATTTAAGAACAAGTGCGGAAAAATGAAGTATAGTTTTTTTTTTTTTTTTGCATTATTAAAATGTTAGATTGAAAGCTTTTTATACCCGTACGATAGGATCGGGTATAATAAAATTACTCCTCCGTTTGTAACACCTCGAAATAAGCGAGCTAGATATACCTTCAAAGGTATGGATCGGATCAGAAAAAAATTCTAAGACTTTTGAGCCATGTCCGTCCGTCAGCACGCGAACTCAAAAACTAAGAAAGCTAGAATCTTGAAATTTACACAAAATATTTTGGGAGTAATTTGTAGGTTCCCTATTTTTTTTGGTTGAGTTTGGACCAAGCCTTAGGGTAGCTCTCGAACACCTAACTTTTAGATCCCCACATTTTTTTTGCAATAGAGCTATGAAATTTTAACTACTGATAGATCTCACAAAAATATTAATTTTATTTTTAATAACTTTTTTTTGTAGCCCCACCCGTTACGGAGCTACAGCTCCCCAAAAGTTCAAAAAAGTTCTATATTTAAATTGTTATAGCACAAGTTGTATAAGGTATATATTCATTTTGAAAACGCCAAACGATTACTACTTTTATTAGCTTTAAAATTATATATACAATAAATATATATTTGTGGCATACGGTGTCTTAATTTACCGTTATGCGAAACTAAAATTTTGCAAAATCCTTTAACCCTTCTATCTTCTGAACGAGTTAAGTTGGAAACTTGAAATTTCGACAGAAGTTAGATCTTTGAAAATAAGTATGAGTCATTTCAGAAATTTTTTTTGTATCATTCCCCGTTTAGGAGCTGTAAGGAGTCAAAAACTGAAAATTTCCTATTTTTAAACACCTGTAACTTGAACACCTGTTAAAATTTTTTTGAAGTAATACACAAAAATTAAAGCTTCAACATTATACTCTTATTTCTGTTAACAACTTTTTTTAATAATATAGGGTTACTTTATAATTGACGAAAGTGTTACTTGATTTTTTCAAATTTTCTAACAAATTTCTTTAACGAATTTTTTCCATTTTGTTTTACTCGATAATTTGAAATTGTTGAGGATACAATGCGTAGTACATAAAAATGCAAATAAATAAACAACATAACGGTTGCTTGAAGAATTTTTATTTATATGATATTAATATATATAAATATACGTATATAATATCATGTTTATTTACATATCGTATATGTCACTAGTGAATGAATGATAAGAGTATAGATGTATATTATATAGCGCCGTATTTACATACATATATGTATTTTATTGTACTAATAAGAAATTATTCTGTCAATGGATAATATAATATAATATTTAAAATTATATTTACTATTTTGTACTAAGTAAATTTAATATACATTTACCGCTTAGTATTAAATGGTACTATAGAATATTTGAAAAAGTTTTGGATTGATAATCGTTATGTGAAAGGTTAGAATCTGCTTTCGAAGAATGTACATATAAACATATAGTTTGAATATATGTACAACCCATAGTTCTAGAAATTATAAAATTCGTCCAAATTATTTTAAAATAATAAAATATTAAAAAAATAATATTGTGAGCAGAGTGACAGGCTGTTAACATACTAACGGTTCGTACGGGTATCTAAGAGTTGACAAAGGCAACTGTATTCTTCCTCGTTTTAATACAAAAATGCAGTTGTTATTTATGAGACAAATAACATGCAGGTATTGACCTTGATATGTATGTATAAAATCGTGAGAAAAAAAAAAGTTGTATTTAATGATTAATTTTTTTAAACAAAAAATGCAGGTGTTAGATATGAAATTATTTATTCTATTAATTACTTTGTATTTTGTAATAGGAAAAAAATTCAGCTATTGGTAAATTTTCTGCTAGTTACTTTGTATAATGTCTACTAAATTTTTAGTTATTAGAACATTATAAAATGAAAGTATTGAATATATTATGTTAACTACTTTGTATTTTTTTTTTATTTATTTATTAAAGAATTGAGATAGACAGTAAAACTGGTATAAATCTCTTCTATAATCTAACTTAAAACTAATTTAATATTTAAAATTATAATAAATATTAATAAAATTTAATACACAGGTTAAAATTTTAGATACATTTCATTTTTTTTTTTTTTTTTTTTTTTGCTTTTTTATATATTTTTCAATTATTTAATTGGGGTAGTACAGCTTTCAAACGTTTGTTGAATAACCTTATGTTGGGAGCATATTTTATATAGGCAGGAAGACTATTGAAGCTTTTTATGCCATTAAACATAATATCTCTTTTACCTCTTTCAGTTCTGGGTGCTTCTAATCGATAATGTTCCGCACTTCGTGTGAAGTAGCTATGAATTGAAGCATTTGTTTGTATTTTCAAATTGCTTTTGGTTAAATTATTTGATAGTTTATAAATCAACTTGCAGTTTTCCAAAAATATTTTTTGTTCAACGGTAGGTAAATTTCGATCAGAATACAATGATGTAGTTGGAGAATCATATGGAAGTCTGTATAAGATTTTAATAGCTCTGTTGATAATAGCGCTAACTGAACTAATAACGTATTTGCAACTTTGACTCCAAACTGGAATTAAATACCTTATTTTAGACTGAATGTGGGCGTAGAAGACCAATTTAGCTATATCCTCACTTAGTTTAGGACACCTTCCAATTGCACCAGTTAATGATAAAACGGCTTTTTTTAAATTATCTATATGAATTTTCCAAGAAAGATCTTCATCAATAAGTAAACCTAGATATTTCGACGATTTTACTCTTTGTATTTGTTGATTATTAATATTGATTGATAGATTAATGTTTTCTTTATTTTTTTGTTTAAATATGATGAATTCAGTTTTAGAGATGTTAATTGTTAATCTCTTATGATTTAGCCACTCACTAACTTTGTATAAATCATTATTAATATTTTCTTCCAGTTGGTTCTTGTTTTTACCTTTGTACAGAATAATTGTATCATCTGCAAACATTGAATAATGTCCACTTAGCCCAATTTTGTTGAAGCTATTCACATAAGCTACATAAAGAATAGGTCCTAGAACTGTGCCTTGTGGAACTCCAATTTGTAGACTTGCTTCTTCACTAATATGGTCTTTTATTCTGGTTTTGATTTTTCGAAAATTTAAATACGATTTAAATAGATTGGCTGCAACTCCTCTTATACCCATATTGAAAAGGCTATTTATTAATATATCATGATTTACGGTGTCAAAAGCTTTTTTTAGATCTAAAAGAATAGCGGCTGCGTAGTTATTTTTATCTAACGCCATATTTATGAAATTAACAACTTCAAGCGCAGCGGATTCTGTGCTGCTTCCGTTTAAAAAACCAAATTGATAGTCATCAATTAGATTTGAATTTGTGAAGAATGCAATTAAACGACGTTTAATAACCTTTTCAATAATCTTAGATAGACAATTTGTCAAAGATATTGGTCTATAATTGTTAACATCTGTCCTTTTTCCTGATTTAAAAATTGGAGTGATAATACAATCTTTGGCCTTATTTGGAAAAACACCAGTCGATAAAATTTCATTTATTATATCAGAAAGCTTGTTTGATATTATGTGTCTAATTGATTTGATATGTTTTATTGAGATGCCATCTGGTCCAGGAGATGAGTTAGTTTTAAACGAGTTTATAATTTGTGTTATTTCATTACTATCTGTTGGAATAAAATAAATTGAGTTCTGATTTATGTGATCCTGTGTATTTATTACATTATTTGTAAGGTTGTTGAAGTTTTTACTAACTTGCTTTCGACGGTAGCAAAATGATCATTTAGAATATTAGCTGCTTCTAAGTCAGAAGTAGTGATTTCTCCGGTGTTCTTTGTTACGTGTATTGCCGCACTCTCTTTAGAAATGTTCGAACTTAAGTGCTTATTAATCATTTTCCACAGCTGTTGAGAGTTGCAACTTTCACTTATTTGGTTGTTGAAGTAGTTATCCTTTGCTTCTTTTATTAATTTTTGAATATAGTTTTTAATTTTTTTATATCTATTTTGCAAATCATAGTTGTTTTTTTGTTTACGAATTTTAGCATAAAGTTTATTTCGTATTTTGATTAAATTAAGTATAAACGGAGTAATCCAATGGTTTTGTTTCCGTCTTCTGACTATTCTTGTTGAAGAAGCTAATGCTTTACTTACATTTATACATTCCGTAATTTCATCATAAGAGTTACACATTGGATTTTTTGCGCAACTAAGTTTTGGAAAGCATTCCAGTTAGCTTTTTCTATAGTTACTCTTGTCATTTGTTCGAGTATGATATCGCATTTTTCAATATTTATCTCCAAAACTTTGTGGTCACTAATAGGATTATCCGACAATTTGATTGTTGCATTAAAAGTTTTAAAATTGGCAATAACGTGATCAAGGATGCTTCCATGATTACAATCAGATTGGCAACTGCAATTTACGGCTTGCCGAGTTATTCCGTTGATAGTGGTATCATTTATTATGTTAAAGTTGTATGATTCAACTATATTAATATAAGTAATAGTGTTTTCATTATTTGAAAGCAAGTCTATGTTGGTATCACCTACTATGATACAGTTTTTACTGAAAGTCTTTAAGAGAATACCCACTGAATCGATGTAATGGTTTTTATCAATACCAGGAGCATTATACATTGTAATAATTTTAATGTTGGGTTTACAATTGAGTAGTTGAATTCCAATAGGATTAAATTTCTCATTTACAGAATTGGGTAATGCAAGAGAAGTAAATGCTAATTTGTTTTTTATATAAATTGCTGTTCCACCGCCCCTGTTATTTTCTCTGCAGTGATGGATGGATGAAAATTCAGGAATCTGCATAAATGGGATTTCGGATGAATAAATCCATGTTTCATTTAATATAACAATATCTGGAGAATGTGACTTAATTAATAGAGTTAGATCATCAATTTTATTCTTCATACTTCTAATATTAACATACAAAATATTTATTGAATTATTTTTATTGACAATATTTATAGAACTCATCATTTTGATATGGGTGTCATATATTTATTCCAACTTTCTCTAACTTTTTGAATGTAGTCTCTATAGTTATTATCAATATGTCTTCTGTATGAAGTTAAATCTTTATTGACGTCTTCTTTGGAAATTCCTATTCTTTCATGGTAAGTGAAATATATTTGACATAGTTCCTTGTAATTTGTTGGTAGTCCATCTTGATTTATTAAGACCTTTAAATTAGTTTGTGTAATTCCAGCATAACATATATCAGTATGATCATAAAAGTATGAAAGGAAGAGCCTGACATTATTGTAAATTCTGAAATCCCTTAGCCGCGAAAGCACATATATACTGTCACCTTCCTCTACTGCTTTGCGTGTTAATTTTACTATTGGTGGTTCCAGTGTGACAAAGTGGTCTTTCTTTAAAAATTCAGGTTTTGTTTGAGGATTAAGCGTTTCACCTTTGATCCAATTCGAATAATTAGGAATTGGAATGTCATTAATAGGATTTATATCATTGATATTATTAGTATTTTCATTTTTAATATTATTATTTCCATTATTTGTTATAATATTAACATTATTGATCTTATTTTTTGTGTTTATAATGTTTTTCTTATTACCCCATAGTTTAGATAGATATTTATTAAACACATTGTGATTCATTTTATTTAAAGAATTTTTTTTAGAAGCAGTTTCTTTTGTTATTACTTTTTTATTATAATTTGCTGATGAAGCAGTTACATTTTTTGAATATTTATTTTTATCAGGTGGTTTATTTATTGTTATTTGGTTAGTTGAATTAGTTGATTTTGAGGTTAATGCTTTTTCCGTTTGTTCATTCAAATTAGTACAACTGCAGTTTTCTGAATATTCAGGGGAAGTATTTGTTGAAGTTTCACTTAAATTCATCGAATTATTTTTAACTAATTCGTCAGCATTTGACTGTAATTGCTAATAACCAATTTTCTTTTTTATTATGCTTAATTTATTTAGATAAACTGGGCAGTTTTTACTGAAAGTGTCGTGGTCATTATCTAAATTTAGTTTCAGCCTCTTATTAGCTTCAATGCAATTAATACATTTAACTACTTTCTTCTCTTTGCACTCACTGTTGGTATGTTTCTGAAGACAATTTGAACAAGCTTCATCATTTTTACACTCAGCCGCTTTATGGTTGAACCCTTTACATTTAAAGCATCTAAGCACTCTTAAGGCATCAAACACTTTGCAGCGTTCCCAACCAATTGATACTTTTTCATTTACAATTGCTTTTGGAAAAGACTCCTTATCAATTTCAATAATGGCATTATATTTTATATCATTATATTTATTTACCTCGTACATTTTTATTAATTTAATTTCACTCACTTCTAAGTGTTGATTTTGATCTTTTAGTTTATTTATCAATTCATCACCCGAATACTTTGAGGTCATATGTACAATTTCAATTCTTGGTTTTAGTTCAGTAGGAATTTTGACTTGATACTTCTCCTCTAATTTACTTTCTATTGCAGATTTGATTTTATTTCTTTCCTGTACATTCTCCGTTTCCACGATAATTATTCCATTTTTTCTATTTTCAATATTATTAATTTTAAAGTTTTTTGGGTCTACCTTCTTATTTAATTCCATTCGTGTTATATTACACTTTTGTTTAGTTAACGGTTTAATAACTAAAGGTACTTTTTTTTTAATTACTGGAAAATTATTTTTGCTTACACTTGCATTTTGTTTTACAATATCTGAATAAAAAATATTCTGACCTACATTTCGTTCGCTTTCATTTTCATTAAAGTTTTTTAAACGTTCACAAAGTTCATCGTTTTCTAATACCGTATTATGAATAGTCGTATTAAGTTTTTCACTTTCCGTTTGAAATAATTCTGTAATTTTCAAAAATTTTTCAAATTCTTTTTGTTGAACTTTTTTTATACTTTCTAACCGTTCAGTATATCTTTCTTCAATAGCTTTTAAAAGCTGCATTGTTTCTGATTAATTTTTTTTTATCGCATTATCAAATTCCTGTTTATATTCACACAAATAATCACTGTTTTTTTTAACCGCACAACTAATATTTTGAAGAACCATATCTACAGTTTGTATGTATTGAATACAATCATCACATACAAATTTAATGTTCAAATTTGAGTTTAATATATTGCTTGCTGCCTGGTCAAGCCCCGAGCACTTGGAGGCATTGTGGAAAATCTTTCCACACACTCCGACGCACCGAATTCCGGTTTCACCTCTTATTTTCGTCCGGCATTTATAACAGTCAGCCATACCGTTTAGTTGTATGACTAACTGCTTGAGAACTAAAAAATAAAATTTCTTTTTAAGTTTTTTATCAACCGCGAGTCAAAAACACGTCCGATCGCGATGAAAGTTTAATTCTTTATCGACAAGATGGAAAATGGAATTTCAACTAAAACAGCTGCCAGAGAATGCAGAGCCAGTAGCCTGGATAAAGGTGGCTATAAATGAAGTAATAACATATGGCACCAAACACATTTTACCCGCAGATAAAGTGGGTATAACCTTTTATGGAAAAAGTTTTGAAGAGCGTTGTTCTGGTTGGATAAATTTCAGAGACGCTGCTGAAGTTAAATTTGAGGATATTTGGGAAATGATAAGTAAAATTTTCCAAAGTAATTCCGAAGGTAAGTGCATTAAACATAAATATATATTTGTAGTAGCTATATTTAGGTATATTATAATATACAGGATTGAGTACTGATACTTTTTGCCTGGGGATAACTACTGTGCGATTACCTCAAGATAGTGGGAAAAATGGTAGGAATTATAATTCGGAGAAATGCGCAAAACGTAAAGGCATCATCACAATTAGAAACAAGGATAACCTGTGCCTTCCACGAACACTTATAATTGCTAAGGCCCATATAGAAAAAGATTCAGAATATACTAAGATCAAGAAAAACACCGGTAAATTACAATCAAAAATTACCACAGATCTCATCAACAACGCTGGAGTAGATATACCAGAAAACGGGTGTGCGATACCAGAGCTTCAACAGTTTCAGCGATATTTAAAATATAAAATTGTCGTTTACCAATATGGAAGTAAAGGTAGAGATGTTTTATTTGAAGGAAGTGATGATGGCAAAAGATTGAACCTGCTATATCATGAACGTCATTACAACGTTGTGACATCATTAACAGCTGCATTCTGTTCATATTATTGTGAAATATGTCACATACCGTACAACAGCAAAAACAATCACAGATACTTTGGTACATGCCCACAGTGTCAACAATCTCCGGCATGTGCAAAAGATCAAAAAATATTTTATGTGAGGGTTCTAATCGTTATTTTAGAGGGCAACAATGCCTCACTAATCACAAAGCTTCGGGATCTTCAAGAAAAAGTGTTTGCTTCGGTGATTAGATGTACCGAGTGTTTAAAAACACATTTACGAAATAGAAGACATTTTTGTGGAGAATACCAAGGCCAAGAGCATCTATATTACATACATCCAGATGTACGGCAAGCAAAAACAGGAGATATATTATATATATTTTACGATTTGGAAAGTCGACAATAACAAATTGTACAGGAAAAAAATTAAATGAAGAATCTATAGGAGAAATTAAACAATATGAAGCTAATCTATGTATATTTCAACAACGATGCGATTTATGTTTATATGAGGAAAATCTTTTCTTTTGTCAAAAATGTAAATTTCGTACTACGATTAAAAACAAAAATGTAATAAGCGATTTCTTAGCTTATATTTTAACACAAAGAAAAATATTTAAAAATATAATCGTACTAGCACATAACGGTCAAGCGTACGATCACCAATTCATATTGAACGATATTTTGGAAAATACGTCGTTGAAGTCAGAACTTATAATGCGGGGTACAAAAATAATTTTGATGATATTAGAAAATATTAAGTTTTTAAATTCATTAAATTATTTTCCAATGGCAATTTACCACCAGTATCAAAAAAGGGATATTTTCCGCATTCTTTTAATACAACTGAAAATGAAAATTATATTGGACCCCTCCCGCCTGTTGAATATTCCAAACCAAATACAATGAAGGTAGAAGAATGTTCTACTTTTCTTAAATGGTATGAAGAACACAAAAATGAGCAGTTTGATATGCAACGCGATATAGTTGAATACTGCACTAGCGATGTAAACATTTCATGTAAACATCAACAATGTTACATAGAAGTCATCTTGACTATCCATCTTTGTTAACTTCTGCTAAAACATAAAATGTGGAACTATTTATATGTTGTCCATTCAGGTGTTGATGAAGTTCTTAGTTTTGGACTCCTTAGTAAAGATTTTAGTTTTCACTTTTTTGTTTCGGGAAACTATGAAAGTATAGTTGAGGAAATTGAAATACCGATCTTAGTGTCTTCTTTTTTCAGGTACAGCAAGGTACAGCAACGGTAATTACATCACCACTTGGTGTTTCAAACAATCGATAATCAGAGCTTAGAGATGGTCTTTCTACTAATTTTTCATCTTTCAACATTTCAGTTTGAGCTAATTTTTAAATTAATTTTCATCATCCAAATCGTAATGTGTTAAATCGATATCCATATTTGAATATTCTTTTTTAGGGTCATATTCAAACACATCATCTGTAACTAATGGTAAAAAATCGGTCTGTGCTGATGTTGATTTGTATTTAAGTAATTCAGTTTCTGTATATACATTTCGTTTAGAAAAGAATTTTGTTTGAGTCCTTTATCAAATGTAAGATTATTAGCCTTTTCTGGTAATCTTTTTGTGTGTCTTTTGTTAATTCCATATTTGAGAAGGTTTTAATGATATAAATACCATTTTTGCAATGGTTTTAATTTTTTATTATATAAAACTTTTTTCATTTTTTGATCAAATAAATCTAAGTTTTTATCATCTTGAAATGATTTGCTAAATTTTAAAAATATTTCTGGTGACATAACAATCATTCGCTGCATTATATCTTACTGAGAAGTTTTCCTATTACACCAGATAATATAGTACCAATTAATGTAGGTAAAAATCCTCCATATTGAATTAATATTTTTCGTTTAGCTTTTATACTTTTCTTAGCACAGGCTAGAAATCTTAATTGTTTTTTATGTTTTTTTAGTTTTGCTTTTTGTGCTGGTGATATATTATTATTTCCATTTAATATATTGATTGCAATTTCAGCAATAGTTTCTTTTAAGAATATTTAATTTAAGAATATTTTCACGAACACCCGTATCACAATAGCATATACAATATTCTTTTGAAAAAATATTAGTTTTAATACGAAACAAATCGTTAACGTCTCTTGTTAAATCTAACACAATATAACCATGTGGACTTGAGGTTGATTCATTATATACCCCTAGGAAATCGTTTATATTTTCCGGATATAGATGTCTAGCTAAAGGAAAAATTTGGGATTTGTCTCGAGGGTTTTTAAAAAGTACTAAATATTTACAATTTAATGGAATATCTCGGGAGAATTTCCCCTGATGAAAAACGTTTTGCCTTAATAATATAATAGATAAATTGCGATGGTGCGAATCTTTAGTAAAAAGTTCGCATACCTGTTTATTTGCAGAATCTAACATTAAATCATCTAAAACAATTAAAGTAGGTTTATTTTCCCCAAAAGTAGGTTTATTTTCCCCAGAGAAATTTATACTTGTTGGAGTAGCAGACATTTCTGGGTTACACCATTTTATTTTTTCAATTTTTGGATGTAAATATTTTTTTCTGTTAATATTTTTAATTAAGTTACATACAAATGTTGTTTTTCCACATCCAAATGGTCCCGCAACCATTATTGTAAATGGATGATTAAAATATAGCATTATCGGCTCGTGTTTTATAAGTCATTGAAAGGTAATTAGATTTGTTCTTTAAATATATAAATAAATAAAAGCATAAACGTGTATAAGTTATTCTCATTTTAAAAGATGGAGGTGAAAGAAGTGGAAGAGTTTCTAAAATCATATTCCTCAGTCTTATTAAATGAGCATAAGTAACGTATTTTTCCCATGTATAAATACATTAAAGAATTTTCAACAACAGAAAAATTTACGTCAATATACGGAACTCATTTTGTTCTTTGTTCTTGGGCTTACGACAACTCGTTATCTGGACCTGATACATGTAACTGTTGCTCTATAGAAAATTATAAAATAGAATTGGAAAATATGATTAAATGGTACAGGCATAGTATCAAGGGCACAAATAGTATCGGAAATACATAGACCAGCCAGACGAAACTATTCAAAAAGGTATAAACGGTACATGGCAAATCGATTGAGTAGAAATGATTCCATATGCAAAGTATAACAAAGGAAATAAATATTTATTAACTGTAATAGATATCTTTTCAAAATATGCTTATGCTGAGCCAATTAAAACTCAAAATGCTAATAACGTTTTACTTGGCATGCAAAATATTTTCAAACGCGCTGGAACACACCCAAAAAATATTTAATCTGATCAAGGTAAAGAGTTTTTTAACAAAGAATTTGGAAAACTTGTGGAAATAAAAAAATTAATCATTATCATACATATTCTGAAATGAAAGCATCCATAGTAGAACGTTTTAACCGTACTTTAAAAAATTCAATGTGGAAGCAGTTTAGTTTTCAGAGTAATTATAAGTGAATATCTATTTTTCCTTCAGTTATTGAGAAATAGAACTCAACATATCATCACACAATTAAACTTCAACATAAAAAAGTTACAAAAGCAAATAAGGAATATATTTTGAAGAACATTTACATGCAACCGAAATTTTATCAGAAAGCAAAATACAAAGATGGAGATTATGTACGCATAAGTAAACACAAAGGAAACTTTGCAAAAGGTTATCAACCAAACTGGTCAACAGAAATATTTACAATTAAAGAAGTAAAACGCACAGACCCAATTACTTACAACTTACTTGATTATACAAAAACACCGATGTCCGGTTCTTTTTACGAGCCTGAACTTACTCAAGTCAAAAAACCTGACATTTTTCTTGTTGAAAAAATATTGAAAAGAAAAGGAAATCAAGTTTTTGTTAAATGGCTGGGTTTTGATAAAGATCACAATTCTTGGTTAAATAAAAACGATATTATATGAAACTAATTTGCTTTTTTATTTTTACAATTAATTATTAAATTTTTTGCACATTTATAGTTTTCAATTACATATCTCAAATTTGCATAATACATAAAACTAAGATACCATATCAATGTTAATACCTACATTTATTTATCTTATAAATAACTACTGTATTTTGGTGTTAAAAAAAGCTTTCAAACTAGCATTTTAATAATGCAAAAAAAAAAAAAAAAAACTGCACCTCATTTTTCTACACCTGTCCTTAAATTTTCGTTCTACAATAACATGTACTTATAAATCAATTTTTTTTATCTTTCTAATACAACTTTTTAATTAATCTAATACAACTTTTTTTTTTCTTTTTTTTCAGGATTTTATACATACAGCCTTTACTTTAAATTACTTTAAACTAAGAAACAATATCAAGCTCAATAACTGCATTTTATTTATCTCATAAATAACAACTGCATTTTTGTGTTAAAAAAGTTTTCAAACTAACAGAATGCAAAAAAAAAAAAATTTGAATCTATTATGCAATTATTCACAATAAACAACTTTTCTATATGCACACGCGCCAACAACATTCCTTAAAAGTTCAAACATCTTTGTCGTGACCATAAAGTTTAATAACATTTCTATGCGCACGAACCATTTCTATGCGCAATTTTTTAGGGTAAATTCGCTCTTACCATTTATATCTAAAACTACTAAAAATGGGCAAGAGCTTCGAATTTTAATAGATACGGGTACTTCAAAAAGGTATATTAAAAATTTTCGCTTTCTAAAAGGCAATTCACTAGTAAAAAACCCTTTTTTGATTAAATCTGTAAAAGGGAGTAATCTCATTTGTAAGGACATCGATGCCAAGATTTATCTCATTGAAGAATGATTAGTTAACAAAAATGGACAGGAAAAATTGCAACATATTAATTGCTTGCAGACAAATTCCATCTCAATAGACAAGACTAATATTCAAAGTTTATACGACTTAATCCAGAAATATATTATGGTTTTGCTGAATTAAATACGAAATTACCTGATAATACCCAAATTAAAGCCACAATTAAAACTTCAATAAAGGCACCTATTTTATGTAGGAGTTATCCATATCCAATATCTGCAACTAAGGTCATCAATAAAGAAATAAAGACACTTCTTCACGATGGCATAATTAGACAATCTTCTTCTCCATATAATTCGCCTGTCCATGTCGTAGGAAAACAAAGAATTGATGAAAATGGAAAATCAAAAATGCGCATGGTTATTTGATTTTAGGAAAATAAATGATAAAACAGTTCCGGGTCGATACTCTATTCTCGATACCACTACTATATTGGAACATCTAAGAAAGTCAAAATTCTTTACCACTTTAGATTTAAAATCCGGTTTTCATCAAATAATTCTTTGCGAAAAAGATCATTTAATGTAAAATGAACCGCAAAAAACCGCATTTAATGTAAACAATGGAAAATACGAATTTTGTCGTTTACCTTTTGTATTGAAAAATACTCCTAGCAATTTTCAACGTGCTATTGATGATGTTTTACGTGAATATATTGGGAAATCATGTCACGTTTATGTAGATGACATTATAATTTTTTCATCTGATGAAGAAATGCACTTATTAGGTGTAGAAAAAATTGTCGAAAAATTAGAGAACGTTGGAATGCGTATTTCTGCAGACTTTTTGGGATTAGCAGGGTACTATAAACGATTTGTAAAAGATAATTCCGCAATTGGAAAGCTGTTAATATCAAAGGCCGTTTTACTTAAACATCCAGATTATGAAAAACCTTTTGTGTTAACAACTGATACCTCTTATGCAGCCATTGGAGCGGTTCTATTTCAAAACGGTAGACCTATTACTATGATTTCTCGAACGTTAACAAGAGCAGAAGAAAATTATGCAACCAACAAAAAAGAGCTACTGACAATCGTGTGGGCTTTGCAAACCCTTAGGCATTATCTCTATGGTGTCAAAAACATTAACATTCTTACCTATCATCAACCATTGATATTTTCAATTTCTGAAAAAAATTCAAATGCAAAACTGAAACGATGGCATGCATTTATAGAAGTTTTCTCCATAATTTCATAATAAACCAGGAAAAGAGAACAAGGTAGCGGGCGCACTTTCGAGACAATACATTAATAATAGGTCAGAAACCGTGACGGGTGTTACTATTCATAGTAAAATATCTAATACAAATGTAATAAAAACTATTCAATATCCTGTAAATCAATTCAAAGTACAATTGATAATCTCTAAATCTGATAATAATGGTAAAATTACAAAAATTTATTTCCAAAAGTCAATACGAATGTTTCCAATGTTTTTCAAGTTCAAGGCATACGGGTGGTGTTTTGATGTATGTAAGTAGTAACTAAAAAGCATATGAGGTAAACACGTTTAGTTTTGATAGGAATCTTTAGATTTTAAATATAAAAATAAAATTTAGTAAATCACTGTACAATCAATCACTGTAAATCCAATCAATATCATTCGAGTATATAGATCAAACGAACTTAATTATTTAGATTTTATAGATGAATTAAAAAAGTATCTGGATAATAATATTGATTTCTCTGAAAATTATTTTATTGTTGGGGATTTCAATATAGATTATATTAAAGACCATGCTAGTAAAAGATGCTTTGAACAAATTCTACAAGACTACGGAGTAAGCCAAATTACAAAAGGATGAACTAGAGTAACGGGTATGAGCTCAACGTTGAAAGACTTACCTTATAACGTTATTTTAGTTGATCGATTTTCGAAAATTGAAGCGAAGATAAACAAAGATTATAATATCTCTGATCATGAAACAATTATGACAAAAATATTGGAAAATAAAAATGAAGAAAAGTCTAAAACTATTAAATACTTAAAATATGATAAAAGAATTTTTGAAAATGAATTAATAAATAATGGAGTTGATACTATAATTAATTACGATTACAATTATTAATCAGTTGTAAAAAAAAGGTCTAACCAAAATTACTAAAAGTATTAATATTTCAAATAATAAAGCTGAATAGTTTAACAATAAACTTAGTGAAATAAAGAAGAATAAAATAATTTTATATAATAGATATTCATTATTGAAAACACATGAAAGCTGGGTGCAATGTAAAAATATTAGAAATAAGTATAAAAATTTATGCAATAAAACAAAAAAATTTTGTATTGAAAGAAAAATTGAAGAGAAATGTGGAAATCCTAAACATATACGGCATGTGATGAAAAAATATATTTTATAAAAGGAGTACATTGAAGTTAATGAATTAGATTTAGGAAATATAAAAGTAAGAAATAAGTTAGAGATAGCGAATATATTAAATAATTACTTTATAGATAGGTACTGTTAAAGAAATTAATGAAAATATACCTAAGGTAAACTATGATGACAATATTATAAATAATTGTGATTGTTTTAGATTTAGTTTTATAGAGGAAGTCCAATTATCAAATATTATAAAAACTATGAATATGAAAAAAGATTTTAATGGAATGAATGTAACTATTATTGAAAATAATAAAGGCTTATTTTATCCTATATTGCTTAAAATAATAAATAAAACCTTAACTGAAGGTTTATTCCCTGAATCTTGGGAAGAATCAGTAATTGTTCCTGTAGAAAAAGTCCCTAAAGCAAAGAGTCCAGATCAATTTAGATCTGTCAATATGTTACAAATTTTTGAAAAAATATTAGAAAAGGTAGCATACAGTCAGTTAGAAAATTATTTGATTAAGAATAATGTATTATGTGAAGTACAGTCAGGATTTAGAAAAAACCACTCAGCAGAAACTTCACTGAATTGGGTATTAAATGAATGGACATCTCTTATGGATGTAGGGACAGATGGAATATAAAAGCTGCAAACTGGGTCAAATTTAAGCAAGAATTAAGTTTTAGGAAAGTCAATTTTAAAGACATTAATAACTACGAAAATCATATCACTACAAGTACATTTCGGGCGGCACAAAAAAGAATTGAACTCAAGAACCACAGTAATCTCAAGAAGAAGGTACCATAGTGGAGTAAAGAAATTGGTATTAGTATTAAAAATAGAAAAAGGTATCTCAAAAATAGAAAAAAAGGAGACCTTATCGATTATAGAAACTTCCTGAAATCTAAATATGAGTCCAGAAAAATGATTCGTAAGAGTCGAAAGAAATCATGGGAAAGTTTTGTAGGGTCAATAACCAGTAATGCATCCTACTCAATTGTTTCCCATAAAATTTCGACGCTTAAATTGTAAACATAAACAGCAAGGAATAACTTCGATTTTACAGGATGAAGAAATAATATCACATAAGAACGAAATAGCAAATAACATGATGCAATTCTTTAGTGAGATGTCAAGTTCCGAAAACTACGATACAAGATTTTGATCATTCAAGGCAAATAATGAACGCAATCAAATTAACATTTCTTTAGATTCCTCTCAACAATATAACAAAAAATTTAGCTTAACTGAACTAGAAAGTGCTCTTAAAGATTGTTCGGGAAGTTCAATTGGACCAGACAATTTACATTACCAAATGTTCAAACAACTAGAAATAGAGCATAAAAAAGAGCTTCTCAAAATCTATAACCAAATCTTCCGTACAGGAAATTTCCCAAATAACTGGAGAAAAGCCTTTTTAATTCCTATCCAAAAAGCGGATTGGATCCCAAACAACCCAGAAATTACCGTCCAATACCTTTGACAAACTGCTCTTGCAAAATTTTAGAAAGAATGATCTACAATAACATGTACTTATAAATCAATTTTTTTTATCTTTCTAATACAACTTTTTAATTAATCTAATACAACTTTTTTTTTTCTTTTTTTTCAGGATTTTATACATACAGCCTTTACTTTAAATTACTTTAAACTAAGAAACAATATCAAGCTCAATAACTGCATTTTATTTATCTCATAAATAACAACTGCATTTTTGTGTTAAAAAAGTTTTCAAACTAACAGAATGCAAAAAAAAAAAAATTTGAATCTATTATGCAATTATTCACAATAAACAACTTTTCTATATGCACACGCGCCAACAACATTCCTTAAAAGTTCAAACATCTTTGTCGTGACCATAAAGTTTAATAACATTTCTATGCGCACGAACCATTTCTATGCGCAATTTTTTAGGGTAAATTCGCTCTTACCATTTATATCTAAAACTACTAAAAATGGGCAAGAGCTTCGAATTTTAATAGATACGGGTACTTCAAAAAGGTATATTAAAAATTTTCGCTTTCTAAAAGGCAATTCACTAGTAAAAAACCCTTTTTTGATTAAATCTGTAAAAGGGAGTAATCTCATTTGTAAGGACATCGATGCCAAGATTTATCTCATTGAAGAATGATTAGTTAACAAAAATGGACAGGAAAAATTGCAACATATTAATTGCTTGCAGACAAATTCCATCTCAATAGACAAGACTAATATTCAAAGTTTATACGACTTAATCCAGAAATATATTATGGTTTTGCTGAATTAAATACGAAATTACCTGATAATACCCAAATTAAAGCCACAATTAAAACTTCAATAAAGGCACCTATTTTATGTAGGAGTTATCCATATCCAATATCTGCAACTAAGGTCATCAATAAAGAAATAAAGACACTTCTTCACGATGGCATAATTAGACAATCTTCTTCTCCATATAATTCGCCTGTCCATGTCGTAGGAAAACAAAGAATTGATGAAAATGGAAAATCAAAAATGCGCATGGTTATTTGATTTTAGGAAAATAAATGATAAAACAGTTCCGGGTCGATACTCTATTCCCGATACCACTACTATATTGGCACATCTAAGAAAGTCAAAATTCTTTACCACTTTAGATTTAAAATCCGGTTTTCATCAAATAATTCTTTGCGAAAAAGATCATTTAATGTAAAATGAACCGCAAAAAACCGCATTTAATGTAAACAATGGAAAATACGAATTTTGTCGTTTACCTTTTGTATTGAAAAATACTCCTAGCAATTTTCAACGTGCTATTGATGATGTTTTACGTGAATATATTGGGAAATCATGTCACGTTTATGTAGATGACATTATAATTTTTTCATCTGATGAAGAAATGCACTTATTAGGAGTAGAAAAAATTGTCGAAAAATTAGAGAACGTTGGAATGCGTATTTCTGCAGACTTTTTGGGATTAGCAGGGTACTATAAACGATTTGTAAAAGATAATTCCGCAATTGGAAAGCTGTTAATATCAAAGGCCGTTTTACTTAAACATCCAGATTATGAAAAACCTTTTGTGTTAACAACTGATACCTCTTATGCAGCCATTGGAGCGGTTCTATTTCAAAACGGTAGACCTATTACTATGATTTCTCGAACGTTAACAAGAGCAGAAGAAAATTATGCAACCAACAAAAAAGAGCTACTGACAATCGTGTGGGCTTTGCAAACCCTTAGGCATTATCTCTATGGTGTCAAAAACATTAACATTCTTACCTATCATCAACCATTGATATTTTCAATTTCTGAAAAAAATTCAAATGCAAAACTGAAACGATGGCATGCATTTATAGAAGTTTTCTCCATAATTTCATAATAAACCAGGAAAAGAGAACAAGGTAGCGGGCGCACTTTCGAGACAATACATTAATAATAGGTCAGAAACCGTGACGGGTGTTACTATTCATAGTAAAATATCTAATACAAATGTAATAAAAACTATTCAATATCCTGTAAATCAATTCAAAGTACAATTGATAATCTCTAAATCTGATAATAATGGTAAAATTACAAAAATTTATTTCCAAAAGTCAATACGAATGTTTCCAATGTTTTTCAAGTTCAAGGCATACGGGTGGTGTTTTGATGTATGTAAGTAGTAACTAAAAAGCATATGAGGTAAACACGTTTAGTTTTGATAGGAATCTTTAGATTTTAAATATAAAAATAAAATTTAGTAAATCACTGTACAATCAATCACTGTAAATCCAATCAATATCATTCGAGTATATAGATCAAACGAACTTAATTATTTAGATTTTATAGATGAATTAAAAAAGTATCTGGATAATAATATTGATTTCTCTGAAAATTATTTTATTGTTGGGGATTTCAATATAGATTATATTAAAGACCATGCTAGTAAAAGATGCTTTGAACAAATTCTACAAGACTACGGAGTAAGCCAAATTACAAAAGGATGAACTAGAGTAACGGGTATGAGCTCAACGTTGAAAGACTTACCTTATAACGTTATTTTAGTTGATCGATTTTCGAAAATTGAAGCGAAGATAAACAAAGATTATAATATCTCTGATCATGAAACAATTATGACAAAAATATTGGAAAATAAAAATGAAGAAAAGTCTAAAACTATTAAATACTTAAAATATGATAAAAGAATTTTTGAAAATGAATTAATAAATAATGGAGTTGATACTATAATTAATTACGATTACAATTATTAATCAGTTGTAAAAAAAAGGTCTAACCAAAATTACTAAAAGTATTAATATTTCAAATAATAAAGCTGAATAGTTTAACAATAAACTTAGTGAAATAAAGAAGAATAAAATAATTTTATATAATAGATATTCATTATTGAAAACACATGAAAGCTGGGTGCAATGTAAAAATATTAGAAATAAGTATAAAAATTTATGCAATAAAACAAAAAAATTTTGTATTGAAAGAAAAATTGAAGAGAAATGTGGAAATCCTAAACATATACGGCATGTGATGAAAAAATATATTTTATAAAAGGAGTACATTGAAGTTAATGAATTAGATTTAGGAAATATAAAAGTAAGAAATAAGTTAGAGATAGCGAATATATTAAATAATTACTTTATAGATAGGTACTGTTAAAGAAATTAATGAAAATATACCTAACGTAAACTATGATGACAATATTATAAATAATTGTGATTGTTTTAGATTTAGTTTTATAGAGGAAGTCCAATTATCAAATATTATAAAAACTATGAATATGAAAAAAGATTTTAATGGAATGAATGTAACTATTATTGAAAATAATAAAGGCTTATTTTACCCTATATTGGTTAAAATAATAAATAAAACCTTAACTGAAGGTTTATTCCCTGAATCTTGGGAAGAATCAGTAATTGTTCCTGTAGAAAAAGTCCCTAAAGCAAAGAGTCCAGATCAATTTAGATCTGTCAATATGTTACAAATTTTTGAAAAAATATTAGAAAAGGTAGCATACAGTCAGTTAGAAAATTATTTGATTAAGAATAATGTATTATGTGAAGTACAGTCAGGATTTAGAAAAAACCACTCAGCAGAAACTTCACTGAATTGGGTATTAAATGAATGGACATCTCTTATGGATGTAGGGACAGATGGAATATAAAAGCTGCAAACTGGGTCAAATTTAAGCAAGAATTAAGTTTTAGGAAAGTCAATTTTAAAGACATTAATAACTACGAAAATCATATCACTACAAGTACATTTCGGGCGGCACAAAAAAGAATTGAACTCAAGAACCACAGTAATCTCAAGAAGAAGGTACCATAGTGGAGTAAAGAAATTGGTATTAGTATTAAAAATAGAAAAAGGTATCTCAAAAATAGAAAAAAAGGAGACCTTATCGATTATAGAAACTTCCTGAAATCTAAATATGAGTCCAGAAAAATGATTCGTAAGAGTCGAAAGAAATCATGGGAAAGTTTTGTAGGGTCAATAACCAGTAATGCATCCTACTCAATTGTTTCCCATAAAATTTCGACGCTTAAATTGTAAACATAAACAGCAAGGAATAACTTCGATTTTACAGGATGAAGAAATAATATCACATAAGAACGAAATAGCAAATAACATGATGCAATTCTTTAGTGAGATGTCAAGTTCCGAAAACTACGATACAAGATTTTGATCATTCAAGGCAAATAATGAACGCAATCAAATTAACATTTCTTTAGATTCCTCTCAACAATATAACAAAAAATTTAGCTTAACTGAACTAGAAAGTGCTCTTAAAGATTGTTCGGGAAGTTCAATTGGACCAGACAATTTACATTACCAAATGTTCAAACAACTAGAAATAGAGCATAAAAAAGAGCTTCTCAAAATCTATAACCAAATCTTCCGTACAGGAAATTTCCCAAATAACTGGAGAAAAGCCTTTTTAATTCCTATCCAAAAAGCGGATTGGATCCCAAACAACCCAGAAATTACCGTCCAATACCTTTGACAAACTGCTCTTGCAAAATTTTAGAAAGAATGATCTCAAGAGACTAATGAAACTAAGTTGGTTTTTGGAAAATATAATGGATCTATGGATCTTTTATTTATGATGTAGCCAATAAAAACTTAATTTCCTCGTTAAATGTAGTAATAAACTTAGGAATTCGTATTGCCAGAGGCGCTTTTTGAACAAGGCCAGTAGTAAGTCTATGTGCTGAAGCTGTGGAAATTCCTCTTGACCTAAGTCGAAACAAATATCAACTTAAATACGGCCTAAAAAACTAGTCGTTCAACTATTAATAGCATAACACCAAATTAATACAAAATAGAGTTACATAAAAGTTCAAAAAATCCTCCATGGCTGTTAAAACCAGTTGAAACAGATTTGTCTTTTACAAAATGTAAAAAAGAAAACACAAATCCAATTGTTTATAGAAAATCTTTTAGAAATTTAATAAACACTAAATATAAAAATTATTTTCAATTATTATGGATGGTTCAAACAAAGAAGGCCAAACAGGATGTGCATTCACTTCAACCAATATAAAAAATAAATTTAAGCTCCCCCAACATACTAGCATATATACAGCCGAATTGTATGCCCTTTACAAAGCTATCATTACTATAAATAATAATTTTTCATCGAAAAATGTCATAATTTGCTCAGATTCCTTAAGTTCTCTACAATCTTTGAGTAATCTTTTGCCAAAGCGCTCTATAGCACAAAAAATTAAAGATGAACTGCTAAACACGAAAAATAATATTTGCTTTTTATGGATTCCCGACCATGTAGGAATTAATGGTAATGAAGAATCTGATTCACTAGGAAAACAAGCACTAAATGAACGCGAACATATTGATCCTGACTTTAAAATAATTCTTTCTGACTATAAACAAAAAATAAACAAATTGATTAAACAACAACATAAAACTATATGGGAAAATATTAAAAATAAATTAAAAACTGTAAATCCAGAAATCGAAAAATGGGAAACTATAGATATCATTACTCGAAAGAAATCTATCATCCTTACCAGACTTAGAATCAGTCATTCAAATTTAACGGTCGGTTAAGTTTTTACGCCAGATATTCCACCACCAAACTGTTAATGCAATAATGCAACACCAATTTCTATAAGACATATTACAGCATATTACAGACATATTACAGACTGTCCATTATAAAAAAGAGAACGAAGTTTATTTCATATTCGTTTTAACTCATTATCTGATGATAGTCACAGGTCTAGCAACAATATCATGAATTTGCTTAAAAAAATTAACTTATATAATCAAATATAATTTTAAATAATAAGGTTGTGTTTTATAAATGTTATTGTATATTTAAATACATTTTGAATATAATTTTTTAAGAAATGAATTCAACTAAGAAAAAAAAAAGTTTTATGTATTACTTTGTAACTTTGTAATTTAAAAAATAAAAATAATAATTATTATATTCAAAATAGTTCTTAAGAAAAATTTTGTAAAAAAAATAATCTATGGGCTTATAAAACCATCATGAGTTGAAAGCTAAAATAAAAAATTTTTAAATAAATAAATAAATTATCTAAGTAATAGAATTTAAAAAATTAAATTAGATGATATACTATCTATTCAAAATAAAGTTGATATAGGTGTCCCACAAGGATTTATTTTAGGAGTTTTACTCTTTTTATTATACATTAACGACATTAAAAATTCGCTAAAATTTTTAAAAATTTTTTTGTTTGCTGAAGATACTTTAATTTATATTAGTAAGGATGTAAAAGTAGCGGAAAATCAATTGAATGAGGAAGGAACCTTTTTGAATGGCTGTGCAAAAATAAATTGAAGTTGAATGTATCGAAAACGAAAAGTATGTTTATGAATGGAAGAGGAGTGATTGTAAATATAAATATTAATAATGAAATAATAAAATTTGTTAACCATGTGAATACCTTGGTGTTTTAGTGGATAATGAATTAAAATTTAATGGCCATGCTAACCTGATTTGTAAAAAAATAGCTAAAAAAATAAGTTTCCTGGCAAGAATAAGAAACAAAATTTCGAATAAATGTGCAAAAATGCTATATAATACTCTCACAAGGCTGCATATTCACTATTGCTCGTCTATCCTATTCATTTGTAACGAAGAAAAAAGAAAAGGACTTCAAATAGTTCAAAATAGGGCAACAACAATAATACTAATAAATAATGGGTATACAAATAGCGAAGAACGTTTAAAACTACTAAACTTAATATCAATTTGTCAAAGACTAAAATTCAACTCGTTAATATATATTTTTAATGTGAAAAATGGATATTTACCAGAATATCTCCAAAAAATCTTGAGTTATGTTGGTGGCTATTCTAATTTAAGCAAAGTAGGTGATTTTAGGCTCCCAGTTTATAGAAGAACAAGGACGCAAAATACCCTATTGTACAAAGGAATGCAACTATTGAACGAGACAAACTTCAATAGATTTAAAAAATTGTTGTTTAAAGAATTAATTTAAATACCAAAAATAAATAAATATATAGATATATAGATACATGAAATTTATAAATGAAATTTTAAAATTAGTTAATCTTGAAATAATTTTTTGAATTTTTGTAAATAATTTAAATTTTTTTATATTTTAATATCGATAAAATATCTAAACAAACGTATTTTGGAAAGTTATTAAAAACGAATGGTGTTACGTTGGAATTGTTTAAGAGGAGACATAATTGATTTGAGTTCAATAGAACAAGTGTCATTACCTACAAGATATCTATAAAACAGAGAAATAGCTCCAATATTACGACGAGAGTTAGGTGGAGTAAGTGTTACTTGTTCGACAGGGTCGCCTATTAGGCGTAAAACGCGGTTTTGGATTTTGTCGAGGTAACTCAAAGAAGTTTGGAATGCGCCAGCCCAAATGTGAGAGTTGTGCTCCATCTTAGGTCGAATGTAGGCTTTATAGATATTAGACAGATCCTTTGGAAAGAAATAAGTTTTACAGCTGGACAGAAAACCCAAACATTTGGTAGCACTTTTAGCTATATCAAAAATATACTCATTCCACAGCATTTTTTGATTTAGCTGCAAACAATCATCAATTCATTTGCAAAAAGTATTGCCAAGACCAATAGCTCGGCATTTGTTCAAAAGAGCAGAATGCCATACTCGATCAAAAGTCTTTGAGATATCAAGACCAACAACCTCAGATTTACCTTAACAATGAATACTGGTATTGAGCTTTTCGCTGAGGTATTTTAGAAGATCACCTGTAGATCTTTGACTTCTAAAGCCATATTGCCTATCATGTAAAATACCTCTGCAATCAAGGTATCTCATCAGCCTTTTGTTAACGAGAATTTCCATAACTTTGGAAATGACCGAAATAATTGCTATTGGCCGGTAGTTGGAGGGGCCGCTTTTGTCACCTTTTTTGGGAATTGGGAAGACATGATCAACTTTCCATTGACTGGGATATCTGCCAGTAGAAAATAATTATGATAAAAGATTACGCAGAGGTTTCGAAATGGGAGAGGCAATATGTTTATACTCATCGAATCATCGCAGGAATTCCATCAGGACCAGCGGATTTTCTAACATTCAGATTTTCAAGCACTTTCGCTTTCTAAAGTACACCCTATGAAGAATTGTAACCCGAGTAGGCTCAACAAAGAGTACTACTGGTAGAGTTTGTGCTGTAGTAGGGAGTGTAGAATTTGCTGCTGTAGGATTTTGCAAACAAATTTGCTTTACCAACTGAATCTGATATGATAGAATTATTGTTATCAATCACCGGCGGAAAGGATGATTCGCAAAAGTTATTCTTTACACTCTTCGCAAATGTCCAAAAAGAACAATTGCAGTGCGGTAGATTAATTATTTTACGTTTTCATCTTTGGTTGTAAAGAAACTTTTGCTGATTGATAATTCTCTTGGAATTGTTGCTGGCAACTTTATAGTCCCCAAATGAGGACCCAGACACATTTTCCTTGTACATTTAGCATGATTGTTTTACTAATGGCATCCCCAGCAAAGTCAACATCCCTATAACGGAAACACATTAACCAATCAAAACCTCCCAAAAAGCTATTCAGATCTACCCAGTTGGCCCGGTTATAGTGCCAGACTAGTCTTTTAGGAATATAATTTCGATTGGGCGATGTATGCATTGGAAAGCTGTATATAACAAGGCAATGGTCGGAGCCTCCAATTGGGGTGCTAACAGAAATATTTTAGCTTTCTGGATTTGATGTCAGGAACAAGTCCAAAGGATGTTCATTTTGATTTTCTCAGTCCGGAATTCGAGTAGAGCTCTTTACAAGTTCGGAAAGTTGAAATAAGTTTGAAAATAATTCAACTTGTTTGCCTTCCGGGCTATTGTGAATTGAAAAATTCAGCCAGTTTTTGTTGTGGACATTGAAACCACCCGCGACAGCTATCTCACATTCAGGATTCTTTTCCAGAATTTTATTGATATTGTCGCATATTTCTTCGATGGCCGAAATAAGTGTATAGCCGTTGATATTATAATTAGTATACCTACCTACAATTTGAATCTCGCTTAAGGCAAGTATAGCTGGTCTTTCGGAGTGAAGATGGGATTTAACTGATTAGAAATTACATATTAAGCCTATAATATTACAAAATTGTAATAAAAAATTTGTTCCCATTAATTACAAATTGCGGGCGGAAAAGGAGGTAAAGAGATTTATAAAATTTAAACAAAAATAAAAATTTCAAAGTTTCAAATTATTTATTAATTTATTTATTTATTTATATTAATATTACATACATAAATGTAATGCAATATTATTGAACCATGAGCTACTAAAGGCCATTATAGATTTTTTTTTATACCATTAATCAATTATATACTAATATTATTTATTTTGTTTGTATTATATACTATATATTTACATTATATTTGGTCGTAAGGGGGGAATCTAAAGAAAAAGACACTTACGACCTGTGCAGGGATCGACCGCACACTCCTTCGGATCATACCCACTAGGCTACCGAAGCCTCCAGTTTCAAATTAATAAATTACAAAATATAAATTATACCATCAAAGTTTTAAGTTTCATTAACTTAAAAAAGAATAGTTTAAATAATTAAATTTAAATTTAAATTACAAAAAAAAGAATATATGTTCATGTGGATTTTACACATGAATTGAATATAGCTTAGTTCGTCTTGATTTTTACGAACTGTTCCATATGGGCCGAAGTCTGCCGAATGTTGTTCTGGCTTTATCAATTCTATTTTCACATTTTATTAGTGCCGCCTGTTAGCGTGATGATATTTCCCAGATAACACAAGTTAGTGCATTCAATGGCTCGACCATCGAGCGTGATAGGGATAACATTTGTAAGAGTTATGTTTCGTTTTTATTGTTATATTAATATTGATAATTTGCTGACAGCTACAATTAATTACAAATTAAAAAAATTTTAAGCGAAAAAGAAAGCACGTATTAATACAATGAAAACTGATTGAACAATAACTCATTTGTTATAATATTTCAAAATCCCTCATTTCAAATTCGCATTTTCAAATTCACTTTCAAAATTCCGATCTTCAAAATCCTGTCTTTGCTGGAAATTGTAATTATTGTAAAAGTACATATTCTGTAATTTTTAATCATCTTTTTCAGTTTCGAAGTATAAATAAAATAAATAAATTTTTTTTTTCTTTATTTATTTTCTTCCTTTTTTTGTTTTAGTATAACAATATTACCTATATAATTAATAAGTTAACATACAAAATATGTATGTATATACATCATTATAATTTAACATATTTGCATTATAGAAGAAATAATTCATGTAATTTATAAGGTACATATATAAAAAAAAGATTTTTGTATGCAATTGCTTTTCTTTAGCAAAAAGAAACATAATTTGTTTAAGACCTTAGCGTTTGCTGTTTGGTCTTATAATTTATTAATAGCATTTGTGTAGTGTCAACAGGTACTTTTATTACTTTTTACTAGCAAACACGATTCAAGTTCTGTAATTTACTTCATATTCTGTGCTATATATTATTTATATCATCAGTCGTATTTCTCTCTTTGAAGTGAACACACTATAAAAAAGCAAATTTTGTGTTCCTGCTTAAAAAAAAAATTAATTTAATAGATGTTCTTTTTGTTGTAATACTGTAACATACATAAGTTATCTGCTAATTCAAGTAGATAGTTAACTATCAAATTGTTACACGTGCAAATCTTGGAATTCCAAAGTGACTGCACCAGCTATTAATGATACCTCATCCAATAAGGTTCGTTTGCCACCAATAACAATATGTTTAGTAACCAACAGTAAAATTCGCGCGAAATTGAAAGAACTTAAATTGAGGGATTTCTACTTAAGAAAGAGCAGCATTGGAACAAAAATTATTTGTTTAAGTTCAAATAAATACAAAACTCTATTTAATGCTCTAGTAAAAGCAAATAAGAGCACTATTGATAATAAATTAAAATGATATTAAATCTGAAATTCCAAATAAACTCGTTTTGCACGGTTTAGATGGTACTTCGTTATGTAATGAAATTAAGGATGAATTGATCAAGTCTGGTATAAAATGTCTTGATGTGAAAGTATTAAATACTGAAAAAGCTAGATATAATGACCAGAAAACATATATTGTTTATTTGGAAAGAAACTCAATTAAATTATCTGAGGTTAAAAAAAAGCAATGGTAATAAATCATACAATTGTAAAATGGGAATTTTATAAAATCTCAAGCCGCAGCAGCAGCAGATGTTTTAAACCTCAAACATTTGGACATGGAGTAAATAAATGCCACTTATTAGAAAAATGTGGAATTTGTGCAGACAACCACATAACTACAAACTGCAATCAAATAAATAAGCCCGTATCTGAACAACATTTAAAATGTAGAAATTGTGTCTTACCATGCAAAGCCAGTTCTTCGGAATGTGCAGTGACGTAAAAGTTTATCCATATTCAAAACAGAATTAAAGAGAAACATAGTAAAAGAAACAGCTATTTACCAAAACATCAAAAACAAACTCTCACACATACTTACAACGTTAAACAAGCTCACGTAATTAGTAACCTAAGACAATCATATGCCAGTATTTTAACACAATATAACTTAAACACTAACACTTTAATTATTAGAGATATTGTTGTGGATCGTACAAATATCAATACCAGTAATAATTTTTTTTCATGTCAAGAAATTACAACCATATTTAATGAATTACTAATTAGTTTAATTAATTGTAAAAATAAAATAGAACAAATAAATGTTTGTGCACAAATAATTTTTAAGTACATATATATGTGTAGATCAATGAACTCTATTAATGCTAATAATTTTAATATTCTTTTTTGGAATGCACAAAGTACATATTTGCAGAAAACACAAACAAATTGAATTTTTCGATGTATTAAAAAATGAAAACATACTTATTCTAGCTATTACAGAAACCTGGCTAAATAATGATAATATTTTTAGTATGAACGACTACAGTATTTTCAGAAATGACAAAATTTCTGAAAAAGGTGTTTTAGTTGTTTTACTGGTGAATAAAACTGCTTCTCATTCTACTTTACCCTTGTTAGGCACTAAAGTGTTCCAAACAATTGGTATTAGTATAAACACAAATAATAGTGAGTTAAAAATATACGTAGTGTATTTTAGAGAGGAAAACTTAACAAAAATCAATGCTGGACACTTTAATCATGATTTAGAAATTTTTAATAAAATAAATGGCAACTATTTAATCCTAGGGGATTTCACCTTTAGACATTCAAACTGGAATTGTTTAAAAAATAATTCCTGATTATTATATAAATAAAAACTTAATTATAAACTAAATTATAAAAATAAAAACTTAAACATACCACCACCAAAAATAATAACATTTTAACTTCTTCGCAACTAGAAAAAGCAAATCTATTCGCAACATTTTTCTCAAATCAGCAGAAATTGACTCTAAATTATAATAACATTAACACAGAAGAGAAGATATTTAACTCTATTGATGAATTATTTAATAATTATTCATTTAATAATTAATTCAAAAATTTAATACACGTAGAACAATTTGGATTTCGTTCTTCACAATGCACTTCGCACCAGGTATTTTTTTTTTTTTGCCTGTTACTCTACTTGGAAGCTGTTACTCTACTTAGAGCTTCAACTCCATTGTTCTCCATTATTTGCCAATACTTCTATTTCATCCCATGTTTTCCCATATCTGCTTAGCTCTTCCAGCATCGTTCTTCTCCCTGTTGTTCTAGGTCGACCTCTTGACTTTGATCCACCTAGCGGATTCCAGCTCTGCGCCACTCTTGTTATACAATTTATTGTCCTTAGTGTATGGCCAATCAACTTCCATTTTCTTCTGGTGATTTGCTTTACTATAGATTATATTTGTGGCAAATCTGAGTTTCTTATTCTGTTAGGCCATAATATTCGGCATATTATTCTCAGATGTTTGTTTAGGAAGACTTGTATTTTGTTCTTAATGGAATTCGTCAGTAGCCATGATCCGCAGCCATATGTTATGACGATTTTAGACATGAATTGAATATGCTTAGCTTGGTTCGTCTCGATATTTGCGAACTGTTGCATAGAGGCCGAAGTCTTCCGAATGTTGTTCTGGCTTTATCAATTTATTTTGCACATCTTCATTAGTGCCGACTGTTGGCGTGATGATATTTCCCAGATAGCACTAGTTGTGCATTCAATGGCTCGACCGTCTAACGTGATAGGGATGACATTTGTAAGGTGTACATATATTACATAGCTTTTGCTGATGTTGATTTCGAGCCAAATTTTCCGGGATGTTAGTTGCAGGTGATTTAACTTGGATTGCACATCCTCTTGGTTATTAGATAGAAGGTATATATCATCTGTGAAGTACAGGTCTTCTAGAACTTTGTCAACCGACAAAATAGGTGCTTCTTTCAATGTTGCTGGTTTCTCTCAGGATAACGTCTAATATAATGGTCAATAGTAGCGACGAAAGAGGCACCCTTGTTTAACCCCTACATTTGTTGTAAATGATTCACTGTTGTTTCCATTATGCAATACCGATAGTTCCACATTGTCATACATGTTCTTTATTATGTTGATAATTTTCATGGGGACATTTCTGTTTTCCAGAGCTCTTCATATTGCATTACTCTGGATGGAGTTGACTACTGTCTTGAAATCAATGAATATTAGGCAGAGAGCCGATCTCCACTGATGTGCTTGTCCCACAATCATTCTGACAGTGAGTGTGAGCTTGATCCAGGCAGCTTCTGTTTGGGCGGAATCCGGCATACTCGTCTCTAAGCATGTTCTGCATTGTACTTTGGAGTCTATTTTGTATTACTCGGACTAGGATTTTATAGATTGTGTTGAGTAATGCGATGCCTCTCCAATTATTTCAGTCAGATAGGTCTTCCATACTATAGGGATTGTTTCAGTTTCCCAAGTGTTTGCTATGTGGGGCTGAATAAGTTCAGCCTCTGCTTGTGGATCTAGACTTAGCACTTTTTTTTTTAATTTTAATTATTATTCATTTATTTTTCTTTACCATATAAAATAAAATTACATTTTTAATTTTTTTTTACATATAGCCAGTGTATTTCTTATTTTGTTATGTTTTTCTTATGTTGATTCTTCACTCCTGCATTATATTAGCCATTAGTCAGAAGTTATTTTTCAATAAATACTTTAGTTTTTTAACAAAAACATCTCAATTTCAACATTCTTCTAAATCCGATGGTAGCTTATTATAAACCCTTATAGCTGAAGTAAGGCAACTATTACGTGATAACTCAGTTCTTGATTTGTCATGATTTAAATGTTTTAGCCTTCTTGTATTGTAATTGCGATTAGTATTTCTTTTAGTAATTACAATATTTTTTTGTAAATCCCTTTTTCCAACTTGAAAATTAATTTGGATTTTTCTAAAACAATGAGTTCAGATAACTTTAGGTAACCCGTTCGTATGAAAATTTCATTTGTTAGAGTCAGCCAGTTCAATTTGTGCAAACTTTATATAGCCTTGTTTATTAAAACACCAATATTATCTTTCAACCATAATGAACAGCTGGGTCAATTACGTATATTATATCTAATATGGGAATTAATATGAGCATGGTATAAACTATCAGCTGCTCTTCTGCTCAAAACGACTCCACTTCTTTTGATGGCACCTAACAAGGGCACAATTTTTTTAACTAGTTTATTAATATGATCTTTCCATTTTAGCTTTTCATCGATTACAACACCTAGATATTTTTATAAAGTAACTCTTTCTATTTCAACCTTATTTACAAACAGTTTTGGATTTATATCAATCTTATTTTTATTTTATATACTATACAAGTAGATAAGCTATATTTATTTATTTATTTATATTAATATTACATACATAAATGTAATGCAATATTATTGAACCATCGGCTACTAAGGCCATTATAGGTTATTAAACTATATACTAATATTATTTATTTTGTTTATATTATATACTATATATTTACATTATATTTGGTCGTAAGGGGGGTATGTAAAGAAAAAAACACTTACGACCTGTGCAGGGATCGGTTAATATGCCACACGCTTACCCACTAGGCTACCGAAGCCCCAAGTTATATGCATTCTGCGACAGGAAATAGAAAAGAAAAAACTGTTGCGTACTCTTAGTATGGAGTAAAATTTTGGTAAGTGAAAAAAATTGCATACTTTTAGGATGAAAATAAGAGTTTTGCAAAAATCTTGCATACATTTAGGATGAAAAGGACTGGCTTGAAAATAAAAGGAAGTAAAAAAAAAGAAAAAAAAAAGTACATTTGGAATTGATAAAACTGCGAAAAAGAAATTGAATTTTATGACGTCAGGGATTCCTTAGTGTTAAGAAAAAAAGAAAAAAAAACAAATAATATTGAAATATTTAAATTATGATATTAACAGTAATAGAAATATAATACTATCACTATTTAAGTGTGTATTAAATGTAAGTATATTTAAGTAATTTTTGTTAGTTGTTCTGTTGTACGGGAGTCGGGAACGTGAATATTATGTATGTATAAAAGTTAAGACAAAATGGATCAAGTTAAAAATATTCATGAAAATGCTAAAAAATTAATTAGTATTAAAGAAAATAATCCAATAAAAAATTACAAAACTATTAAAATATTAAATAAATATATTAGTGAACTTTATAAATTATTAAAAACGAGCAAAAAAACAGGTGAAAAATTTAAAATTATAAATGTTATAACTCTAATAAAAGGTTATCGTTCGAAACGTTAAAAAATAAGGAAACCATTTGGTAATAAATTTAAAAGAATTAGATATAAAATTAAATGCAAAAAAATAAATTGTGCATTCAATAATCGTATACAAACTTTTTTAATTAATAATGTAATTTTTAAAGATGCAATTAAATTTCTGATCGTGCAGAAAAATATTTTGTGTTAGAATAAATAAGATTTTAAAAAATGAATCTTTTATTAAAGTTAATGCAAGATTCCGTGGAAATTTTGTAAAAGCTCTTTCTGGATACTACAGTAGAAGAGTATAAATACATGAATACAAAAAATCAAGTTATATCCAGGGATACAAATTTGAACGAATGGTATGACAATTATTTAAAGAATATAGTTCTTAAGGACCTGGAAAAATTTCAAGAACGTGATTCAGGTTGGGCACTCAAAAGTGTTATAAATCTGATAATAAATGTAAATTCTTATACACCTTTAATTGGATCTTCATATATTGAGCTGCCAAAAGAAATTCAGAACAAGAAGGCGTGTTAATATTAAAAATTCAGACAACGCATGATTTGCATGGGCTGTAGTTTCTGCTCTTCATCCAATAACTGATAATAGAAAAAATTGCTCCCGCGTAAGTAGTTATCCACACTACACCACAGTTTTAAAATTAGATGGAATATAATTTCCAGTAAGCAGACCAAATATAAAAAGATTTGAAAAAATCAATGAAAAAAGTGTAAATAAGTGTAAGAAATTTTAAAGTACTTCCTACAAGGTTAACTCAAAACAAGCATAAAAAGCATGTAAATTTATTATTATTGCAAAAGGAATACGTAGAGCAAACTGCAGAAAACCAAAATTAAAATATTTCTCATTATATTTGGATTAAAAACTTGTCTAGACTCTTAGCAGGATGTATTACAGAGCATCATGCAACAAAATTTATTTGTGATCGTTGTCTTTACTTTTTTTTATAATAATAATAAATTTCAACAACATATTAAAGATTGCGAAAAATTTAATGAATATAAGATTACATTTCCAATCGAAAAATTTATTAAATTTAAAAATTTTAAAAATCAACAACGAAATCCATTTATTATATACGCAGATTTCGAAAGTATTCTCAAACCAATTTCTTCTAAAATAAGCTCCAAAACACACCTTTTATCATTAGCATGTAGCTCACAGTGTAGGCTATTACTTTAAGGTGTCTTACAATGAATCTTTATTTTTACTTTTATGAAAGTCATAGGGGTATAGAATGTGCTGAATGGTTTGCTAAACAATTAGAATCTATTGCTCATGATGTTGAAACAATTTTTCGTAATTCAAAACCAATGAAAGAATTTAGTCAACTACAACACAATGCATTTAATTTGAGCAAAACATGTCATATATTATGTGAAAAAGAATTTAATGAAGCTGATGTTAAACTAAGAGATCATTGTCACATAATATGTCAATACAGAGGACCAGCTCATAAAGATTGTAATTTAAACTATCAGTGCGTCAAAATGATTCCAGTTGTATTTCATAATTTAAGTAAATATGATGTACATTTACTTATCACTGATATATCTAATAGTATTTCTGGTCCCGTTAGAATAATACCAAATACTACAGAAAATTATATATCAATAATTAAATACTTAAACGGATGTGAAATTGTATTTCGATTCATAGATTAATTTCGTTTTATGCCATTATCATTAGATAAATTAGCATCATATTTAACAGAAAAAAAATTGGTACGCTCACAATTCCTTAACCTGAATGATTAAAAAATTAGTCTTCTAACAAGAAAAGGAGGCTTTCGGTATGAATATGTTAAAAACTAGCCGAATTTGAATGACAAAAAAATAACAAGAAAAGATTATTTTTTTAATTCATTAAACAAAACTCATATAAGTGATGATGATTACGAGAATGCAAAAAGAATTTGGACAGAATTTAACATAAAAAATATTGGAGAATATAGTGATTTATATTTAAAAACAGATGTACTTTTGCTAGCAGATGTTTTCGAAAATTTTCGAGAAGGTTGTTTAAAAAATTTCGGTTTAGATGCAGCATATTATTTTACAGTACCAGGTTTTTCATGGGATGCAATGCTAAGACATACTGAAATAGAAATTGAATTAATAGATATGCTAATGTTTATAGAAAAAGGTATTAGAGGAGGATTAACGCAATGCACTAAACGTTATGCAAAGCTAATAACAAATACATATCCCATTATAATGAAAAAGAAGAATCTACTTATCTGATGTATTACGATATAAATGCAATGTATTCGTGGGCTATGACGCAAAATTTACCTTATAAAAATCTTAAGTGGGTTGAAGATGCAGCTAATTTAGATTTCAATGTTGCGGATGATAATGAAATGGTATTTATTCTAGAAGTAGATCTCGAATATCCATTAGAAATTCATGATAAGCAAATGGATTTACCAATGGCACCTGAAAAATGTGCCCCACCTGGTTTTAAAGAACCAAAAAAGTTTGCTACATTTAATAATAAAAAGAATTATGTTCTTCATTATAGAAATTTAAAGGAATATTTAAATCAAGGGTCGAAATTAACAAAAATTTATCGTGCTTTACAATTTTCGCAAAGTAGTTGGATGAAAACATTTATTGAATTATGCGCTGACTTAAGAAAATATGCGTCAAACGAATTTGAAAAAGTTTTATTCAAATTAATTTGTAACGCAATCTTTGGAAAAACGATGGAGAATGTACGGCTTCGCAGAATTATTAAATTACTCACACATTGGGAAGGTCGATACCTAATTTTTATTCTCATACAATTTTTAATGAAAATTTAATTGCAATAGAATTATTAAAATCCGAAGTAATATTCAATAAGCCCATATATATAGGAATGACAATTTTGGATATATCTAAAACGAAACTCTATGAATTTCACTACAATTATATGCAAGAAAAATATAAAAGCAATTGTCAATTATGTTATACTGATACTGACTTGTTAATTTACGAAATTAACATCTGTATGATGTATTCAAAAATATTAAAGAAGATCTTAATCGTTTTGATACATCCCATTACCTTCAAAACAATTCGTACGGAATACCTCAAACAAATAAAAAAATTCCTGGATTGATGAAGGGCGAAAATTGTGGTAAATTAATGCAAAAGTTTGTTGGACTTCGTGCTAAGATGTATGCTGCTCAAGTGCTTGCGGAAAATTTGCAAGCTAGAACAACTAAAAAAGCAAAGGGTGTCAAAAGCTGTGTTTTAAATAAGGAAATCACATTTGAAAACTATAAAAATTGTGTTGACAACAATCTGGAATATTGATAAATCTCAGAATAAAATTGCTCTAAGTCCATTTGATAATAAAAGGTATTTACTTCGAAATAGTTACAATACTTTACCTTGGGGTCACCATGAAATTCCCGTTGACTGGAAATAATGCACCTCTGAATGTAGTGGTAGGTTTATAAAACTGCATGCAGATAGCAATCTTAAAGATGGTACTTGATTATTATTTTCCATTTACTTAAAAAATAAAACCTTTTGTATATTAATTATCAATCCAACGTTTTAAGTTAAACTTGTTTAACTTTTCTTCTAATAATTTGCTAGGGTAGTATAATTAAGATAAAATAAAAAGCATGACACAATTTTTTAAAATGTTTTAAAAAAAAAAAAATTCTTATAAATTTAGAATAACTGTTTGCAATGGAAAGATAAAGCTAAACTAACTGTTTTTTCAAGATCTTATTAGTACACATATAGGAGAATAAACTAAATGTTTAAAATAAATGTTGGTACTATAAAACCACATACATCCTAATTAAATTAGAAAAAAAAAATAAGTCTTATAAATTTAGAATAACTGTTTGCAATAGAAAGATAAAGCCTAAATAATTTTTTTTTTTTAGTAGTATACATATAGGAGAAATATTATAAACCACAAAACTTTTTTTTTCTTTTCATTTTTAAACTTAACATAAACCTCAAACACTATTAGTTTCTAGTAATTCTTTCATTTAGAACCAACCATATTGTAAGTATAATGTTTGAACTAAATGTTGGTACTATAAAACCACATACATCTAAGTTAAATAAGAAAAAAAAATTTTTTTTTTTTTGGATATTCCTCATAATAAATTTATCTACCTTTAGCATTGTAATCTTTTTATTAAGAATAAAAAATATTTTATATTAAGTTTCCGTTAAAATCGTATAAAAACAGAAGCTTAAATATATTTTACAAGTTGTTTAAAATAAAAAATTAAACAATAAACATCTCAAAACTACTTTAAGTTTTTAATTAATATTTATATACAACTTAAATAAATAATTAATATTTATATAAAATAAAATGAGATCATCTGGTACCACCATCTCATCAGAAGACGAAAGGAAAAAACGAGCAAAAAGGAATTTGGAGATGGAATTCAACAACATAATTGTAGATGATGAAAGCGATGTAGAAGACGATGAATCCAATGAGGATTTATTTAATTTTATTGAGCAGGTTAACAACATTCCCGTTTATCGCAAGTATTTTGCGATGACGAACTTACCAATGAACAAAGAGTTCATTATTACAAACATTGAAGAAAAGGACTCCAAATTTGTGAAGCCTGATGGAGAAATTTTAAAGAGTATATGTATAACGATGAAAGATTCTTAAATTCTTAGAAAAATTTACAGCAAATATAATAAAAAAAATGAATAAAAAAATTAAAAATAATGAAATTTTGTATAAATTCATTATTTTATCAAAAGAAAACAATTCAGTAAAACTGAAATTTGTAATGGAAGAAATTTAATAAATTTTTGTTTAATTTTAAAAACCTATTTTAATGTTTTTTTCTTTCACTTATTTTTTTTTATTAATTTCAGAAAATTATTTTACAGATTTGATAATTAAAACTATGACAATGGACAACAATTGTCTTTTCGATCCTTTTCTTTTTTCCCTATATTTTACATACTTGCTGATGATGCTGATTTCACGCACGATAAAGTGATGATAGTGATGTTGTTGATTTTGATGGACTTTTATATCCTTGAAAATTGATGAAAGCGATGTAGAAGACGATGAATCCAATGAGGATTTATTTAATTTTATTGAGCAGGTTAACAACATTCCCGTTTATCGCAAGTATTTTGCGATGACGAACTTACCAATGAACAAAGAGTTCATTATTACAAACATTGAAGAAAAGGACTCCAAATTTGTGAAGCCTGATGGAGAAATTTTAAAGAGTATATGTATAACGATGAAAGATTCTTAAATTCTTAGAAAAATTTACAGCAAATATAATAAAAAAAATGAATAAAAAAATTAAAAATAATGAAATTTTGTATAAATTCATTATTTTATCAAAAGAAAACAATTCAGTAAAACTGAAATTTGTAATGGAAGAAATTTAATAAATTTTTGTTTAATTTTAAAAACCTATTTTAATGTTTTTTTCTTTCACTTATTTTTTTTTATTAATTTCAGAAAATTATTTTACAGATTTGATAATTAAAACTATGACAATGGACAACAATTGTCTTTTCGATCCTTTTCTTTTTTCCCTATATTTTACATACTTGCTGATGATGCTGATTTCACGCACGATAAAGTGATGATAGTGATGTTGTTGATTTTGATGGACTTTTATATCCTTGAAAATTATTATTTTTTTTCTGCTTTTTGTTTTCCATTGTTTTTTATTTCAAATATGTAGGTATATTGATGGTTACTATTTAATTTTAAGTTTTTGATTAATACTAACTTCAATATTTGAAAGAGTTTATATATGATTAAATTTTTTATTATTAAATTTTTTATTAAATAAACATTTTGAAGAGCACAATATCCCATATGATTGAATTGACATTTTTTGTATTGATTTTCATAAAGTTTTTTTTAATGTTTTCAAACTTGTTGATTCTTGTTCATCTAAGTGTATAACGTTATTTCGCTTGAACTTTGAATATTTTTTTGTTTTTCAAACCCTTTAACGTAAACTATAGTTTGATAATCTATATATCTTTTTAAAAAATCGATTACATTACAGAAATGAGATGATCCATCGTTCCAAGCAAATCCATGATGATTTTTTGTTAACCATTTATTTGTTATTTTTGTATTATTATTTATAATATGATATCCATAAGGAGCTTATATAATAAAATGTTGAATTTCACAGTTTGATGATAAGCACGCAATTTCTTTTATAATAAACTTATTTTGATTATCTTGAAAACCTTGAATATCAATAATTACATATTCCATTTTTATGTTTTAAAAGATTAAATTTAATATATTTATAAAGTTGTAAATTAAAAAACTTATACAGTGTAATGCAATCATAAAAAATATCCCAAGAATAAATGAGGTGTTTCAAAAATACAGCAAGGTTCCAGGTTTTTTAATGTTTCGTTTGTGTTTTTTTTTTTTTGTTTTTTTAGAAATTTAAATAATTTTATTTACTTCACCTGTTAACGGTTTAAACTCCACTAAGCGATCATGCAAATGAGACAGAAAGCGGTAGTTTTTTCTGGAATTCTTTTCATAGTTTTCAGTTCAATTTTTATATCCACTGCACCCATTTTAGGATCTTCATTTTGGTAACGGGTGTCAATTATATAAATTGGAGATGAATTTTTAAAATTCTCCCATGAAACTGAAGGTTCTGATGTTTGATGATTGTAGTAAGCATTTCGAAAATTCGAGTATGCTTCATATGCTAAATCATAACGATTTTTTGAAAACTCTAAATTCATATCTTCATATGGATATACTTGAGAATTTAAATATACTTTTAAATTAGAAACATCACAATGATTAAATTTGAAGGGCCTTTTGAAAGATTTTCTTCAATATTTTGTTGATCAGTTTGTAGAGCGAAAATAATAAATCGAGGTTTTTCTAATTGTGAAGATGATTTAACATTCCACATGAAGTGATTTGCTGGCGGTAATGAAGGATTCTCATTTAAGTCCCAACTTCTAAAACCCATTTTCATAACAGAACCATTACCAATACTTTTATATAATACGTCTTTTGGTGCATCCATCAAATTAACATGTTTAACTTTCCAGCCTAGTTTTGTAATAGTAATATCCGGCTTCTCAGTAGCATTTGAACATATTAATGAATTGTTGTTGCTTCCAACGCGTGTTAATATTACTTCATGTTGTGCATTAGGAATATAGTTTTTATAATCTTCTGCAAATCCTAATAATCTCTTTAAAGGAACGTAAAAACTGAAATAATGCTCTTCCAACTGAATTGATGTTTTTGGGGACCAACTCGCATTGAATAAAGCACTGTTTTCGTTTTCATTAAGTGAAATATAATATTTTAGCGTTGAAGTTATACCAACCTTATTATTATGATCAATTTCCTTACCATTAAGTGTATAGGCAATTCTCTCAAATAGAAATGGTGCATTATTAACTAGTTTAGTATTTTTAAGAGTCGTTCTATCGTGATTTGATAGATATCCTTCTATATAAATAAGACTTGTTGAAGGTAATATATTTAAATTCTGATTTTGTATTACTATTCTTATATTACTATTGGTGTTCGTATTGGTTATGTTGAATGATAATATGTACTACTACCAGTGAGCACTAATTGTAGTTTTATCAAAAACAGGTTCACCAAAAAGATTCATTAGGTTCATTTTAATTGGAATCCAAGTAATTTTAGATATTGCTGATTTTCGACAGTAATTTTTATTTTTGATTTGTAGTGTTGCCTTTCTTCACCTTCTGCTTACTTTAATACATTGAAATGTGAAGATTGACACTGAGAATATATATAAGAATCTTGATTTTGATTAAACACTAGCATTTTAAACTTTTAAATGCAATCTAATTGTTATTGTTTCTCCTCGAAAATTAATTAAATTTCCGTTCTGATCAAGTAATTTAATAGTGAGAGATCTTATCTCATCAACAGTTACTGGTAGATAAATTACACTTGTAGGAACTTCAATTATTTTATAGCCAGAACTGACACTTATAGAAAATTCATGTAAAATGCATGCTTCCTTTTCATTTATATACGTCCCGGAGATAATATTACATTCTATTCTTACTATATTTACTTTGTTAATATCAACAAAATGATCTGAAGTATGCAATTTATTAGCTGATAATTTATTTTTGCTGAAGCCTAATAATCCTCTAATAGTATCTTCTCTTGCAAAATAAATTTCTTTATCAGCAAAAATTTCACACTTTAATGTATTATTATTTGCTCTTAAAATTAATTTGTCCGTATCTGTTTTAGTTATATTTAACGTTCTTCTGAGAAATGTTTCAATATCTTCAATTTCGTATGAACCTGTTGGAATTATAATAGGTTTATCATCAATAATAAATCTATCATTCTCCTCATCTATATTCGGTATTGAATTATATTTTTGAAAATCTGCTAAACCGCACGTATATTCTTTCCTCTCTAGGTCTATAGGAGGAAAATAATTAGTTGTCAATATAGAAGAGTTTCCGTTTAAAGTTAATGTTATTGACATATCTATAATTGAAATAATAAGGTATTTCAGGAATGCATTCTGCTTTTATAGATTTTCAAGGTTAAATGCTTTCCAGATAGTATAAGAGAATTAATAGTCGGGCCGTCAAATTGTGGTAAAACGAATGCTATGATAAGTATGTTTCTAGATCCTAAAGGGCTTAAATTTCAAAACATATGTATTTACTCGAAATCCTTACATCAACCTAAATATGAATATTTAAAAAAATTAATATTTAAATAGAATATTTAAAACCAATCAAAGGAATGGGATATAACGAATTTTCAAATAACGTGGAAACCTTCAGCCTCACAACCGAACTCAATATTTATTTTCGATGATGTAGCTTGCGATTAGCAAGATAGCATACAAAATTATTTTTGCATGGGGCGACATCAAGAAGTTGATAGCTTTTATTTGTGTCAGTCTTATACAAGAATTCCAAAGCATTTAATTAGAGATAATGCCAACTTTTTGATTATATTGAAACAAGATGATTTAAATTTAAAACATATGTATAATGATCATGTAAATTCTGATATGTCTTATAATGATTTAAAAAAGTTGAGTGCATGCTGCTGGAACGATAAATATGGTTTTCTATTAATTGATAAAGACAGCAATTTAAATAATTGTCGTTATAGAAAAAATTTTGATGCATTTGCTAAATTTTAGTTACGAAGAAATTGGTTAGCAGTTCATTACTAACTGAACGGGTCATTTAGCAGATAGAATTGTTAACTGCTATCTGCTAGCTGTTACCAGTTAGGAGTAGCACTTGGCAGCACTAGGTAGTTAGCAGTTAGCAATAGAACAGTTCGCTCGTTAATTTGTAGTTAATAACTGAACAGATTAGTTTCCATTTAAAAAAAAATGGATGAACCACTTATGAAAGATTTAACTCGTAAAAGTTTAAAAACAAAATTCCAATTGAAAGATTTAATTAAAACTCGTAAAAATTTAAAAAGAAAATTTCAATCTTTAAAAATTAAGAAGCTTTCAGAAGATCATAATCGGGAAGAAAAATTTACTCCAATTACAAAGCCATTAAAAGAATTAACAAATATTGTTAAACAACAACGAATTTCAGATATAAAACCGGCAATTAAATGGGGTGATGTTAATGATAAAAATTCTAATTTAATGAGCTCATTTAGGCCGGAAGTTAAAACACCTAGCAACAGAAGTAATACTTACAATGAATTTAAAACTTCAACACCAAATACTATAAAATTTGATAATGATGAATCACCATCAATTTCACAATTTTTGTTTCTAAACAAGTCAGAACTCAATAAGACATATGGACCTTATTTTGATGAATTTTTTAAATGTGAGAAAACTTGGCAATGTGAATTTTGAAATAGATGAAATTAATAAAAATATTTTGATTTATAAGGAAGTTTTTGAAGGTACTGATGGTCTTTATGAATTAATATTAAAAAAAAAACCTCTAAAATATACTGAAAGTGATTTAAGTTCGTATCATAAAATTCTTAACAAAACGAATGCACATAGAAGAAATTATAATCCTTTAGAACAAATAAAAGGAAACAAAAGTTTTAAATTCAAGAATATATTAAGAAAATTATATGAACACGATTATAACACTAAGATCAGGTTATACGAAAAAAAATTTACTCAGTTTTTTCATAAATCTTTAACACCAGAAACCCAACTAAATTATACAAATCAATCAAATCAATATGTTTATTGGGATGATCCTAATGAGTTAGTTGATAGATTAAGACTTCTAATTGCATCACAATCACCTGGTAACAATAATCATCATAATGAAATTATATCTATAATTGAAGAATTGAGAGAAGCAAATATAATTCAATAGTATTTTACATTAGCAATCAGTAAAAATCAAAATGCCACTTGATAAGTTTGGACGTAGTACAGATTCTTCTAGAAAACTACATACTCAAGGTCCTCCAGGTATAGGTTTCAAACTAACTTCTGAAGGAAATTATGATTTAGATAACAAAATTTTATCAAATGTTCAAGATCCAGTTAACGGAAATGATGCAGCAACACAAACATTTGTGAATAACCAAATTTTCTTTCACAAAGAACTAATAAAAACCTACACAGCAGAAATGTTTATTAATTTAACTAGCGAACTTAAATTAACAGAAGAAAATTTAAAAATATTAGAACAACAAGTACAAGATAGTTTAGATATAGTTCATCACCAATTTTCTACATTGTTAAATAAAAAATTTTCTGAAATGAATGATTTTATTGAATTTCAAATTAAAAAACCAATTAGATTTATTAATGAAAGATTAGAAAACGCTGAAACCAAAGCTCAGTCGGCATTAGATATAATTAATAATTTAATACTTAAAAAGTAATTGGGATTAGTTTTCATTGAGTTTTCAAAATGGATATACATCAAATAGGATATTCTTTAAATATTTTTTTAAATAAATATGAAGATATTTTATTGGAGGAACATTATGAACACTTAAAAGATCATTTCATATTCTTAAAATTATTTAAAAATTCTCTACAAATTGAAACGAAGGAGTATGGATATCATTGGGATATATGCCGCTATACATCAGATAATATTGAAAGTTTTCCAGATACTTGCCCATGCCATTCATCAGAACAATGTATGTTACACTGCACCAATCTAATGGAATTATATAAAAGAATAGAAAATAGGTTATAATAAAAGTAAAAATACTTGTATATTATATAAAATAAATGTATGTATATTATATAAAATAAATAATATAAATTTTACAATTTGAACATTTATTGTTTGTTTTATTTATTCTATTTATTAATGAGTGAATTTTAATTAGTTATTTTCAAGATGAGTAAAGATGAAGTTATAGATTTATTTGATTGGCTTGATGCTTCAGATTCACCTGATGAGAGTGATGAAAAGGAAAATGATATTTCATCTGAGGATAGTCATGAGGAAGATGATTATGATGATGAAATAAAAGTAAAAAAGAGAGTCAAATTTATGTTAAAATCTCAAGTACATATATTATATAAATGGAATACAGCATATAAGTTAACTCGGCAAAAAAATTTGGGAAGTTATAGCACTGGATCGCTATAGATTTAATCAAAGAATTCAAAATAGTGATATTATTATATCTCAGATTCTACATAGTAATCATCGGAAAATCATTTTCAATCAAAGATTGTCTAATTAGATATATAATAATTAATTACATACATTTTATTTTATTTTATTTAAAAATGAGTAAAAGAGAGGTTGTTGAAGAGCTTCATAAGCCTGCACGGAGAAATTTTAAACGACGTAGAGTTATAATAAAAGGATTTGATGATCTTTGGCAAGCTGATTTAGTAAAAATGGGTTTATATGCTAAAGAGAACAAAGGTTTTGAATTTTTATTAACTGTCATTGATACCTTTTCTAAGTATGCATGGGTAATCCCTATAAAAACAAAAACTTCAGAGAACGTTACAGAAGCAATGCAAAATATTTTTGTAAATTCTAAAAGACAACCTCAAAATTTACAAACCGACGATGGAAAAGAATTTTTTAATAAAATATTTAAAAAATTAATGCATAAATATCATATAAATCATTATTCAACATATAGCACATTAAAAGCATCTATTGTAGAACGTTTTAATAGAACTGTAAAAGAAAAGATGTGGAAAGAATTTAGTTTTAACGGAAATTACAAATGGATTAATATAATTGATGAACTACTCAAACAATACAACAATACTAAACATCGAACAATTAAGAAAAATCCCTCAGATCTTAATAAATATAATGCTAATGATTTACTCAAAACTGTATACAATCATATAAAAACATCTCCGTTTGCTAAATTTAAAGTTGATGATCTAGTTCGAATAAGCAAATATAAACATATTTTTGAAAAAGGTTATATACCCAATTGGACAACTGAAATATTTAAAATCAAGAAAGTTCAGATTACCAACCCTGTAACATTTTATTAGAAGATTATCAAGGTCAACCAATACAAGGAGGCTTCTATGAATATGAACTATTAAAAGCTAATCAAAAACATGTATACTTGTTTGAAAAAATTCTTAAAACTAAAAATGATTAAATTTTTGTTAAGTGGATTTGTTAGTGGTTTTTTTATTAATTTCCAATTACATAATATATTATTTTATTTTATTTGTAAAAATTATGAAACTTCCATTTGATATGAAGACTTTTGTTTTATTGATCGCAAATCTAGAACTGTGTATACAGATTTATAAGCTGTATCCATAAGTGGAACTGATTCTACCTCTCCAGTACCTGATATTCTATCTGCTAAAATTTCGCGGTATTCGAAGCATTGAATTTTGAGAAATTTTTGTTTGAAATTACTATCATATGCGCATCGGACATGAATTTCTTTATCAGCAGCATATTCTAATTTAAAATGTCTGTAGAACACATAATCACTATTTATTATTCCACCTATATTACGTTCTTTTAATATCAGTTCTTGCCTAAAAGCTTCAATGGCCTCATCTATAGATACATATTGAGGATCAAAATCAGCTTTATCTCCAAGTAAATAACCATCTGCTTTGAAAGTTGTTATTGGTGTGGATATAGTTGTACTAATTGATGACACTTTGTTTAGTTCATGAGAAATTGAATGTTTTAAAAGCTGAACTGATAAATTTATTTTAGCGGTTTCATTATTTGGTAGTAATATATTAAAATAAGTGCTTCCAAAATCTGATTCATTTAACTTGACATCAGGAATTGGGATTGAATTGGTTTGTATAGTTAACAAACTGAAAATAAATATGATATATGATATCATCGTTTTATGAAATATATGATCTGTCTTCATCAAAGGTATACGAAATAATGATTGTTAGAAACTAAAAATATATTACGTATACTTTTTATTTTCTCGAAATTTCCTTTTTATGTACAAACTTTACTTGACTTATAATAGAACAAACATACATAAAAAGTGGTAAATAACGATCTCTCCCATCTGAAAAAGCTTCCATATAATCTAAATACTTCTCTTTTAAAGTTTCAAGTAATTTTCTTAAATTAGTTAACATATCCCCAATTTTTGATTCATTATTTTTTTCATTGTATGTATTCTCTATTGATGATATAAATATAATTCCATCATTCGTTTCCTTATCATAGATTATTTCATTTCATTGTGATTTTCTTCATATTCATTTGCTTTCATGGAAAATGATTGAATATGTTCTGAAATTCTTTTATTCTTATGTTTTGATAATACATTTGAAATATTTTTCTCAATCATCTCCCAATCATCTTCTTCAGCAAAAGGACAATCGCCTCCAAAACTGTTGGTTACTTGATTTTTGATTGATGATTGTCTGATTGTACCAACAATGGAAATATCACGTTGTTATTGGTATATCACCGCCATATACTTCTATTTTAATATGTTGCCAATCCAATGGAGATAAAACTAATTTATTATTTATTGGCTCACTATTTCTAATTTTTAAAACACATGCCTTCACCCCCCCCCCCTTCGGGTGTTAGATATATCTCCAAAAAATCATGGAATATTTTCCAATTAATTATCTTGATTGAAGTCCATTTCCGGCCACAAATACAATATTTATAACCATGTAAAATGCTATCAGCCCAAAACATTTTGATCTTTTCTGTTGCTAAACTTACCGTCTTATAACACTTTTTAATCAAATTAACCTTTTATACAATTTTGAATAAAAATATGATTATCAGAAAAAAAAAACAAAACGCCTTCTCTGGATAAGATCATAGAATTGCGATCGAACCTAAACGTAATACATTCATAAACTTACCTAATACCTAATAGATTTCTACGCCCCTTAGCACTCCTACCCACAGAAGATTTAGTTAATTCTTAGTCATTTCATATTTTATTTCTGAATTACTGGCTTAATTAGTTTTCTTTAGTTTTAAACATACAATGGAGTTTGCAAGAACAATTGTCGTATTTAATAAATTTTTTCTTGAAAATAAAAAAAATTTTAATTCATAAATTTATAAATTAAAATAATTTATAAACTTTAATTTTTAATCTATATTTCCTAGACGTGAAATTCAATATCATATAAAATTTTTGAGAAATTATGCTGAGTCAATACTGATCCAATTCAATTCATTGAGAAAAGATAAAGATGATAAATGGACAGATTTACTTACTCAGAGCTCAATCAAATTTCCTAAGACATGCCTATTACGATTAGGTAAAATTGTAAAGAAATTTCAAGAAAAAAAATGTAAATATCGAAAAACACTAAATAAATAAAAAAAAAAAAAAAAAATTTTGTAGTATACTTTTCGTCGCTTTTTCTTTAAATTAATTTAATCAAAGAAATTGCCTGAGGGGGCTTCGGTAGCCTAGTGGGTAGGCGCGTGGCTTATTAACCGAAGGAGTGTGGGTTCGATCCCTGCACAGGTCGTAAGTGTTTTTCTTTACATACCCCCCTTACGACCAAATATAATGTAAATATATAGTATATAATATAAACAAAATAAATAATATTAGTATATAATTTAATAATAGTATAAAAACCTATAATGGCCTTGGTAGCCGATGGTTCAATAATATTGCATTACATTTATGTATGCAATGTTAATATAAATAAATAAATAAATAAGAAATTGCCTGATCTACTTTTTGGTTTATACATATACATATATATATATTTTTGGTTTATATGTGAGTGAGCTAAAGTTTGTGTGGGCGTATACAACAAATTTTTAAGCTAGTCTTTTTCATCCTAAATGTATGCAAGATTTTTCCAATACTGTTATTTTCATCCTAAAAGTATGCAATTTTTTCCCTTACCAAAGTTTTACTCCATACTAAGTGTATGCAACAGTAAACACATTAAAAAAAGAAAAACCTATTAATTTGGTATTAAAAGGGCTACACTTCGAGTACGAAACTCAAGAAATACTGGATCTACTAAATGAAACAAATACTGAAAATGTCAAATTTATAAAAGTTATAAGAATGACTACAAAAAAATCAATTATGGACAATAAAAAGCTACCATTTTTTATTGTGCAAGCGGAACCACAAAGTGTGGTAAACAATATTTTTGCAATAAAGCACATTGACAATCAGATAATTAAGTGGGAAAAGCTAAAAAAACACAGCATTGTACAATGCACAAAATGTCAACGATGCAACCATTACGCTTTCAATTGTAATATGCCACATAGGTGTGTAAAATGCGGTCATAATCACGCACCAAATGATTGCAGTATGGTGAAAAACAGTCCAGCTGATCAACTTTTTTGTATATTATGCAAGTCAAATGGTCACCCTGCATCATACAAGCAATGCCCGGTATTTAAAAAAAAAATTGCTATATTAGAAAATAATAAAAATAAAAAAAAAAATAATTTTGTAAACAAAGTAAACATGATAAATAATTATGTAAACCCAAATATGACTTTTGCTAATGCTTTAGCAGGTAATAATTTTAATAATACTAACATCCATAACAACAACAATAATATTAACTTAAATAATAATACTAACAATTCAAATTCTGTACCTTCTCAAAATTTCATGCAAATATTATTAGATTTAAGTAAAAATATTAGCATTTTATGTGACAATTTTAAAAATTTGCAGGTAGAATTGCAAGCTCAAGCATCAAGAATAGATTTCTTATTCGAAAACTTCCATGGTTGAGCATGCAATATACAAAAATTAAAAAATTAAAAATATACAGACAAAAAAATAATATTAGCATAAAAAATAGCACCAATACTTTCTGGTGTAAAAATTCCGTTTTGCAAAATAATACAAAAAAAAAATTTATCTTGAATATTATAAACTTAATAAACGTTAACAACGTTACTAAAGAGGTATTCTACTTGTATCTAAATGTTAATAATTATATAAATATTGATCACAATGAGCAGTAATAAGAGGAGTATAAATAAAATAAAATTAATCTCTATAAATGTAAACTCGTGCAGATCAATCTTTAAACAAACTTCTTTGATTGATTTCTTAAAAATTAATCAGCCGGATATAGCAGCTCTGTGTGAAACTAAACTAAATGAAAAGATCAATTTTAAACTACAAAACTATAATATTATTAGACATGATAGGCCAGAAAGCATGCTAGGAGGGGGTACAGCAGTACTAATAAAAAAAAATATTAAATTCGAAAAAATATATCTAAATGTTTGCGAAAATTTTAAATGTTTAGAAGTCTGCCCAATAAAAATAGCTATTCAAAATAATAGTAATTTAATTATAGTTGCTTTATATGCGTCATCAAGAAACGCGCATTTATTTAATAAAGAATTTCAAGAACTTTTTGAAACACTTTATCTGGATAAATTGCATAATTTCTACGCCTTATGTGGAGACCTAAACGCCAAACATCAGGCATGGAGTAACGGTTATAATAATTCTCGCGGTTTATTCGTAGAAAAGTTCTTACGTACGCAAGGTCTCACATATAGAACTGAGATGTATTCCTCTAATATACCATCCTTCACACGAGGAAACTCTTATTTAGATATGATAATAGCGGACTCTAGATTACATCTTAAATCTACAAGTCCTAACAAACTCGAAACATTGATATATGACAGCGATCATCTGGCATTATGTACAGAAATAGGTTATGCAAGGCATGAGAATTTCTTATTTGACACAGTTAACCCGGATTACCAATATTTATATAAAAAGGCGAAATGGGGAAAATTCCAAAAATATATTAGCGACAATATAAAACTAGATAACTCTATTCAAGAACTGCCTAGCTCCAGAAATCTATCAAAAACAGAAATAGATAGTACATTAGACAAAATAGAAAAAATTATTCGAAAAGCAATTAAAGCTTCAATACCTATAGCCAACCCAAAAAACAGTATCGATAGTTTTTCGAACGAACTAATCTCTAAATTGCGCGCCCACAAAAGCAAGCTATTAACAGCGAAATTTAATTTTCTTAAGTCTAGAACACCTGACAATGACCACATTCTAATCAGAATAAATTCATTAATAAAAAATATCAACTTATTAATTAAGCAAAATTTAAATCTGAATATCAACAAGTATTGGAAAAATAGAATAAATAATATTAAAATATCAAATAATAAAAGCATGTTTGCAGAAATCAATAATATCTTCAGAAAAAAAGAGACCCATAATATAAACCAGCTTATAATCCCAATTTCTAATGTTACAATTATTAATAATGCCAATATAAATACCAGCCAAATTAGTATATCAAATAATAACTACATAATTGAAAAGCAGCCAGATATATTAAACATTATGGCCGCCCACTTATACGAAGTACATGAACAAACACAATGTAGAATATCACCCATAGATACTGAAATTTCTCAAACTATAACTAACTTAGAAAATGCAATACTAAATAATAGCACATTTAATAAATCTCTGGTTCAATTTAACGAAACTATTAATCAAATAATATCTCAAATACGCATATGTACCGCGAATATTTCACAACAACCAACGATTTAAAAGAAATACTTTTAAATCTAAAAAATAAAACATCAAGCGGTCTAGACAATATCCCCAATATAATTCTTAAGCACATACCTGATATACTGATTGACAAATACTGTATTATTTTTAATAATTGCTTAAACATTAGTTACTTCCCAAAAGAATGGAAGAAGGCTAAAGTTATAGCAATAAAAAAGCCAGGAAAGCCGGCAAATGAACCCAGCAGCTACAGACCTATCAGCCTCCTTCCGAACATTAGCAAAATATTCGAAATAATTATAAATAAACACTTAACGAATGAAACCGAAAAAAGAAAAATTATACCCGAAACGCAATTCGGCTTTCGCCATAGGCATAGTTCAATACATGCTATGGGCAAACTGTCATCAGATATATGTCGGCAAATAAACAACAAAAAATGTTTAGCTGCTTGTTTTATCGACCTAGAGAAAGCCTTTGACAGAGTTTGGTTAAACGGACTTCTATACAAATTATTGAAATATCAATACCCTCCTCATCTTGTATATTTAATAAATGATATGTTAAAATATAAATCCTTTAGAGTGACTTCTTTAAATATGAAATCCTCTAAAGAGTTTGAAATAAAAGATGGCCTACAACAAGGGACAGTAACCTCACCAATCCTTTTCAACATATATATAAGCGAACTACTGCAGTCCCTAAATATAAGTTTAGGGCCTAACTTCAGTATAGCTTTTGCTGATGATCTTTGCATTTATTCATCAAGTCACAACGTTAATGCGGCCCAAATTATGCTACAAAAAAACTTTAACAAAGTCATAAAATATGCTGAAAGGTGGAAACTCAAAATAAATTTTAATAAATGTGCAACTGTTCTGTTCAGCAATACTGTTAAAAATAACAATGCTAATATCAAAAAGAATTGGAAAACATTTTGTATTAAAGCCCCAGATCTATCAGTCCTACCGGTCTCAAAAACCATAAAATATCTAGGAATTCTTTACACTAACCTGTATAAATTCAACGAGCACATACACGGCCAAATCACAAAAGCAAAGAAAGCTTTTATGTTTTTAAAAAGATTATTTTACTCTAGAATTCTTTCTAAACAAGTAAAAGTGTTATGTTACAAAAGTCTAATTCGACCAATTCTAACATACGGCTGCCCTATATGGTTTAACATCAGCGCTTCAATGATGGAAAGAATAAGGCTTTTTGAAAGACACTGCATTAGAACTTGCACAAATTTACGAATGAACCCCGCCAGAAATTATCAACAATACTACTCAAATAAATCTATCTATAATGAGGCTAAAATTGTTAGAATAGATAATTTTATAATTAATTTAATAAGAAATCACATCCAAAGAAGTATTGAGACAAACGAAAATTCACTAATTTGTCACCCGTGGTATGAAAACGATTTTTATATAGAAAAAACTTTGCTTTCAGGCTTCATTCCTCCAGAAGCATTTGTTTTCTTAGATAAATATAATTATATTGAAAACACAAACAAAATTCCTCTTATATATCACTATAAAAGAAATGCCTCCAATAAAAAAAATCCCTTAAATTTAAATAACAGCATAGATATTAACGATTCCAGCAATTTTAAGTATGATCAATTCATTCCTAATAAAGATAAACTTAAGCCAAAAATGATATACTTTTGGAAATAAATTATTAAGAAGGGCAATAAAGCCACAATTTTAGTGCTTAGTTCTTTAGGGTAGTTACGGGTAGGATAGGGTAGTTAGTTAAGTTAGTTCTTTAGGGTAGTTAGTTTTAAGTAGTTATAAGTTTTATTATTTTAAAACAAAAATTACTATAGTTGTTTTTTCTCCTTTTCGGCGAAGTCGATAAATTGTTTTTTACAACACAAAATTATACTATAAAAATACAAAAAATGTAAAAATTTATTATAATAGTTATATAATAATTTTAAATCAAATATAAATAAGAGTTTATTTTATTTATAATATAGTTATCACAATTTTAAATGAGAGAGTTACTATTGTAGCCATGCACATTAAAATGTTATAATATTTCAGTATTCTTTAGTTTTATTTAGGATAAGTAATAAATGTATCAAAACAGGTAATAAATAAAACATTGAAAAAAAAAAAAAAATGCAACAGTAAAGTAAAAATCTTGTGTTATAAAACTCTTATAAGACCAATCCTTGTATATGGCTCTCCTATTTGGTTTAACATAAGCGCTTCCTTGATGGAAAAACTTAGGTTATTCGAAAGGAAGTGTCTAAGAGCATGTACCAATCTTTTTAGAAAACCGTCAACAAATTTTCTACATTACTATTCTAATAAAATTGTATATGAAACCGCAAACGTTATTAGAGTCGACAATTTTATCATCCGAATAATACGTAATCATATTCAACGTAGCAGCCAAGTAGAAAATAATTCTCTTATAAGCCACCCTTTTCACGAAAACGAAGAGTACATTAAAAGCGCAATTAGAAACGGCTTCATACCACCAGAAGGATTTGTGTTCTTAGATAAATATAAATATATTGAAAATAATAACTTCATTCCCATAATTTATACTTTAAAAGACATGCTAATTTAAAATCTTTACCGCATAACCTAAACACACTGGACATAACAGATAGAAATCTATTTAAATTTGATAAAAACATAATATTTAATAAAAAACTAATAAGTTCTAAAGCCTATTTTTGGGATAACTAATATTAAGATAGGTTAATTTTTTTCTTTTTTCTTTTTTGATTATTATTATTATTTTATTTTTTATTTTTTTTTCTTTAATTTTGTTTTTTTAATTTAATTTAAGTTTTATCATAAAATTTTTTTACAAGATATTAAAACTGTGTTTTTTGCTACTCAATTTTTTGTCAGTAAAAATAGAAACTTATTTATTAATTTAGAATAAAATCATATTCTTTGTACACAAAATAATAACTTTACAATTAAGCATTAACTTAAACTTAAATTCTATAATATATATGAATGAGAGTGCTGATAATTATTAACATCAGCCACGTGCATTTTTTTTGTATATATGCATTATGAATTATTGTTGTTTTAGTTTTATTTACAACTTAGCTTTAGTAATCCATGAAATAAATAAATAAAACATTAAAAAAAAAAAAAGTATGCAACAGTTTTTCCTTTTCCATTTCATGTCGCATAATGCACACATTTAGTTTTTTCAGAGGTATTCAGCTCAATAAATGGTTAGAACAAAATAAAATATTATATAAATGTAAACTACATGTAACTGACCTTCCTACATTTCCGAGAGCAAACTCTTATATAGACTTAATTATTAGCGATGTAAGAATAAATTTTATTGGTGCTCTTTCTACAATTCCTATGGATAGCGACCATTTTGGCATTCTCACAAAATTTAGAATTAAGAACGATAAACTTTTACTTGATATACAACCAGATCATAACATATTCCTATTTAATAAATCAAACTGGAATAAATTTAGAAAGGAATTAGACACAAATTTTATAACCATGTATGAAAATAACGAAAAAAAAATAGTTAATAATATCAATATGCCAATTAATGATATTAACTTTCATTTGTTAAAATTAAACGAAATAATTTTAAAAACAATCAACGATAACATACCGAAAATCAATATAAAGAACAACTTTCTAAGTAAATATTATTCATTTAAATTAAAAAAGCTTTTGAAAAAAAGAGTACTTTGATGAATGATATCCATAAAATTTATAAGCAAAACCTCAATTTCTCAGCACCGCAAATCAACCGCAATATTTTAATTAAAGAACACATAAAAATAGAAATTAATGCTTATTGGAATAACAGAATAAAATAAATTACTCCCGGAAATAATATGTTTCCTGAAATTAATAAAATTTTCAGAAAAAAAAAATGGTGAGATCAAGATTAAATGCTTGAATATAGACGCTACTGAACAATACCTTTTAAATAATAATAATATAGATATAAATAATCTTAATAAAACTAATCATAATAAATACATTGTAACTAATCTTATAGATATTAATAAAATAGTAGGTACTTACTTAGAACAAACTCATAAAAAACATAATCGCAATTTTAATAATTTTCACTTTAACATATCCAATAAAATAAATTCCATTAGACAACAAAATAATCAAAAACTTAATAACAATATTTCCTTATGTAATTTTAACGAACAAAACAAATCAGATAACCAATATGTAGAAAATAATTATTTCACAAACTTCGATGATCTAAACTACAAATTTAAATCACTTAAGCCAAAAACTTCTTGTGGCGTCGACAACATACCGAATATTATCTTAAAAAATTTAAGCAAAAAAATAATCAACCAATATGTCATTTTTTTTAACAATTGCTAAAACTTATCTTATTTTCCAAATATTTGGAAAAAAGCTAAAGTTTTACTTTTTAAAAAACCAGGGAAAGATCCAGTTATACCAGGAAATTATAGACCTATAAGCCTTTTACCTAACATAAGTAAGTTATTCGAGACATTAATAAATAATAAAATTAATATGTTTGTTAATGAAAATAATATTGTAGTAAACAATCAATTTGGTTTCAGACATAAGCATGGTGCTATTAATGCTATCACAAAATTAGTTTCTGACGTTTGCTGGAGTATTAATAAAAAAAACGCTACCGGAGCATGCTTAATCGACTTAGAAAAAGCGTTTAATAGCATATGGTTAGATGGTCTAGCTTACAAATTATATAAATATAAATTTCCCACCCACCTTATTGATATTATCCTAAATATGATTTACGATAATAAGTTCTATATTTCCTCCTCCTTCTATCTTTCCTCAAATATATGCCATAAATTACACAATATTGAGAACGGCCTAATGCAAGGCACGGTGAATTCGCCAATATTATTCTCGTTATATATTAATGAACTTCTTGAGACCTTAAATTTAATCTAGGGCGAAAATTATTCTTTGGCCTTTGATCCGATGATCTTATATTTTATACTAGTAATAACAAAATAGAAAATATTAACAATGCTGCGAAAAAAATGTTTAATGTTGTAATTGATTATTGTAAAGTTTGGCAGCTAAAAATTAACTATAATAAATGCGAAACTATTCTATTCCGAAATACTTATAAAAACTTAAATTATAATTTAAAAAAACAATGGAGAAAGTTCGAAATTAAAACTCCTTCAAATGGCATATTACCAAAAATAAAAAATGTTAAATAACTCGGAGTTAACCTTAATTATAACACTAACTACTCTTACCATATCAAAGAAACTATCTCGAAAGCAAATAAGGCTTTTGAAAGAAACTATTTTTCAATAAAAATATCAATACAAGAGTTAAAATCCTTAGTTATCAAGCTTTTATCAGACCTACATTATCCTACGCAGCACCAATCTGGTACAACATAAGTGCCAGCTTGGTGGAAAAATTAAGAAAATTTGAGAGAAAGCGCATAAGAGTGTGTTTAAATGAAAGTAGAAAACCTGAAACAAATTTTACTCATTATCTTTCAAACAAATACATATATGGAAAATCAAAATTAACACGAATCGATAATTTCATAATTAAATTGATTCGCAATCATTTTGATAGAGCAATGAACACTCCCGAAAATGGTTTTATATCCCATATATTCTACCATAACGATGAGTATATTAAAAAAACATTAAAATCGGGCTTCATAGCACCCGAACATTTCATCTACCTAGATAAAGTAGGTTTAATACAAAATCAAAACCATGTTCCTCTACTATTTCATTATGGTAGAAGTGCTACATGTTCTAAAATAGAGTTTGATCCAAATAGTGTTGACATTGGGAGTTTAAAATACGACACCCATATTCCAAATAGGGATATGTGTGTCTATAAAGATTACTGGTGGTTAAAAAATTAAATTGACTCTGTAATAGTTTGATATTAAAGTTTTATTTTATTTTTTTCTTTTTTGTTTTTTTTGTCATAGTCTAGTAGGTTAAGTTAGTTTTTAAGCTTTTATTTTTAACACATAAAAAAATAATTAATTGGTTTTTAGATATGTTTTTTACAATTAGTATATAAAAGAAATTCAAATACATATAAAATTATTATTTGTTAAATACAGAAGAGTAAATTAAGAAAAGAAAACCAAAATTTACAAAATAAAAATTATTATTTTTACATGTAAATCAATTTAAACATCAAGTTAATCTAATTTTGTAAACTTTTTACGGATGTAAACAGAAACAGAAAGAATAAATAAAAAGTAAGATAAAAAAAAAATTTAGTTTTTTCAGCATTTATTGTTAATTTGTTACCGGTGCACTATTTTTCAACTGTAGTTGAAAAATATTAGCTTATACGCTGTAAACTATATTAGCTAATATAGTTTGTGTAGCTGTTACTTGGAATTTCCTTCTTTGAACTGTTGGTTTTTTTAGTACTCACCATATTTGAACCTTTCGTACTGAATTTGCATCCGGTTTTATTTTCAGCTTTGCTATTTTTATTTTTATTTAGGGGCCATAATTTATGTAATAAATTCGCTTTTTTGTTGATTACAGCTTGTTTATTATGATTATGATTTATGATTTATGATTACAGCTTGTTTATTATGATCCTTAAGTATCGAAGATTGCTCGATGTTAGTATTTTCAATATTATTACAATTTGTATTACTATAATTAACTTCTTTTTATTCATCTTATTACTATCATGCTTATTATTATTAGTTCTATTATTACAGTTATCTTTGTTTGGAGTCCTATCATTAGTAATTTCTACGACTTGCTCACAACAACTAATTGATATTTTTTCAACTCGTTCCAATTTCTTTAATTGCTATAGCCAATTTTCTGTTTTCTTTCATTTAATTCATTCATTACATTCATTTGCTAAATGTTTTATGCTTTATATCTAAGCCTAGTTGGAATTTTTCGCTTGATTTTTTGCAGTTTTTTGCATTGAATAACTTCCTTTTGCTGATCACAATCCTTTGTTTTATGATTTTTGTGACATTTAAGATACGTTTCTTTATTTGTACAGTCAGCCGATTTATGATTAAAGCCTTTACATTTGTAACATCTTCTTACACTGATTGCATATTTCCCAACTTATAAAGAGTTTTCCTGCAAATAGTATTTTAGGGAAAGATTCCTTATCCACTTTAAATATAACATTCTGCATTTCTTTGTTGTATTTATTCACTGTATTTAATTTTATAACCTTTAATTCGCTCATTTCCATAAAACTATTTTATTTTTTAAGCCTGTCAATTATTTCATCACCTTAAAATTTATTATTCATATGAACAAACTTAGTTTTAATCTCTACAGGAATTTTTATATCATAATTTTCATTCATTTTTCATTCATTCATTTTTCGTTTTTACAATATCAGCAAATTGCACCGTTTGACCTATATTTTTGCATTATTTTCATTTACAATATTTTTTAAATTATTGCACACTTCAACATTTTTTTTCATTGAATTTAAAAGCGATACATTTAATTTTTCTGTTTCGTTATATAAAGTCACATTTAGTGTTTCACTTTCCATTTTAATAATTCCTTTATTTTATACATTTTATCAATTTCATTTTTTTTGATCTTTTTTATTTGGATTACTCTGTCCATGTATCTATCGTCAACTGTTCTAAGAAATTGTATAATTTTATTCTCATTTTTTTTTATTGAATTTTCGAATTCTTTTTTATATTCTAACAAATATTTTTGGCTACTGCACAGTCCATTTTTTGTAAAACCGAATCTACGTTATGAATGTATAACATACAGTCGTCACAAATATTACTCACATGTTTATTAGTATCTAATATATTACTTGAATATTTGTCCAACCCTGCACATTTTACGGTTGTGTGGTAGATTTTACAGCAAACTCCACCGCACCGAATACCATTTTCGTTGCTTATTTTTGCCTTACACGTTTCTCAGTCCGACATTCTTATTATCGGCCGTCACAAATATATACCGTCAATTATTATAAATTGCACAATTACGATTAAAAAAATATTTAATATTGTAATAAGCTTCCTTTTAGATATTCTTTAATTATGGCTTATTCTTGTTCTAATACTCCTGAAGGTAAGTGCCTCGTTATTGGAGATATACAATAGTTGCTTCCCCAGCTAATTGCCAGTTATCGGAAACTCTGCCTAGTCCGATTTAAATAATAAGACTTGACCCGTTACAAGTCAAGACTCAAGAATTTATGATATTTATTTTACAATATCTTAGTCTATTTATACTAAATTTTTGCATATAATTTTTATTTCTTATTTACTAGTATGGGTCTATATTACAATATTTGGTGTTCTATTAACCAATTTATAAAAATGCCTTAAGAGCATTTTCTTAAGAATTTAATATAATTGATTTTAACAAATTTTATTTTATTTAACGATTTTTCCAAATTTTAATTGTTAACATATGTTCTACATTCAGTTTATTGTTTTTGATACAAAATTTAAGGAAATTCCCTGAATCTGCATTTTTCTTTAAAAAATAAATTTACAATATTTTATGACGTACTACCTACTAAAAAAAATAGGTATTTAATTTCTGCATTGTATTTTTTGTCATGTGTTGTTAATATGTTATTTTAATTTTTTAATGCTGATTCGAGTTTTTACTAAAATTTAATTTATGGTTTTTTTTTCTTTTTTATTACGGTAAATGTGAATTTAAAATATATCAAAAAAAAAGTAATATGTTTGAATATCTACTTTAGGTACTTATTAATATTTAGGTAGATATTTGATTGAAATCAGATACTCATAAGGTGAGTATTGTATTCTTGTAAAAAGTTAAGTTAAGTTAATAAGGTATTGCAATCATAAAGAGCATTTAGTATTAAGTAGTGTTAAATGCACTACACCCTTACCGTAAAAAGGAAAAAATTTTTTTTTATTTTTTTTGTTTATTATTTTTGTTTTTGATTTGTCTTATATTTATATAAATGTTATTATTGTTGTAACATACTTTGTTTATATTTTTTTTTTTTTTTGTATGACAATAGCTTAAATTAAAGTTAGTTGTTAAATTTCATATAAAAGAAAATTTTTTTTTTTGACTTATAATGTATAAATGAATGATTTGTTATAGCTTAGGTTTAATTAATTTATGTTTACATGTACTATTTTTTTTTTTTTTTTTTAAATTTTGTTAAATTTTTGTTATAATGTTTTTTATTTTTTTTTAGAAAAAATCTTAAGTCTATTATTATGAATTTCTTTATTCTTATTTTTTTTTTTTTATTATAGAATTTACATTATTCGTATTAAGGATTTCAAATGGACCTTGATAGGGACTATCTAATTTATTTCTGTTTTCTGATTTTATTAATACTAAGTCTCCTATCTTAAATTTTATCGGTTTTACCGTTAGGTCATGGTTATTTTTTCTGTTTTATTTGGCTATATTTAACATTTTGTTTGCTTGGTTAGCAGCGAATTCAAGTCTTGTCTTAAGTTCTAGTACGTAGTTATCCATATCTTGTATGGGAAAATTTGTATTTGTATCTAGATTTGTTGGTAGATTTGATATTCGTCCGTAGAGTAGTTCGAAAGGTGAGTAATTATTGTCTGTGTGTGGTGTTGTGTTATAGCAGAATGTAAAATATTGGATCCATTCATCCTATTGATAATCCTGTGTAAAAGAAAGTAAGTATTGATTTAGTATTCTATGATTACGTTCTATTGATCCTAAGGTTTCATGGTGGTAGGGGGTGGATTTTTAATGTTTTATATTAAATGTTTTGCATAAGTTTGTGAATATCTCATTTACAAATTCAGTACCAAGATCTGTTTTGATACTTTTAAAATTTCCTTATCTAAGTATAATATTATTGACTAGTACTTTAGCGATTGTTTTCGCTTCTTTATTTTCTATTGGGAAAGCTTCTATATATTTTGTATTGTTATTCTTCTATTGTTTTGTTCTATATATTGAGTTCGCATTGTATAGTTAATATGTATCTGTTGTTATTACAGAGTTTTAAAGGTCCTACTGTGTCCATAGTTAGTTGTCCAAAAGCGATTGTTGGTGTATTGGTTATCACGTATTTTTCTTTGTTATATTTCGTTATTTTGTTTTGTGCACATTTTTCGCATTTGTTGATATATTGTTTTACCATTCTATTTAAATTTTTCCAATTTTATCTGTGTTTTATTTTGTTTATAGTTCGTTTTGTACCATTGTGACCTCCTTGTGGAGTGTCATGATATTCTTTAATTATTTTATTCTTTAATTCTTCATTTATAATCTTTATCGGGGGGTTATATATCAGTATTTTTAAATTATGCCGTTCAGTATCATTATTTATCACCTCATTGTACAACGTTTTCAATTCATTTATATCAATTATTTTAAATATTTCATCATCATCACCCAACCCTAGTTTAATTATATTATAATTTTTTGTAAAGATGATAAGCTTTTCCAAGATCAAACCTAAGTCGTGATATGGATTGTCGCTTACCTTTATCAGTACCATTACTTCCCCTGTTTTTTTCATATATATATTCGGCATTATATTATTTCTTGTATATTTGTACTTTATTATATTAAATTTCATTCTTTTCATATTTCTAATTTCCGATGTTGAGGTACACTGCCACATATGAAGTTCGTGGCGCTTCTGTGTCGATGTTTTCTTATCTTCAATTATTTTAGATGTTTTATGACTTCTACTTCTCGTGATAATATTTATTTTGTTCAATGGTATAAGTTGTTTAAGCTAGTCTGAATTAATTTGGATTCTAGATAGTGCATCTGCGTTCGTGTTCATTTTACCTTGCTTGTATATAATGTTGAAATTGTAATCCGCTAAATCTAGTCTTATTCTAGTCATTTTTGATGAAGGATTGTTGTGAGAGAATAAACTTACTAGTGGTCTGTGATCTGTGATAATTGTGAATTTTCTAGCATATACATAGAGTCTAAAATGTGTTTCAGCCCAGTGTATTCCTAATAATTCCTTTTCGATAATGGGTTTATTTAACTCATGTTTGTTTCAGGATCCGCTAGCGTAAGCGATTGGTAGATCGTCACCTACCTCTTCTTGCGATAGCACGGCGCCTAAAGCAAAGTTAGAAGCATCCGTTGTAATGATGAATTCTTTGTCGAAATCTGGAAATTTTAATATAGGTGGATTCATTAATTTATCTTTTAAAGTTTTGAATGCGTTATCACAGTCTGTAGTCCATTCGAAAGTCAAACTTTTTTTTGATAAGTTATTCAGCGGTTTAGCAATTTTAGCAAAATTCTTGATGAATCTGCGATAGTAATTAGCAAAGGCCACGAATCTACGTGTTTCATCTGCGTTTGTTGGTGTAGGATAGTTTTGTATTGTATCATATTTGGATGGATCTGGTTTTATTACGTTTTGGGTTATTAAATATCCTAAGTACGTCACTTCAGTCTGTAGAAAATTACATTTTAATGGGTTTAATTTTAAATTAGATTCTCTTAGTCTTGAAAAAACTTTTAGTAAATTGTTGTTATGATGTTGTAAACTATAACCAAAGATAATTATATCTCTAGATATATAAATGCTTCAGAATCTTAACCTGAGAGTGCTATTGAAAGCATTCTTTGGAAACTATTGGAGGATATTTTCAATCCAAAAAGTAGTCCAGTAAATTGATAATGTTCTTTATTTGTTGAAAAAGCGGTTAGAGGTTTTGATTCGTTGTCTAATTTTATTTGATGAAAAGAATTGCTCAAGTCTGAAGTCGAAAAGTATTTTGCTCTGCCCATGTTGTCTAATATGTCGTCTAATCGGGTGAGTGGAAATTAATCGTCAATTATTTTTTTGTTCAATTGTCGATAATCTACTACTAATCTCCATTTTTTTTTATCATTATTGGATTTGTTTGGTACAATTAGTAATGGTGAGTTATAAGAGCTGCGCGAGTTCTCAACTAATTTATTCTTGATTAATTCTTTTACCTATTTATTTATTTCATTTGTTTGGGTTTGTGGTAGTCTGTAATTTTTTATATATACGGGCGTTTTATTTTGTAAATGTAACAAGATATGTTGTTCATAGAAATTATTGTAAGCCAGTTTGTCGTTTTTTAAGTGAAAAATGTCTGAAAAGTCCTTGCATATTTGTATTATAGGATTTTTGACTTTATTGTCAAGGTTGCTTATTTTTAATTCATTCAGTAATTGTTGTTGTCTGTTGATTTTGTGTTGATTTATCGTTAGTATTTTATAATTATCCAATGGTTTAATTTCAGGTTTAAAATTTGTAATAGTAACTTGTTGATTTGAAGTATTTAGAAGTTTTACATGCGAAATACCTTTCGCTGGTATTATAGTATTTGTTAAAAATACTACTTGTCCCAAGTCTTTACTTAATACTATACTGTCTTCTTTTATTCTAATATTTAATGGGTGAACCATGTCAGTTCTTGCTGGTATCACTATATTGTGGCAGTTTGGTATATGAGTATTGATTGGTAAGACTATTTCATTTTGTTGAATTTTAAGAGTAATTGTGAAGATGTCAAAGTCTATTAGGCTATTGTAATGGTGTATAAAGTCTGTTCCAAGAATACCGTCAGTTAGTATTGGAAAATTTGAGTTTACTACATGAAAATGTTGTTCTAAATTGTAATTGTCGATTTTGAGACTAGAGTTGATGGTTCCTAAATATGATACACTGTGTTCGTTGACGCCAGTTATTTTACATATATGTTCTGAGTTAATAAATTCTGGTTCGTCTATTACTTTTTCCTTTTATTATAGAGATTTCTGCTCCTGTATCTAGTAAAAAAGATAATGATCTTTTTGTTAAATTTGTACATATTATTATGTAATTGATTTTGTTATTATTTATATAGTAAATTTTTAGTTTATGCGAATGTTGTTTAATTCCTCGTTTTAACAGCGAATGCTGTTTAATTAAACTGTTGTGCTTCGAGGTTCATCTCGTTTCCCTAAAATTGTTAGACATAGACATAGGTCTATTGTTATTATTATAACTGTTATTATTCCTAAAATTCATATTATTTCTATGATTATTGTTATTGTTTCTAAAATTATTGCTATTATTTTTATTATAGTTATTATTGTAATTGTTATATTTTTTGAAATTGTTAGTATTATTTCTATTGTTATAATTTCTAAAATTGTTATTAGTATTATTATACCTAAAATTATTGATGTTATATCTATTATAATTTTGATTTTTATTTATAAAATTTCTATTACTTCAGTTTGAATAAATGCTATTACTTCAGTTTGTATTATTGCTTGAACGGGTACATAGGCATGTCTCGTTAAAAGCTTTTGTAAATTCTTCTATAGTTTTAGGTATAGTTATGTTTGTTAGTTTGTTTTTGGTTCTGTCAGTTAGATGTGTGTGGTATATAAATTCTAATACCTTTTCTTTGTCAGTACTTTTTGTAGTCTCTCTTAAATATTTTGTCAGACTTAAAAAGTTTTGTATTATATCTCGTTCCCCATCAAAAAATGGGATAATTTTTAATATTTTGTCTATATCAAAATCCATTTTAATCAAATCTAATTTTCTTAAATATAATTTATATTTTATTTCTTTATAATATTTTAAAAATGAGGTTCTTATATTATTTTTATTATCTAAATTGCTTGTTTCTAATTTCTCTGAAAATTTTATTTTTAGATTATCAGCTAGATCATTTTTTTCTATTATAAATTTTTTGCTAATAGATTTTTCTAGAGTTTTATTTATAATATTTAGGAGAATATTTATTGTTGACGGCGTCTTCATGCCTTGTCATTTGAATTTATTAATTTATTTTTATTTTAATGTTTCATTTTTACAAAAGAAAATTCTGTTATATTTATATATATTTTTTTTGAATTTTATACAGTAAAACTAGTTTTATTTAACTCTGTTTTTACTGTTTTTCTTATAAATTTATTTAATATACTTAAAGCTAATTTTATTAATATTAGTATTAGTATGATAGTTATTATTATTTCTATTTACATCAGAGTGTTTTCATTGTTGTTTTTGATTGGTGTAAAAGTTATTGTTTGTCCAGGATTGTTGTTGAATACTATGTCTTCTTGTTTCGATTTATTGTTTCCCATTTCTTCTTTGTTTTCTTTAATAAGTATTTCTTTTGTCTTAGGATCTTTATTTGTTCCAAAAAGATTTTCCTTTGATTGTTATTTGTGGTAATTGTTAGTGTTCTATATAGGTCTTTGATTAGTTGATCGATTTTTCTCTTTTGGCCTCCTTTGCGTCTTTTTGTTATAGTAGGTTGTGGTTCAATTATGGTTTTGTTATTTTTTTGTCTCTCTCGATATTCTTCTATGCTAAGAGGTTTGGGTTCCCACTTCGGATACTGTTCCATTGCTTCCTTTATCGGTAATAGTTTTAAAATTGGTTAGTATTTTTCCTTGTATTTTGTGTTCATTTGAATCCTAATGTTTCTGCTAATGTTTACGCAGGTCTTGTTGTAAGTAAAGTGATGTCCCTCTCTGCACCTGTTTGGTATTTGATACGCTTGGCAGGAGGTACGAGTGGCAGGATCGGTTAAAGTGGCAGGATCGGTTGAAGTAACAGAATCCGTTGAAGTGGCAGGATCGCCATGTAATAAACTTCTTTTTAGGTATTCTTTAATTATGGCTTATTCTTGTTCTAATACGTCTAATTAGTCATTATATATTCCTGAAGCTAAGTGCCTCGTTATTGGAGATATACTATAGTTGCTTCTCCAGCTAATTGCCAGTTATCGGAAACTCTGTCCTAGTCCGATTTAAATAATAAGACTTATATTTTTGGTATCTTGATCCGTTACAAGTCAAGACTCAAGAATTTATGATATTTATTTTACAATATCTTAGTCTATTTATACTAAATTTTTACATATAATTTTTATTACTTATTTACTAGTATGGGTCTATATTACAATATTTGGTGTTCTATAATTGATTTTAACAAATTTTATTTTATTTAACGATTTTTCCAAATTTTAATTGTTAACATATGTTCTATATTCAGTTTATTGTTTTTGATACAAAATTTAAGGAAATTCCCTGAATCTGCATTTTTCTTAAAAAAATAAATTTACAATATTTTATGACGTATTACCTACTAAAAAAAATAGGTATTTAATTTCTGTATTTTTTGTCATGTGTTGTTAATATGTTATTTTAATTTTTTAATGCTGATTCGGGTTTTTACTAAAATTTAATTTATGGTTTTTTTTTTCTTTTTTATTACGGTAAATGTGAATTTAAAATATATCAAAAAAAAGTAATATGTTTGAATATCTACTTTAGGTACTTATTAATATTTAGGTAGATATTTGATTGAAATCAGATACTCATAAGGTGAGTATTGTATTCTTGTAAAAAGTTAAGTGATGTTAATAAGGTATTGCAATCATAAAGAGTATTTAATATTAAGTAGTGTTAAATGCACTACAATATAATACACTTTAATTATTCACTCCGTATATAAAAAAAACTCAACCGTTCTTTCTAATAATCAATGAATGAATGAGACTTCGTTTGGAAATCCGTCGTACGGAAACCGTCCTGCTTTTCTGCAGGAAATCTGTTGCTTTTGAACCTTAGTATCGTATTTTAACTTCTAATATTGTTGGAGTGGAGCTGTTGTAAGAATCTATGTCGCCATGTTGAATATTGTTCCTTGGTTGCTGCAATTCTGTTACTATTTGTATGTTGCTGATTTCTTCAAAGTGCTCTTTTCATCTCTGGGTTTATTCACTGATTGCTGTGATTAGTTCCCCGTTGCGACTTTTGATTCTGCACAGTATACACAGTCCTTATATCGTATTTATTTGCTGCAGTCTCAGCTTGTCGAGCTATTCTACCAAAATGTTTTTTTTCCTTTTTCCTATTTTGATATTGTTGCCGGCACTCCCCAAGGGTCTTTCACCAATTCTTTATAATATTTATATTGCTGATTGCAAAAAATTGCAACATTAGCTTATACGCTGGCGATACAGTCATACAGCGGTCACCTAAAAATGCAACAAATTATCAAAAATCTTAAGGAAGCATATTTAAACGTACAAAATGATTACATTAAATCGAAAACTAAAACTAATTCTCACAAAACGTAGGCCATTTTCTTTACAAGAAATAGGAAGTCACTATCATGACCTCAACTGAATTTAATTATAAATAGTCAGGATATCGCATGGAAAAATTGCATTAAATAACTTGGCGTTTTTACGGATAAAAACCAATTATATAAAGATCGCATTGATAAAACAATCAGTAAATGCAACAATATTACTAAATTACTTTATCCCTTAATTCACAGAAAATCGAAACTCAATATCGCTAATAAAATTCATATATTTAAACAAATTTTTGAAAGCGTAATAAGGTACGGCTACGTAGTATGGGGTAAATGCGCAATTAGTCATAGAAAGCGACTCCAAACCAAACAAAATCAAATTTTCAAAATACTAAACAATTTACCCTTTTATTTCTCAACAAAGAAACTTCACGATCAGTCACGAGTCAAATATTTATATGCTTTAATTAATTTACACCATTGATTTCAATATTAAATGTAATAATTCAAATAATGTTCTTATGAAAGATTTACTTATTACTGACAGCTAATAGAATGCTTTCATTTAGTTTATTTTAGTTTAAGCATAATTGTAAATTATTTTAGGTTTTAAAACAAAAAAATATAAATAAAATAAAAAAAAAACTTATTATGTACAAATTTAAATTATAGTAGAAGGTTTTGTTTTGCCATTTTTCTTTGGCTAGTTATAAGTTAAATGATTGTAAGATTAAATCATTAGTTTCACAACTCAAAGTACAAAAGATTCAATAGTTTCTAAAGGATTTCCTGTATCACTATATAGAAATTTCAAATGTCAAATGATATTATGAATTCGAGGCAAATAAAATTAAACTTTTTTTATATGTATTTTGAAATACTTGATTACTAAAATATATTGATATTATATTAATATATATTATATTATTATATTAATATATATAATAATATATTATATTATTGTTACTGTTGCTGCTGATTATCTGAATTACTATTATATAATTATTATTAACTTATTTTTATTGTATGTCCGATGATGCTTTGTGATTTTTTTTTGGTTTTTTTATTTTTATTATCTCTGTGAAGATTTGGGACTGAATAGTATTACAAAAAATCAGCTGTCTCCACCACAGGACCGACCGCCACTATACAAAAAGTACAATGCCAAAATTTATAGATTTTTTACATAATAATTTATATCAAAGCAAAATAACTTTTAATAATTTAATAACATTTTGTTTTATTCAATAAAAATAATTATATGCAATGAAATCGTAAAAATATATATACATTCATTCATACATCCATTTATTATTATTATTATTGTAATGTAGATACATGATTTTTTTTTCATTCAAAAAATAATATTAAAAGTTAAAAATAATAAAAACTGTAAACAAATACAAAACAAACATAAGATTAATATTAAATCTGCTAACAAAAATTTTACCGTTTTAATTTTATGTCATCAACAAATGAATAATATGCATTGGCAATGATATAAGTACATACATATGTATGTATAAAAATTTTTAGAGATATAAAAAATTAACAAAAAGAAATTGTTCATATAAATTCATATGGAGTGTTACGTATGAAATTTGGAGTTCGAAAAAAAATTAAATGAAAGTTAAAGTTAGTCGGATCAAAAAATGTTCTATGGCAAAGTTGTTCCTCTTTACTTGTGTAACAACTTTTTTTTAATAATTTTTCTCACAAATTTTTTCTGTTACGAAATATTCGTAAAAAACTTAAAAAGTACACTAGTAAACTACCACTTGCGGTTTCCAAGAAAACATTCAGCCTCAAATATTTTTACTTTGAAAGTTTCTTTTAAGTATTATAACAATTTTATAATGTCAGCTTCATTTTCACCTGCTACCAGTCCAAATGTAAATGTTTTTATATTATTGTAACATGGTACAAGCCATTTTATTCTTAAATTGCTTGCAGCAACATATGAGAATGTTACATGTAAAGAGCTAAACTTGACCACTGGATGAAAGTATCTTCGTAATAAATTCCATATTTTTGAAGAAAACCTCTGGCCACTATCCTGGTTTTAAAAATATTTCAATTGATTCAATACCCCCAATTTAATTTTTAACACCCACTTGCAATCAATCATTTTTTTATTTGATGGTGCTTTTGTCAAAAGTCATGTGTAATTATTTGCCAATGATCAAATTTCTACATCCATAGCTGCTTTCCATTTTTCCGAATTTTTACTTTGCATATGCTATCTTCAAGAGATTTAGGCTCGTAGTCCTTAGGTTCAATATCGTTGTTTTAGTGCACTTTGATTACCTTGTTAATTTGCCATTCTTCATTTCCTTCTCATTAATACTTGGAATTTGCAATATTTCGTGTGTACTATTTTCAATATCCCTTTTTTCTGTAATATATAAATGCATCACAATTTTCATGAAAAACTAGATACGTCTCGTGTGACTTCAACTTTTCTAAATTGCAGAACCTAGACTCTGTATCCCTTAATAACTTCCTCATAGCCAACTATAGAATACCTTTCGCAAACGTTTTGTCCCATTTCTTCCCTTTTTCTTTTCGAATATGAACATAACATAAACAGCCAAATTCTTTAATAGTTTTTACATCAAAAGTTATATCACGCCATAATTCATTAGGAGTTCTATTTTCAATTTTCGTTGGCCCAGTACGATTAAAAACAAATACTGCATGATTATTAGCTTCTGCCCATAACTATTTACTTAGAGTTTCACGGTGTAACATGGTAAGAGCCGCTTTAACAAGAGTTAGCATTTCACCATCAGCTCGTCTGTTTTGCTGTGGTGTATATGGCAAGGTTCTCATGACGAATATTTTTTTTACAAGTGGGTATTTCACGATTAGTTCGTGTATTTTACTGTGGTGTATATGGTACGATTTCTCATGACGAAATTTTTTTTTCCAATATTGAATTTATATCATTATTTACAAATTCAAGACCATTATCTGTTCTCAAGGTTTTTAAACCAAATCCAGTATCACATTTAATAAAATTAATATATTTTTCCATAAAATGTGTAAATCCTGTTGATTTTAGGAAATAGGTACCCCTAAAATTAGAAAAATCATCTTTCAAAAAAAAAAACCTCTATCCACCATATGATGTAAATTTCATGTTACTACAGAAAGCTGCATGAACTAATTGTCTCCAGGAATAAAAGCTCTGTTTTCACTTATTTCAAATTTTAAACGATGTTGTTTGCCCATCATATAATGTTCAGAGAAGAAACTGTTATCATCAAATTGAATATTTTTTGTTTTTAATAAATTTTCTAGCATGATTTTGATGACAAGCCTATTATACCACAATTGCAAAGAATCTTTATTTGCCACATGACCTGCTATTTTAATTTTTTGTTTACTATTTTTTTTGTTTTTTTTTTTATGTTTCACTTTATTTCTTTTCATATGATCATACTTTTCTCTTAGCCTAATAAAAAGTTAACAAAAAACAAGGTTTGTTCTGAATTTTTTTTAATTAACATTTAAAATTATATATACATTTTTTATTGTTAATTTTAGAAGTAATTAGTTTTTTTTATCGACCGCATACAATTATGTATTAGGTAGGTATTGTTTTCATACTAAAATTTGTACCTGAGGTTTGGGCAAATATGCAAATATGCACTCTCGTGCGTTGAAGGCTGTAAAAAAATTTTAGCGTGATGTCTCTCTGTGTGTGTGCGTCTGTATGCGTGTGTGGGTATGTCTGTGAGCACGTGTGCGTGTGTGGGTATGTCTGTACAGTCTAAACAACTAACCGGAATTTTTTGAAATTGCATTTGTAATGTTTTGACGTAAATATCTCGGATTGATAAGCTTTTGGAGAAAATCGTCCTGGCGGAAGTAATAGTTTACTAGTATCATTTTTAAGTTTTTTACGAATATTTCGTGACGGAAAAATATTAGGAAAAAGGTATAACAAGTAAAGAGGAATAACTTTGCCATATAAAATTTCTTGATCCGACTAACTTTAACTTTTATTTAATTTTTCCAAGTTCAAATTTCGTACATATTGTTATAAAACGCCATATGAATTTATATGAAAAATTTTTTTTTTTTGTTTTTTCTTTTATATCTCTAAAAATTTATACATATAATATCTATGCATATTATTTTGTTGATGACGCAAAATTCAAACAGTAAAATTTTTGTTAATAGATTCAATAATAATGTTCTGTTTGTTTTGTATTTGTTTACAGTTTTTATTATTTTTTACTTCTAATATTTTTGAGTGAAGAAAGAAATCATGTATATAATCTATGGATGAATGAATGAATGTACATATATTTTTACGATTAATTCATTGCTTATTATTGTTATTGAATAAAAAAAAATTACGTAAAATTATTAGAAAATATTTTGCTTTCATAAAAATTATTATGTAAAATATCTATGAATTTTGGCTTTATGCTTTTCGTGTAGTAGCGTTCGGTTAATTCGGTAGACAGCTGATTTTTTTTTTTAAATATCTTGGGTTCAATCTTAGAACATAGAGTATAAGAAATAGAAAATTCTGTATACGAATATAAAAATTAGTGAAGTATTATCAATTACTTTTAATTGCCAAAATGTGCCTGTTATTGTCAAAAAAGAAAATTTAATTTCCATGACACCAAATATTTTGTTTGTTTTGTTTTGTTTACAAGTTTACAATCTAAATGCTAGCAAATATCGAAAAGTAGGATTATTTTAGTATTTCTAATAAAACAAACTAATTACCTTATCATTAATTATTAAACCATTTCTAATTTAAAACTTGGCAAAAACTTATACACACATACACACTCTGAAAAAAGTTTATATGTAACTCTGATTTTGTAACCATAACTATATAATACCTGTTTATGCAAAATTTCTCATATATTTTAACATACATACATACAAAAAAACTCGTCCCTAATTTTAAAGTGCCTGCACATTTTGTGGCTCCGTAAAAATGCGCCGCTTTCATTAAATACAATCGGATATAAACTCATTTATTTGAAATAATTTTGCCACTCTGCAAAAACGCGCTGCTCTCATTGGAACTGACCTATAAAAAAAACTAGATTTAGCAATATTTTTTACGAAAACCCAGATTTAAAATAAACAAGATTTTCAAAAACAAAATTTAAAAATAAAACAAGATTTTAAAGAACAAGATTAAAAAGACAAGATTTCGTACCCCTCCCATTTTATCATTAATTATTGTTCCATATATTTTACTTATACTAGGTAACAAGCTTATTATTATAAAATATTATAACATATTTGTGTATAAGTTTGTAGGTTAAGTTTTTCCCAAATACATTCATTCAATATGGCGTTTTATTTTTTAAGCTCTTTATTTTCTGTTTTAGTTTATCGAAATTTGTGAAGTAACTATTTACATAATTTTTTTGTGATGATTTGTTGTTTTCATTAAAATTACAAAGTGTTACCTATATTATTTGCCCTTTTTATTTCATTACTATTTTTAAATGAGTTTATTTTACTTTTTATTCTGTTGTGAAAAGAGTAATTTAATTTACATGACAACTATTATTTTGTTTGTTTTGTTTAGTTTTGTTTACAAGTTTACAATCTAAATGCTAGAAAATATCGAAAAATAGGATAATCGTTTCACAGGTAAGCGTAAATCATAATAAAAAAATTATAAAATTAATAATGCAATGTGTAAAATCTAAATAATTTAGAAATCATATTTTATATGCAAAAAAAATTGCAATTTTGACAAAAGCCATTATGAAACAATGTTTGTACCAGTAATTCAAATTGGTTTTTAGGTAAGATATCTTTTCGCCTAAGCCGCCCAAATAAATTAAAAAATGAAATAAAATAAAACAAAAACAATATTTTAAAAAAGTAAGATTTTGAAAAACAAGATTAAAAAATGGTTTTGTAAAACAAGATAAAACAAAAGAAGATTTTGAAAAACAGGATAAAAAAAACAAGATTAAGAAAACAAGATTTCGTAGGTAACCCTGATAAAATCAATAGTTTCTGAGACGAAAATGATATCTTACCTAAAACCCAATTTGGGTAAGCACAGCACGATACATGTAATAACAAAGCTTTAAAACTAAATTTCCCACACTACCTACTCAGCGTAATCGAAACTATGGTAAACAACAATAAAGTTTACATAGCACAAAATAACATATAGAATACAACTAATATTAGAAACATAGCTAATGGCCTACAATGGCCAAGAACAGTACACTCACCTCTATTGTTTTCAATATATATTTTAGAGCTGCTGGAAATATTAAAAACGATGCAAGGTGCAAATTATACAATTGCGTTTGTCAACGATGTAATAGTATATTCAGCCAACGATAATGTAGAAAATATACAGCAAGATGTACAAAAAATACTGAATTTTATTACAGATTACTGCAAAGTATTGGTCCTAAAAATCAACTATGAGAAATGTCCAACTATTTAAAAACACTCATGTCAATTCAAACATAAATGCTGGAAGAAATTTAAAATTAAAGGACGTAATGCTATAGAAATAGAAAACAAAAAATCGGTAAAATATTTGGGAGTGTACGTACAGAGAAATTTAAAATAAATTACGCACATTAAGACAACACTGAAAAATGGAAATAAAACATTTCTGGCTTGCAAAAGGCTGTTCTATAATAAAATAATAAGTACAAGAGTTAAAGTAATCCCTTACCAAAGCTTCATCAGACAAACACTGGCATACGCTGTGCCCGTGTGGTAAAATATAAGTGCTAGTATGATGGAGAAAGAAAGTTTGAGAGAAAGTTTATAAGAGTATGAATAAACAAAACCAGAAAGCCGGAATCAGATTATTAATATTTTTATTCAAATAAATATTTGCATAAGGAATCAAATATAAATAGAATCGATAGTTTTATGATAAAAGTAATTCGAAATCATTATGCAAGAACATTAAATACTGTAGAAAATGGTTTAATATAACATATGTTCTACCACAATGAGGAGTACATTAAAAAGACTTTGCTCACAGAATTTATTGCCCCTGAACATTTTATCTTTCTTGACAAAAACGGTTTTACACAAACCGAGAATCATGTGCCCCTACTATATCATTTAGTAGACGTTCTACATGTAAAAATGTAAACTACAATACGACTAACATAAACGGAGATAATCTTAAATACGATATGAATATACCTATTAAGGATACCCAAATTAGAAAGAGTTATTGGTAGTTAGTTGCATCATAATTGCTAATCGTAAGGTAGGTTAAATTTGCTAGGATTAGAATTGGTTAGTTAGGATTAGGAATTTTTTATTAAAAAAAAATAATAAGAAGAAATAATGTATTGTTTTTTTTCGCAGGTTCAATACCAAAATTAGATAACTCGGAAACAGTTGTTTTGAGAAAATTAATGTTTTCTAATTTTGTACTTCTAACTAATGAAGTTTTTCTGTATTAATGAATATTTTAGTATTGAACCCTTAAATTGAACCCAAGATATTTAAAAATAAAAAATGCAAATAAATTAAAAAATGAAATAAAATAAAACTAAAACAAGATTTTAAAAATTTAACTGTTAATATCAATTATATTATTTTAAATTTAACATTATATTATTCTTTGTTTATTTAACATTATAATATTAATAATCTAATTTACTTAAGTCAATAACTACAACTTAAATAAATTAATAGAAATTGGCAATTTAATATGAAAAAAACATTAAACAAATTTTTTATCCCATATGTTTTATCACAATATTAAACAATGAATTGTGCTTATTTTAGTATTTCTAATAAAACAAACTAATTACTTTATCAATAATTATTAAACCATTTCTAATTGAAAACTTGGCAAAAGCTTTGGAAAAAGTTTATATGTAACTCTGATTTTGTAACAATAACTATATAATACCTTCTGTTTTAGCTTATCGAAATTTGTGAAATAACTATTTACATCATTTTGTTGTGATGATTTGTTGTTTTCATTAAAATTACAAAGCGTTACCTATATTATTTGCCCTTTTTATTTCATTACTATTTTTAAATGAGTTTATTTTACGTTTTGTTCTGTTGTGAAAAAAGTCATTTGGAATGGTAGTTTTGTGAGTGCTTTCAATAAAAGAGCTTAAATCTTTGTTATATCAATTAGTTCATTTAGGACATATTTGTTTTTCCTGGTTTTATTCAATTTGGTTGGGTCGATGTTATTTGTTGTTAGCAGTAAATTGTACGCATAGCACAGCGTTTTTGAGGCAACACTGCAAAAAGTTTCCCGTTTTTGTTTTAAGAACTGTAAAAAACCTGCTGTCATATTTGCAGAATGGAAATTTATGCTCTCGATAATCAAAAAATAACATAACATAAAAATACCTTTTAGTTTTTTTTTATTTCTTTTTGAAAACTGTGTAACAGTATATTAATTAATATAACATTTTGCTTGTTTATAATATTAATTTCATTTTTCTTTAAATGTCAAAATACAAAAATTTAAATGTCATATACAATGGAGTGCAGTAAACTGTTTAAATCACCTTTGATTTTATCAAGAAATGACATAAGAGAAAGCTTTTTGCTATTGAATATTAATGACATGACATTTATTGATACTATTAAAGAGTTTTATTGAGAATTTTATTGTCATATTGTAGTTGTTGGTTAGACGTCACATTAAAATATTTCCTAAATAAAATTAATTTTATTTGAATGTTCTTTTATTTGTTTTTCAATTGTATTAAATTTATTGTGAATATTGATTAAAGAATTTTTAATATACATTAATATATTATTATTATTATTAAAATCTATAGTGTTAGTAGAATTAGTGTTTAAATTGCTATATATTTACCTACCTAGCATATTAGTACCTATTAATGTGTTAATTATTTGAATCATTTTTTACAATATTTGAAAATGGAATATTTTTTTTTTAAAAAGTTTGTTGTTATGTGCCTATTTACAATTTTTGTTTTCAACTTTCTAAAGTTCTTCGCGATATTCAAGAATCTTTTTATCGAAGAACAGCATCTATAAGAACCCGGGTGACCATTTTTTCCACACAGGATACAATATATTTTATCTTTTGGATCTTCTGGGTTTATACTATATTGGCCAGAAGGGTGATTTTTACCACATTTAACGTGCTTCCATACTGCAATTTGCTGATGAATGTGGAAAACGCTGGCATTTGGTACATTGTTGTATGTCTCCCTTGATTATTTTTTTCCATAGTACTATTTGATGGTCAAGTACATTTATTTTAGCCTCATCATGTTGTTAGCCTCATCACTTTTTTATATTTGGTGTTTGATGTTTCATGTTCTTTTAAAAGTTGTAAAACTTCATCAGGTGAGTAGCTGTTGTTTAAGCCTTTTAATACCATTGCAATTTCTCTTATCACACTTTTGAGTGTATGAAAAGTGGTTTTGCTTTATTAAGAAACTCTCGTGCTTTTTTGTAATCCTCAATCTTATACATAGGTATATAATAATGCGTGTTCATCATTAATTTCTTTAACAAGAAAATTGTTTATTTCGAGTTTATTTGTCATAAAGTTTTTTAGTTGATTTATTTTGGTGTTATAGAAGTTCATTGGCGGAATTTTTTTTAAATATGTGCTGTGCTTTTTGCGGGTGATAAGTTTTTTTCTTTATACATTAATTCCTGCTTTCTGTTGTTGTTGTTATTGCGAGTTGATTTATCAATTATGGTTTTTTTAGGTTAAAGATATCCTCTACTTCATTTATTTCCGTAGAATCAAACGTGTAATCTTCATCGCTAATCTCCTGGTTAATTTCTTTATTGTCGCCAGCTCCTAATGGAGCCAGAGCTTTCATGTTGTTTTCTTCCGGACTTGATGTCGAAAGTGGGTATTCTCTTAAGAGCTACTTTAGCTTTGCACTTTCTTTCTTTAAATTTCCTATTTGACTTTTATGAGTATTATTTTCTCTATTTGTTGTTTGATTTTCTTTACTATAATTTTCATTAATGATGTCACAAACTTTAGTTATAATTGTTTCCTTCTGAGCATTTTTTTGGCTTTTAATTTTTTTCCGTTTTTTTTTATTTTTCTTTTCTTGGCCATTGTGTATTTCATGAGAGAGGGCTACTTCCTGTCAAAAACAGTTTTAACGATTTTATCTTAATGTTTTTTATTAAATAAATAAAAAAAAATTTTTTTTTAATTTATTGTTTTTGTTTTTTTTTAAAATTACATATCGAGAAATTTTCTTTTTTATTTGTATTTTTTACATTTTAATTCTTATATAGACAACTCCCCCGGTGGATAGGGAGATAGAAATACCCGCAGTAAGGTATGCTTGTGGTAAGAGTCCAGTAAAATACACTTCAAATCTAGTAGCATCTGATCCAGAATGGGCGGCTTTCTGGTCTGCATCTGATCCCGGATAAACGGCAGTGAAAGTTCATAACCTAAGGTATAAATGGGAACATTGAAATCTTGGAACATTGGAAAATGTAATGAACAAAACTCAAGGATGGAATACTACAGGTGGCAGACCAGTTGATCTACAAAATCCACTCTCCACGGAGGTAGGTTCCATGGATTCTGGGGGGGACCATTTATTGCCTAATAGTTTTAATTTTTGGGAGAAATAATCGTACGCAAAGAACTCCAAACAAGAAGTAAAGCATCAACAGAAGGAAATAAAACACATATGACACCAATAAAATCTGTTCAAACAAAAACACTTATTACGATGATTGACTTTGAAAATGTGAATCCGAGCAGAGTAATAGATTCGCAAACTGAGCAAAGTTTTTATCATGAATGGCAAAAAGAAATACAACCCAGAAAACAACTAGAAGAAACGGTAGGTATATGACAGCAACATATCAAAGCTCTAGAGGAGAAAATGACTCCTACACTACCGGCACTAATTACCTATGAAACTGATGACGAAAAGATTACAAGGGAAACAGACTAGAAGAAGGTGAAGCTAGGTGAAGCTAGTCCTGAAATATATGCTAGTAATGAAATATATTCCGATACAACGGAAAATAAAAGTTCTACCAAAAAAAATATTGGGAAAACATATTTACCACCACCTATAATGGTCTCTGATATTGAAGATTTTAATGAACTAAAGAATATTATCAACCAAACAACAAACAAGAAATGTAAGTACAAATCGCTCAACAATAATGTTTGAAAGATTAACGTAGAAGATAATGATGCGTACAGGATAATAACTAAGGAATTGTCCAAAAATGAAATTTATCTAATTTATTTATTATTACGAGCTTAAATCAAGCAAGTTATAGTAAAAATACTTAAACCTATTTAAAGCTAAAATTAAACAAAAAATCGAATAACAACTAATTAGTAATAATTAAATCAGAAAAAAAAAAGAAAAAATTACAATTTATAATTAATTAAAATAAAAATCTAACTATAAATTGCAACAAAATAAATTCAATTAAGAATCCTCAGGTCAAGGGTTATTCAATAACTTCATTCACACAAATATAGATTTCTTCTAAGTGATTGCTTTGTTAGTAAGAGGTTAATATGAGGTTTATATATGTTACAAAGAGACATCATCCTATTAATAGGTTCATGTTTCCCATAATTATTTCTATGAAAATGCAACTTAAACATATTTACAGATCTTAATCTAGAATATGAAAAAAAATTGAGTTTAGCAAATAATTGAGAAGAAAAAATATTACCTTTAATTAATTTGGTTAAAAACACTATATCTGCTACTTTACGACGTTTCTCAAAGGTATGAAGATGTAATAAATTCAATTTATGTTCGTATGGCGGTAGTCTTAAAGGATCTTCCCAGAAACCGTAAAGCAAATCTTAGAAATTTTTTTTGAACTGATTCTATTCTATTTATATGAATATTATAAAATGGGCTCCATACCTGGGAAGCATGTTCCAAGTTAGGTTTAGCCAAACAAGTAAAAAGAGATTTTAATACATAAGGACCATCAAATTCTCTTGCACAACGTTTAATGAAACCTAGCATAGAGTTGGCTTTATTTAGTATATCAGTATAATGAAGGTGAAAAGAAAGCTTACCATCAAAGAGTACCCCTAGATCTTTTATAGAGACAACTTTAGGAATAGTTTGGTTATTGAAAGAATAGGAATAAAAGATTGGGCATGAGCGACATGTAAAAGTAATTAATGCACATTTATTACCGTTAAGTTGAAGATTATTATTGCAACACCAATCATAAAATCGATTAAGATCAGCTTGCAAAGCTAAAGTATCTTCTAAATTTTTATTTTTAGGAAGATTTTCATATCGTCGGCGTAAATTTTAATATGGCAGTTAAATATTAACGAAGTAACATCTTTAATGGAAATAATGTACAGTAGAGGTCCAAGATGACTACCTTGGGAAACACCTGTGGCAGCATCGAATTCAGAAGATGTCGCGAATCTAAAAGACACACTATACCTGCGTTCGGATAGATAGGAGTGAACCCAATTAATGAAAAAAATGGGGAATCCTAGTTTTTCCAACTTAAATATAATAATATTGTGCGGAAGAAAATTAAAGGCTTTACTAAAATCGGTACATATCACATCTGTTTGAAAACCATCCTCCATGTTATTAATGAAAGTAGAGGTGGATTCAATAAGATTAGTAACAGTTGATTTATGCTTGACAAAGCCATGTTGATAAGGAGATAAAAAGCAAGTACAATAATTATAAATAGAATCAAATATGATCAATTCAAAAAGTTTGGGAATAGATGATAGTTTCTCAATTGGGCGATAATTTGTTACATCATTTTTAAGATTTGTTTTGTGAAAAGGCTTAATAAGAGAAGTCTTTCAGATAGAAGGAAAAATACCAGAAGTCAAAGAAAAATTAAATAAGATAGAAAGGGGATCACATAATGAAATCGAACATTTTTTCAAAAATATGTTTGGAATACCATCAGTACCAGGATTAGAATTATTGTCAAGCTTTTGTAAGTAGTTTAAAACTACATTAGAATCAATATGAATATTAGTAAGCGTTATTTTAAGAAAGTTAACTAGGTGACAGAAATAATCTTTATTTAAAGAAAACGCAGGCATAGCTATAGCTATAGCTATAGAGTTCTTATAATTCATACAAGTGGGATATTGATCAGATTTTCTTTTAGAATTGACAAATTTCCAAAAGAGTTTTGGATTAGTTTTAATATCCGAAGACATATTCCGTACATAGTTAAAGCAAAGATTATTAGACATTGACTTGAAATCATTAAATAAAATAATAAAATCATGAAAATCATGATTATTATTGCTTTTAATGAATTTACGCCAGGCTTTATTTTTTTTTATTTTTTTATTTCTTAAGATTTTTGGTAAACCAAGGCGGACAAGTTTCGTTAATTTTATCAATAACTAAAGGCACATGCTGTAAAATAATGGAATGAAGGATTTTATAGAAATTATTAACTGTAACATCTAAATTAGTAGAAGATAAAAATGAAAAGTCGTGATCTCATAAATAGTTATTAATTGCTTCAAAATTAGCTTTGGAAAAATTGTAACGATAAGAAAGTGCTGAATCAACATTAGGAGACATAACAGAAGAAAAGGAAAAACATATTGGAGGGTGATATTCATCAATATCGACTAGTTCAAATGGACAGGTAATAGTAGTAAAATATTCCAGTTTGAAGTAAATAGTAAGTCTAACTGCCTCCCATGATTATTGTAAACGGAGGATACCTGTTGAAAATTAAAATAATTAAAAGAATCGATTACAAAACACTCAATATTACTAACTAATTCATATGGTACAAAATAAGCTTCCTCTTCATGTGCAATCCATTTAATAATAGGTAGATTAAAATCACCACATATTATAATACCATCATTTGTGTTGAGATTGCTAAATAGTAATTCAATTTCTGATATATTCACTTCACTTCGGTTTTGACCGTCGGTTTGACAACATCATTTAGAATAATTAAAAATATAAATAATATCTACTTAACTTTTAAATTTACCTTAATCTATTTTATTTTAATTTTAATCTTAATTTAACTAATAAATTCACTTGTTTTTTTTTTTTTTTTTATTTTGTTTGTTTTAATTTTAATTATGTGTAAAATAAAAGGTGCAAAATAAATATAATACATGTTTAAAAACTTGGCTGCACTCCCAATGGCGGCAGTAAGATAAGTACTTTTGATTTTGCTTTTTAATAACACATTTCTTTTTTTTTTTTTTTTAATATCACATTTATTTATCTTTCTAATATCACATTTTTTATCTTCTGTTATTTAATTCCACTTTTTTTTTTTTTTTTGTTTTGTTTTATATATTCATTTAATATTTAGTATATTGACCAATTTATTTTATTTTATTTTTTAAAAAAAATTTTTCTTAATTCAACGCGCGCGGTTGCTTTGTTTACAATTAATTAATTTTAATTTTATTTTTTTTTTTTCTTTTCTGTTCTTTTCTTTCTAACATCTCCTAGTTGTAAACAAAGCAAAAACAATATCCTTCTCACTCCATCCCCTTGATAGATGTTAGTGTTCTAATTCTTCTCTTCTCAATAATCAATACCACCATAACTTAAACAGTAATTTTAATTTGTAATTTCTGGTGGTATTTACTTATTATAATTTACTTTTACTTTATCATAAAAGATCTTGAGAAGAGTTTAATATTATTGTAAATTTTACTATTATTTATAATAGTGTGTGTAAAAATCAACTTAATTAATCAATAACTTTTATTTGCTATAACGTGCTCTTTTTTTCTTTTTTGTATTGCACGTAAGGTTTGCTTTGGGTGTGTTTTTGGTTGTAACTGCGTTCAATAAGGTCACTTCACAGTGTTTGCTAAAAACTGTTGAACGTTTTATAAATCATTTGCACATTCAAGGCAAACATTTAATTTAATTTAATTTAATTTTAATTTTAATTTTAAATTTAATTAACAAATAAATTGTGTTGTCAAGCTCGCGGTATTCATATCATACACATATAATTTTTATAATTTTTATCGTTTCTTTATCAATTTAAATTTTAATTTGATATTTCACTTTTTTATCTAATTATAAATTTTAATTTGCTGATTTTTACTTGATTTTTATTGATTCTTAAAATTTTACAAAATTACCAATTTTAATGTAAATTTCTGCAATATACGCGGTTTACAGACGAATTTCGATGCTGTCACTTGCCATTTAAATTCTAGCAAACCAGCAATTCTTGCCCTATGTGAAACTCAAGTTAACGGCCAGAATGATAATTTTAATATTACTGGCTACACACTCGTTTCACATTTCGTGTCTAAAAGAGGTATCGCCATCTATATTAAAAATGACACAGCTTTCAACACTCTTAATAAATTCAAATGTTCTAGCCCAACTTTCCACTATGTTTGGGTAAAAATCCTCGTTAGAAAGCAAGTCATACATTTCTGTTTCTTATACAGATCACCCAACTCAAGTGAAGAGGAAACTGTTGTGGAAATTGAAAATCTCTCAAACCAGATCAATGAAATTTTGGATTCATATCCAGGAACTGAAATTGTTCTGGCGGGTGATTTCAATATTCATAATAGAGACTGGCTTCACTTTTCTAGTAACACTTCTCTGATTCAAAACTCAATTGGGAAACAAGTTGAACTATTCTCATCTCTTTTCCACCTTTCTCAACTTGTCCAAAATCCCACTAGGGTCCCAGATCGTGCTGATCAAGAAAGCTACCTCTTGCATCTGTTCCTGACCACACACCCTGAAAAATATGTGGTTTCAGTTGGTTGCCCCCTGGGTGGCTCCGACCATTGTTTGGTTAAAACAAGTTTCCGGGTAGGCCCAATTACCAATCAAAGGACTCCTTCCAGAAAATTAGTATGGCGATACAGCCATGCGAACTGGGAGGGTCTTAACAGTTTTTTCAGATCCTTTGATTGGTCATTGTGCTTCCGCGATAGGAATGTCGACTTTGCTGCAAATGCGATTTGTGAAACAATTTTACTTGGAATGAGGTTATTTATTCCTCACTCCATGAGAACTATTAAACGGAAATCCAAATCTTGGTTCAATCGCATTTGCAGTGAAGCCATCCTTAAAAAGGAGGAGGCTCTCAGGGCAAACTATATAGTGGTTCGAAACAGGTGCAAGAGAGTTATCAACAGGCAAAAATTCTTATTCAACCTAAAGTTGAAACGCAAACTTATCCACATGCCTAAGAATAGCAAATCCTTTTGGTCATTTGCAAAAAGTTTAAAAGAAGACGCTAGCGGGTCTTCTTTTCCTCCGCTTGTTGATATTAATAACATGATTGTGTCAGATTCCAAAGAGAAAGCGAACTTGTTTGGCAAGCAGTTCTCTTTCAACTCGACACTGCCTCAGTCAACTTTAAAGCCACCAACTGTTCCTGAAGTTGACTACTCCTTCGGTAAAATATACTTTAGGACAAGAGCAATGATGAAAATCTTGAAAAATCTTGATGCAAAAAAATCAGCCGGTCCAGATGGTATCACTACCATGGTTCTTAAAAATACCTATTCAAGTATTTCAAAACCTCTACGCAACCTTTTCTATCTTTCCTTTACTTCGGGTATTCACCTACCCAATGGAAGGTTGCGCATGTTTTCCCAATTCCAAAAAAAGGTAATAAAAGCGATCCCTCTAACTACCGTCCTATTGCTATAACCTCGGTTCTTTCAAAAGTAATGGAAAAAATAATAAACCAGAAGCTTTTGAAATATCTGGATCGTAGAGGTTTGCTTCATGATCGACAATACGGGTTCAGAGCCCGTCGTTCAACCGGTGATCTCATGACTTACCTTTGCGAAAAGTTGAATATCAGCCTTCACCATTCTGGTGAATCTGATGTAGTGGCTCTGGATATTTCTAAAGCGTTCGACCGAGTCTGGCATGATGCTTTATTAGCAAAATACAAAGCGTTAGGACTAAGTAGGGTCTTTCTAAAATGGATTGGAGATTTCCTTTCGAATCGCATGATTCGGGTACTTGTCGATGGTTATTCATCTGACAATTTTATAATTAATGCTGGTGTCCCTCAGGGATCGGTTTTGTCTCCCACTCTCTTCTTAATATTTATCAATGACCTACTTTCAATTACCTCCAATCCAATCCATAGTTTCGCAGATGACAGCACCCTTGTAGCTTCCTATGAATTTCATAGCCGCTGTGGTATTAATCACCAAACTAATAGAACAGCAAGAAACTTCACTATCAGTGAGCTAAATAATGATTTAGCGAAAATCCAAAAATGGGGTGAAAGCAACAGAGTTGATTTCAACACTAAAAAAACGCAATGCTGTTTAATCTCGCGTAAAGTAGCTACTACTACACCCAACCTGACTTTTCAGGGTGAGGCTTTGCAGCACTCAACAGATTTAAACATTCTGGGCATCGAGTTAAATCAGAAATTGACCTGGTCAAATCATATTTTTGGTATAGCTAAAGATGCTGCTAAATGTCTAGGTTTCTTGTACCGCTGTAAAGCTTACTTCTCTCCTTCCGATCTTCTCAACATCTATAAAATGTACATTAGGCCCAAAATGGAGTATAATGCACACATTTGGGCTGGAGCGCCCCAAACAGCGCTGGGTTTTCTCGACAAAGTGCAAAACAGAGCTATTCGCCTTATTGGCCACCCCAGTGTTACCTCAACGCTCACTCCACTTTGCCATCGCCGTACTGTTGGGTCATTGACCCTCTTTTATAGATACCTTGTAGGGGTGAACACCTGTTCTAAAGAAATAAAACAATTGATGCCTCCACTCAAAGTTTTCCAACGTGAAACGAGGAGTGCAACAGATGCCCACCCATACACTGTCGAACTGTCAAGATGGCGCAATACAGCATTCGGGAATTCGTTTGTCATGCGCACGTCGCGTTTATGGAACCTTATGCCCATGTGTTCCCAAAAGTTGGTAATTCATTTGTGTACGATATATCGAAATTCAAGAAGAACACTAACATCTTTCTTCAAAATAACTATCCAAATTTTTCCCTTCATCCTCCATAATCCCAATTTTCCTATATTCAAACACCCAAGTATTCCTTCCCCCATCCTTTTCCCCAAAACCAAGCTGTACATTATATTATTATGTATTAAAGGACCAATCCTATAGTTTGGTTTTAAAGGGGGTGGTTTTGGTTGGTTAAAGTCCAACACTACTCAGAGGAACCTCGTGCAGTTCCTTTGGGTGACTTTTGATGTTTTCCACCGTCCCTCGTAAAAAAAAAAAAAAAAAAAAAAATTCTTAGTATATACTTCAATACTGGATCCAGGAGGAATATAACAGTTAATGATAATAACATTTATCAACTGCAATTCAATTTTAATGGCAATCATTTCTATAATTTCAAACGAATCGCACTGAGTAACTAACAATTGCAAGGATGAGAATGTATTTTTTACAGCTATTAATACACCACCACCTCTTGGAATGTTATGAGAAAAAAGACAATCATATCTGTCATTCCTATAGACAGTAAAAGACGAAGGGAAAATTTCAAGATTATTAAATGATGAAGTAAGCCAAGTTTCCGTTAAAACAAAACCATCAAAATCTAAAAGTGAAAAATTTAAAAAAATCTTTTTAGTTTTTGTACGTAAACCTCTTACATTTTGATAATAAATAGTTAATTTAAAAGCATCCTTTGTGTTTGATTCAGAAACAGGTGGCAAAAGAATGATGTTAACTAGATTTCTAAATACAATGGCACATACGAGAACAAAAATTCTAGGAGGAAATTCTAGATCGTTTAGTGATTTGGAAGATTTGTAACTATATTGTTGTATAATTTTTTACATCCAAATGTCTAGTAATATATATACTAATTTTGATCTAATCAATGAGAGCCTTAACATCGATCCTGTTAAAGTTAATAAAATAAAAAAATCTTTTAGGGTTAAACATCAGAATATAAGAAGCCTACGAGTAAATTATGATTCCTTAATGGTTTATTTAAATTCGCTGGATGCATTGCCTGATCTACTTTTTTTAAGTGAAATATGGATTTACGCAAATGAATGTAGTGATTACAATATTGCTAATTATGTTTTTAATTTTACATGTAATGAAAATTATGCAGCGGGTGGAGTTGGAGTTTATTACAGAAGTGACATAAATTTTGAGTATTTTACTATTAACCTTGATAGCTGTGATATTATAAGAATTGTGTACAACGTATGGATTACAACTTATTGTTTTGTATGCATATATAGATTACATAAGTGTAGTACTAACGAGTTTAATGTAGAACTTGCAAATTTTCTATCTGTAATTAAGCATAAAAATGTTGTCTTGTTAAGTGATTTTAATATAGATTTATTATCTTCTAATATTGATGTTGTGGAATATGTAAGTTTTCTCTCGTCTTTAGGTTTCGAATCTTTTATTTTGGAACCTACTCGTTTTCCTTCTATGACATGTCTTGATCATATTTTTATAAAATTCCAGAAAGGTGTCAGACGAGAAATTGAAGTGGATGTTTTAAATCTTAAAATATCGGATCGCTGCATGATTCATTTAAGTTTGCCTTATGATACTGAAAAATGTAAATATACGAAAGTTAAGAAAACTAATTTCTGTAAAATTGATTATCGTATGTTGAAATATTATTTAACTTATGAATCTTGGTGTAACGTGTACAGTTCGAATAATCCATCTATTGCCTATCATAACTTTAGTAAAATTTTAGGGCATCATATAGCTTTTTGCTCCACATTGTCTACGGTCATTAATAAAGTAAAAAAAACTAAAACCATGGATTACTAATAACCTTCTTAGAAAGAAAAAATTAGGAAAAAACTCAAAAAAAAAACACTACAAATTTTAGACTTAAAAAGTATTACAAAAAATTATGTAAAAATGTTAAAATTACTGTCAAGAGATGTAAAGATAATTATTATGTGAAGGAACTAAATGAAAAACTTGGGAATACCAAAGCTGAGTGGAGGATTATTAATTCTATATTAAATAATGATAGTGAAAATTCCTTAATCTCGTTAGAAATAAATTCTAAAATTAAAAACGATCCAAAAATTGTTGTTAACTTCTTTAATTCATTCTTTGCAGCAGATGGTAATAAGCAATTTTGTATTGACAATAGCATCTCTAATAATGAGTTTATACTGAATGAAAAAATTGAGCAAACAAGTTACTTTTATGAATCCATCTCTTTAATAGAAATTTTATATGTTATTAAACAAAAAATTGCTTATAATTTTCATAGTAATCTCATGAAAGAAATCTCTTTTCAAATTGTTGATGTTCTGTGTTATATTTTCAACTTAAATGTTTTTCAAGGAATTTTTCCTGATGATTTAAAAATTGCCACAGAAATCCCTTTATTTAAAAAAGGAAATAAATTTCACCCGAATAATTATAGGCCAATTTCACTTTTACAAACGATTTCAAAAATTTTTGAAAAATGTATGAAAAAAAGATTTATGATTTCCTTTTTGGCACCAACTATGTTAGTGAGAATCACTTTGGATTTTTAAAAGGCAAAAATACCAAAGGTGCTTTACTTAAATTTTGTAGTGAAATTTATAACAGTTTAAATTCCGCTAATGCGTGGCTGCTCTGTTCATTGATATTACGAAAGCTTTCGATACAGTTTCTCATGATATATTGCTAAAAAACATGTAGTATGCGGGTATTCGTGGTTTTGTTCTAAATTGGGTGAAATCCTTTTTAAGTAATAGAAAGCAGCGTGTATTATTGAGTAAGTACTACAGCAATCTCGTTTTTATCGACGTCGGTCTCCTCCAAGGTTCTGTACTCGGTCTTCTGCTTTTCTTCATTTTTATTGATTCGCTTTTCATACAAGCTTTTAAAGGAAAACCTACAGCTTTTGCTAATGATTCTTTATTTTCTTACAGTAATACCATAAAGAAACTATTCTATATAGAGAACTCACATAAAACAAAATCCATTGACCGTAATCGTATTTCCATTTGCGTTTTCAAAAAAATATGGTCCGATGATTCCTTCTGACCACAAACCACACCAAACGGTAACTTTTTGTGGATGTACTGGTTGCTCTAAGATAACCCTTGAATTCTCTTCACCCCAAATGCGGCAATTCTGTTTATTGACGTAGCCATTGAGCTGGAAATGAGCTTCGTCGGTGAAGATTATTTTGTTAAAAAAATTCTCATTTTCTTCTTGTTTTTCGATTGCCCAAGAAACGAATTGCCGATGTAATGCATAGTCAGTTGGTTTTAATTCTTGCGTCAGCTGGATCTTATAAGCCTTTAAATGGAGATCACGATGCAAAATGTTGAATAATGTAGATGGTTTGATGTTTAATTGATGCGAACGATGACGAATGGAAGTTTTTGGATCTTCTTCAACACTTCTGCTCACAGCTGCTACATTCTCGGTTGAACGGCCACTACGTTGATAAATGTTGCCTCTGTTATCAAAAATAGATCCAGTTTCTAGAAATTTATCAACCATCAGCTTTATGGCACGATTTGTTGGAGCATTTTCTCTACCAAATTTTATTCGAAATTTCCTAATTACATCTTGAAAACTTTTACCATTTTCAAAAAATGTTGTAATAACAAAAACACGTTGTTCCTTGGTGTAACGTTCCATATTAACTAACCAGAATGTATTTAGAATATACCTAAAGAAACCTCGTATAAAAATTCCAGGTAGAAAAAAAATGGCGGCAAAATCAAAATGATAAATATGTATTTTGTAAGTATATATATTTTTATAATTTTTTTCATTTGAGCGGACTTTTTTTTCTCTTCGTTGTTATTTTTGTTTGGTATTAAAAAATTTAAGGGAGCATATTTATTAAAGTGCTTAAAAGTGGAAAACTAAATTTTTTTGTATGAATGTATACTTATTATTTTTTTATATTTTCAATGGTCCAGCTACTTGAATTTTGAAGAAACTATGAATTGTGTTGGATAATTGAATTAAGTTATTTAGTATATTTTTTTGTTTAATGTTTTTGTTATATGTTTTGTAATATTAATATTATGTTAATTAATTCAACTAATTTTATTTTATAACTATTTATTATTTTGTATTATTTTAGCTTTTAATTTTTAAAAACTTAAAACTTTAAAAACTTAACTTTATTCTTTTCTGTTCTAACTTTTTTATTTTTTTCTTAATATATATTCTTTTCTAGAATCTATTAAAATACTAAAAATCAATTGATTTGATGAAGATCAAATCAAGAAACTTAAATTTAACACGATTGCTTACTAAATTTTAAGTAAATACATATTAAATTTTACACTGTGTCCTCAAGTGCAACATTTTATAATTTAGTATAATTCATCTATTTCAAATAAAACGCTTTCAAATCAAAAATATTTTCGAAGCATATATCACAGTTACATATTTTCATTTTTGTACGTACGTATGCATATTACAGTTTGCATTGGTGAGTGTGTAAATTTAGATAAAATGAAATTGAAAAAGTGGTCAAAAAATTTTGTTCTAGATGAGTACTCTATATAGTATAGTTTCTTTATGGTAGTACCAATTTATTCAACATTGTTTCTGATATAAACTTCGATCTGGATTTAATAAGAAAATGGTTCCTTATATATAAGTTAGTTATAAGTCCTAAAACTAAGTACATGTTGTTTTGCTTAACCGGCAATGTTCCTGATGATTGTAGCATCTTTTATCATTCTTTTAACTGTTCTAAATTTCTGATTGCAAATAATGATGTGTTATACAATGAGCAAGTGGTTTGTTGTTCTAAATGTTTTAAAATTGAAAATGTCACTTCATTTAAATATCTAGGCATTGTAATAGATCACAAACTAAACTGGTTAAAATATTCCTGTTACTTGAAAAATTATTTAAATCGATCAGTAAGGCAAGTTTATCATCTTAGTTTCTATTGTTCTTTAAAAGTGCTTAGAATGGTATACTTTGCTCTTTGTGATTCGAAACTCCAATATGGACTTTCATGTTGAGGTTGCGCTTATTATAATAAAATTCATCCTTTACTTATAACACAGAAACATGCTGTTAGATTATTACTAAAAAATCATCGTTTATCACCTAGTTGTCCTCTTTTCAGGAAGCTTGTAAGCAGGAATCTTACGGCTTCGGCATCTTTATGTATACAAGATTCTTAAAATATTGGATACTTATTTAGTAGAAATGTCTTGAGCTATAATCTTAGAATAAATAATATGGATTTTGTAAGGATTCCCAGAGATAATTGCGCACATTTTCGTCACTTCTTTAATGTTCTAGCTCCTCATTTATTCAACAACTTACCAGCTGATATTCGTAGCGAGCCGATGCTTTCATTATTTACTAAAAAAATTGAAATTTGGTTATTTGCTTTAAATTATGATGACATTGAATCTCTAATAAACATGCGGTATATTTTAATGTAAGTGTTAGTCGTATATAACATTTGGGTATCTTTTTAACTCGTGACTTCTTACTATTCTATAAATTTTGTATTTAATATATTTTGTGAATATATATATATTTTTTTTTTCTAATTACAGTTTTATTTTGAATTTGCTTTTACTGTAACTTTTTTTGTTTATCTTAAAATAACTTTTAAATTGTTCTCTTTTTTCTCTTTTAAATTTTTAAAATTTTTTTGATATGTTGCTAATTAATTTCTTGTTATTATAAGTAACTACACTTAATACTATTATATTGTGTAATACATTATCACTATTTCCAAATTTTTTTTTTTGGAGTGTTCCTATACACTGTTTTTTAACATTTAAACATATAAGATCACTAACTATTCTCCTGCTATAAGTTTTAAATTTTGTACAAATTTTTTCTATTATAATAATTTTGAGAATAAAGATATAAAACAAAAAAAAAGACTTGAAAGATAAGGGATTCAAAATTCTAGAAGCAGTTAATTAAAAAAGAAATATTTGAGAATAGTACTGGCGTAATATCAACTAAAAAAAGGGGCTTACCATTATTTATGCTCACATTCCAAAACCAAGAAAACCTAGAAAAAATTTATAGAATCACTTCTGTAATGAGTATAGTAATTAAAATTGAATCGCTGAGAAAAAAGTCAACATTTATACCACAATGCAAACGATGTCAAGCTTTCGGTCACACACAAGCATATTGTAACAATGATTTTGCATGTATAACCTGCAAGTTACAGAGGTTGTCCCATCGCAAAAAATCAACAACAAGGGAAGAATCAGCAAGCGAACACACGCAATAAACAGAACAAAATAGTCTTGCACAAAGAAGGTAAAGGGAATACATTAAAACAACCAGTTACTTAAAATATTCAAACTGGAAATAGTAAGTCATATAGTAATTGTTAGGTTACAAAATATAACTTATAATCTTGATAAAATTGTTAACAATAACAAACCAATAAAAAAAATAAATTTTACTTCTGTTAAGCAATAATTAAAAATTATAAATGTCAATGAAAAAAATTTAAACAAAATAGCTACTAAACTGACATGTCATTTACAAAACATAATCAATAGTGCTACCATTGTGAAAAATACAAAAAATCTACCAAGATAATATGTTGCACCATGGATTGATCATGAATGTGAAAATTTAATAAATTAAAAAAATTATTGGCATAAGAAATATTTAAAAAATAAAAATTTTGTATACTTAAAATCTGTGTACACGTAGTGGTTGAATAGAGTGACAACAATGAAAAGAAAAATAAGAGAAGAATTTGATAAAAAATAATTCTGTCTTGCTGGTGATGATCCAAAAAAAACTGGAATTATGTGAAAAAACTAATGGAGAGCAGAGACAATAGAACTAATTCATTCTTTTTAAATAATATTTTGAATGCAAAAGAATCTATATCTAACGACCTCCGCGTGGTCCCTCTTGGAAACTGATTAAATCAGGGTAACAGATAGAACGTGCATGGAGTATAGAACTGAGATGTATAGAAGGCCTGGTAGCATAGCTACCTAGACTCCTTAGTGCAAATCAGTTTCTTGAAGTAACTACCGATGGTGCTGCCTTGTACCAAATTAAACTAAATCCAGAAGCGTCTGACCCAAAATGGGCGGCTTACTGGTCTGCGTCTGACCCCTAAAGGGAGGCAGTTAAACACCTGGCTTTTGGGAAAAAAAGCAAAAACAAGAAAATGAACAATGGAAGTTGCAAAAAATAATAAAGTTACGGAACAAGGAAACGGATGCCCAGAATCTGTATGTGCAGTGAGTGAGCAAGTGGGCTCCCACGGACCGTCATCATGCGACCACTCAGCACTGTTAGTGGAGTCACAGGCTAAAGTGCTAGATATTGCTACTGTACTAGAAAACGCAAGGATCGGATTAATATCATATTCTTCTAACCGTTAACTGCACTGACGTGTTTGTCTTCGTTACTTAATTCAAGCAATTAATTTAATTAATTTAAACTCATAATTAATCAATTCGCTTTTTTCTTTCTTTCTTTGTTCACAATTTAAGCAATAAAAAATTTTTAAAAATATTATTTTGGTTATCAGAACTAGTTTTGAATTACGGTAAAATAATTAGAATAATCGAGTTGTAAATATTACTCAGCATTACTTTTATTTTTCGATTTAAAGAAAAAAATAAAAATAATAATAGCAAAAACTGCAATAAACATGAATTTTAAATGTGACATGGTTAACTGCACAGCTATGGATAACTCTTCAAAGAGACTGGTATGTACAGGATTTCGCAACAGGAAACTCCATGGAGCATGTATCGGAGCATCTAGAATACAATTCCATCAACCGCTCAATGATTTTTTCGTGTGTACCGACTGTCAAAATACTCACGTTCTTCTTAAGACCATGTATGATAATATCGACAACCGAATAACTGCTCTAAGTAAAGAAAAAGATGGCATGGCACTTAAATTACATAGAGTGATTCAACTCAATAATGAAAACTTATTGGAGACCTCGAAGAACATAGACAACCTCTCAAATAAAACATGTATAAGTAAAAACATAACTAATCCATCAGAGTGTTGTAGCAGTCCCTCGATTATCAAAACTGTAAATCATAAATTGGATAAATTCAAGTAACAAATTTTTAAACACAATGTCGGACGTAAATAATTCATTGGATGTTATACAAAAAAACCAAAATAACTTAACACGTAAAGTGCAAGATCTTTACAAAATTTATAATGATATGCCAGCTAATTTTACGGAGTTTTATGTACCTAGTTTGGTTATACCATTACAGGACAACCTGGCTTCTGTATCAACCAAACTTCATAATGGAATTAACAAAATTAATAACTTGTACAGCAAATGGGAAGATATGTTTGTTTCCATAGAAAATAAAATTAGTCAGACCTCAGCTTTAACCTCATTCGACACACCCATCCATTGCCATGATGAGCTAAAAGATTTAAAACAAATTGAAGAAACGTCCATTTCTAAAATTAACAACCGCAAAAATTCAAAAAATAGCAAGTTAAACGGTGAAACTACAGATAGTGAAAGTGCGGTTTACATGTTAAAAGGAGTACCATTTGGAAGTACACAGCAGCGTATAGAAAAAATCTTTTATGACAACTTTAGAATTTCCATCATAAATGCAGAAAAAATAGTTCATAAACAACTAGTAAAAAGGAAAAAATGCAAATACGAGTGTTTTAAGATATCTATTTCACTTAAGTACGATTGGCTTTTCTCTGCGCACAATAGTGATACTTTCTTCATTTATAATAACATCACTTTAAGTCGCTGGAAAAACAGGTATGTTAAGTTAAACAAAAATAAAAATAACAGTTTAATTTACAACTCTAAGAACTCTAGAAAACCTAAGTTAAAAAATAAATGCAAGAATGTAAGTAATGCAAAAAAATTTCATAATCCTTACAATTATAAGTTTAACAAGGATTCTTCCACCTCAACACAAACCTATCCAACACTTACACAAGTCTCTCTCACAAACCTGTACTTTCAAAGAAAAACAAATCTGTAGACACTACACAATTAAGTAATTATCTAAACAATAGTTCAACACACACACAAACAAATTTATTGAACGGTATAAATGACGCTAGCTTAATTATAGCTGAAAAACACACTTCTACTTCATCGGTAGTTGATAATGACACTAGCTTAGTAATAGCCAAAAATCATTATTCTACTTCACCAGAAGTAGATAATCCCAAACCATCTACCAGCAAAAATTATGATAACTTTATTTATTCACATACAATAATACCGGGTGCTTGCAATAATATCATTGATAACATTAATAATATTAAGTATAATAATAATAATACTAATAATAATAACAGTAATAATAATAATAATAATATAAATGATATTAATAATAATAATAATAATAATAATAATAATAATAGTAATAATAATAATAATAATAATAATAATAATAATAATAATAATAATAATAATAATAATAATAATAATAATAATAATAATAATAATAATAATAATAATAATAATAATAATAATAATAATAATAATAATAATAATAATAATAATAATGATAATAATAATAATAATATTAGTAATAATAATAATAACAATAATAATAATAATAATAATAATAATAATAATAATAATAATAATAATAATAATAATAATAATAATAATAATAATAATAATAATAATAATAATAATAATAATAATAATAATAATAATAATAATAATAATAATAATAATGATAATAATAATAATAATAATAATATTAGTAATAATAAAAATAACAATAATAATACTACTACTAATAACAATAATAATAATAATTTTTTTTATTTTATTTATTCATTTATTTAGTATTATATACTATTAATAAATAATAATAATAATAATAATAATAATAATAATAATAATAATAATAATAATAATAATAATAATAATAATAATAATAATAATAATAATGATAATAATAATAATAATATTAGTAATAATAATAATAACAATAATAATAATAATAATAATAATAATAATAATAATAATAATAATAATAATAATAATAATAATAATAATAATAATAATAATAATAATAATAATAATAATAATAATAATAACAATAATAATAATAATAATAATAATAATAATAATAATAATAATAATAATAATAATAATAATAATAATAATAATAATAATAATAATAATAATAATAATGATAATAATAATAATAATAATAATATTAGTAATAATAAAAATAACAATAATAATACTACTACTAATAACAATAATAATAATAATTTTTTTTATTTTATTTATTCATTTATTTAGTATTATATACTATTAATAAAATTTATTACAAATTTAAATTCATTTTTAAATTCATTTTTAAATTACTCCATATTATAAATTATTCAGTTACAATTCAATATTATTTAGTTTCAAATTCAAACTCAGTTACAAAATTTTTTATAAATTTAAAATTCAACAATACATACAACATTAATAGGTATATACAAAAAATATAATATAAAATTAAGCGAAATATTTCTCTAAGTGAAATTAAAAAAAAAGAATATTATTAAAATATAAGATATACATTATTTATTTAAAATATGATTTATTAAAAGTTTTTTAAATTCTCTTAAATTTTTTTCATTTTTAATGTTGTTAGGTAGGTCATTAAACCATTTCAAACCGTTATACATGACATTTTTTTTTACATTTTCATTTCGAAAGAAATTAAGTCTGAAGTTGAAAATATTTCTAAGATGATAATGGTGTACATCCTGGACGAGAGTTAAATTTCTAGTTAAGTAGTGCGGTAGAAGACCATTCTTCATTTTGAAGACAAAAACCAATACATTTAGTTTCATAATTTGATGTATATTGAGCCATTTTAGAGTTCTTAGCATTACATTTACTGAGCTATATCTATTTAATTTCAGAATTATCCTCATGCCCCAGTTTTGTAGTTTTTGCAATCTGACCAAACACTCATTAGTTGTAAAGGCAGTAATAGTTGAACAGTATTCAAAATTTTGTTTAATGATGGTGTTATATATATTTATTGCACATTTAGTTGAAACCTTATTTCTAATATTTTTGAAAAAGCTTAACTTTTTTGCTACCTTTTTACAGATATAATCGATATTGCCTTTTGAAATTGAGTTTATCATCAATTATTATTCCCAAATATTTGATCTCATTGACTATATCAATTTGTACATTTTCTATCAAAATATCAGCATTCAAAATTCCATTCAAACACATGGCTTTAGTTTTAGCTACATTCAAACTAAGTTTATTCATTTTCATCCATCCGTTAAGTAAATTCAAATCTTCATTAATTTTACAAACACAATCATCAATAGAATCACTTACAAAGTACATTAACGCATCATCAGCAAACAAGAGTATTTTTGAATATTTCACAGCCTTTTCAATATCATTGATAAAAATTAAAAATAGAAGTACTCCTAATATTGTACCTTGCGGTACCCCCAACGGTACTATTATGGAGGATGAAACGTGCCCATTCACCCTAGTTTTCTGCTTTCTATTATGCAGGTATGATTTAAACCATTCATATTCACTGTTACGTACACCATATTTCTCCATTTTTTTCAGTAGCAATTTCCGATCAACAGTTTCAAATGCTCTTTTTAAATCAATGAAGACAGCAATTATTACTTTTTTGTTATATGTCTCAACTTTCCAATTGGCAATGATTAAGTTCAGTAAAGTTTCACAACTATGGTTATTACGAAAACCAGATTGATTTTCAGTTATTATATTATTCTCTTTAAGATATTTGTTAAGTTGCATATTAACTAATTTTTCAATGATTTTTGCCTCCCATGTTATCATATTAATTGGACGAAATTCGTTATATTTTTTTGAGTTTTTAATCTTTTCAATAGGGATAACCAATGTTTCTTTCCATTTATCCGGATAAATACCTGTCTCTAGAGATTCATTTATTATTTCCAGTAGATTTTCGCCTAATAGATCGTAGTTCTCCAAAATTAGTTTTGTGTTTACAAAGTTAATATCTTTTTTTTTATTCATGTTTTTAATACATAATTTAAGCGATTCAGAGGAGACCCTTTCAAATTTAAATACACTTTGCCTGTATTCAATCATATCATTGTAATCCATATGCGAAATTCCACTATTAATATCGACAATACTATTAACAAAATATTGATTGAATTTTTCAGCAATTTCACCAGCATCATTTACTACCCCGTCTGCAAACATAATTTTTTTAATGTTACCTGTTTTATTGTTGTTTAAAACCATTTCCTTAATCGTTCGCCACATACTTTTCTGGTCTTTCGACGTTTCAATTTTATTATTAACATAATTATTTTTCGCCTGATCTAATTTATTTTTGTAGAAATTCCTAATTTTTCTGTAATTTTCCCACTCTGTTTCATTATTTATCCAAACAGCAATTTTATACTGATTGACTTTGCTATTTTTCAACAAGGCTAATTCGTTACAAAACCATGCATTACTCTTGATATTAGAAATTTTTTTTGTTACAACAAATTTACTTACTACTTTTTTAAGAGAATTACTAAAGATACAAGCTTTTTCATTACAAGGAAGAAAGAATTTTGTAGCAATATTTTTAATTTTATTCACTGTTACTTCGTTCTCACTAGCAACTACTATCGCACCATTCTTTGCATTTGAAACACCACTAATTGAGAGATTATTTTCAATTAAATTTATTTTTGATTTTATTTCATTTTTTGTAATTAAAGAACTCTGACTTTTGTCTTTTGGTTTTATAATTACTTTTGAACATGCTCCTGCTACTTCAGCATATGATTTATTTAAATTACATACCTTTTCTAATTTTTCCTTAATGTTATTATCATTCATTCTCATATTATTCATACTTTCACAAATTAACTCAATTTTTTCCTTTTGCTCTTCAATTGCATTTTTTATATCTTCAACACTCTCATCCATTGATTCTACATGCTCCTCAATTGTTTTTAATAATGTATTTTTTTCTCTGCATTCCATACACATAAATATTATATAATTATTTGATTTTATCAAATTTAAATCACATACTGCTAAGCCAACACATTTAATGTGAAATATAGCTCCACAGCCAGATGAACATATAATACTCTCATCTTTTTTTTTGCGAGAGAACGCATCATTACACAATTTACAATTGTCTCCCATAAATAATTTATGATTAATTAGTTATTATAAGATTAATGAGAGATTAAAATGAAAAAAATAAAGAGTCAATAGTTCAATAATTTTTTTGTATATACAATATACATATACATAAGTATAAATGATAAATTTTGCGCTATTTTATTTTTTTATAAATAATCAATTTTATGATTTTAATTTAAGATTATATTTAATATATTAATTATATAACTTCTTATTCAATTTTCTAATCATATAAATGACGCTTTCGCCATCCAACATTTTATAACTTAATTTTTAATATGCACTGCTTCTATTTTTTTTTATTTAAATTTTATTCGGAGTAAAAAAAATATACAACACCCGCACGCTGTTCATCTATTTTTAATGCAATCATAAAAGAACTGCAATCATAAAAGAACTGGAATAAGAATAATAATAATAATAATAGTAGTAATAATAATAATAATAACCATATTATTGATTATATTGACAGCACTTTCCTCCGAATTCAATAGTTAATGGTGATAATGTATATGAATTATCTCGTTTCAGAGAGCCTAGTTTGCTCTATAATATTAAATTATATCTTGCTTATCTCTTCGATCAAGATAACCACGTTTGCATTGAAGGCAAAACGAAAACATTCTTAAAAGTACTCATTTAACAAGAGGGTCTCCCCTCTGACTACAAGGAACTAAGTAAATTACTTTATAACTATTATGAAATTGAAGGAATATCTGCTAAAGAAGAGCTAAGTGCCTTGCGTAGTCACTTGTCCAGCAAAAGACGTGAGTATATCCAAAAGCTTAGAGATATTGATCAAAAGTTTGTCATGTCTAATAAGCCAAATAATACTTATCAAAGTAAAAACAAGTCTCAACTTTATAATAACACTATTTGGATGTTCTATCGCAATTACAGTGGTTTAAGAAGTAAAATAAAAAAAACCTTTATATCGACGCCAAATCATGCAATTTTAATATACTAGTGATTACAGAAACCTGGTTGAGCGACTCTTTTAAAAATGAAGAAATTCTCGATAACAATTGTTCAATTTATAAAAATGATCGTAACTACCTTTCCACAGGTCTCTCTAGAGGTGGTGGTGTTCTAATTGCAGTCAATAACGGCTTTTCATGTGAATTAATATGTTCCAACAACTCCTTATCTTTTAAATACATATTTGTTAAAATTCTTACTGGCAGTAAAAGTATTTATCTAGGAGTAGTATATTTTCCTCCAAATTCTGATGAATCCTCTTATTACGAATTCTTGGGTGCATTAACAATGCCTTATCTAATATAAACTGGTACGAGCTGTTAATGCAGCGAGATTTAGATTTAGTAGTTCTGGATTTTCATACAATTTTATCATCTATAATTGATAATTACATGCCAAGAATACTAAAAAAAGATAAATTAATGAAACCTTGGCTAGATAGGGAACTCAGATCTTTACGTAATCGTAGAAATAAATTATATAAAATTATTAAATCATCAGTTGATCCAAGCTGCGAAACTATTAATGAGCATAAAAAATTAGCTGATGAATTTAAAATAAAATGCATTGCATCGTACTATAATTACGTTCAAAATATTGGTAACTCCATTTTAAGTAACCCTAGAAAATTTTTTGAATTTGTTAATACAAAACGTAAGTCGTCAAGTTACCCAAACTCTATGTCCTTAGATGGTAAAGTCTCATCCTGCCCTGATGAAATTTTCAATTTGTTTGCACACAAATTCCAAAACGTGTACCCTCAGTCGCAAACAGGGCATGCAAATGTGAATTTCCAGACCTTAAATAACACTATTCTTCTCATGCAAAATTTAAACTTATCATTAAAAGATGTTTTTTCAGAAATTAGTAATTTATATATTAAAAAAGGATCTGGTCCTGATCTTCTTCCACCTATATTTTTACATAACTGTAATTAACTGTTAATAAATTTAACTGTCCCACTTACATTAATTTTTAACAGATCCCTTATGTCAGGTACTTTTCCACAATTTTGGAAAGCCTCATACCTGATTCCGATTCACAAAAAAGGTGGCAAAGCAATAATAGACAATTTTAGAGGTATAGCAATTCAGTCGACTATACCCAAATTATTTGAAAAACTTGTATAGATCCTTACTAACTCCTATAATAAATCCTTATCTTAATCAAAAACAACATGGTTTTAGAAAAGGTCCTTCAACCACCATCAACCTGATGGTTTTCACATCAGATATATTATCTTCTATGGAAAAAGGTCTTCAGGTAGCCGCAATATATACAGATTTTAGTAAAGCATTTGACCGAATAAATCATGATATACTAAAAGATAAACTGACAAAGCTAGGATTCAGTGGCTCCACATTAAAATGGATTAAGTCATATGTCACTGAAAGAGTACAATTTGTTAGATTTCAAGATACTATATCTAAGCCCATTTCTGTCTACTCTGAGGTACCCCAAGGTAATCACTTTGGACCACTTTTATTCAATATATATATAAGTGATCTTTCGAATTTCTTATCAGGCGCTGCCCACTTTACTTATGCTGATGATCTTAAGATGTATCATGTTATTAAGAATGATACTGATTGCTGTTTTCTTCAATCAAAATTGATATGCTTAGAAAAATGGTGCTCTGACAATATGCTAGATCTCAACGTTAGTAAGTGCTATACTATGACCTTTTCACGGAAAAGATCCAAATTGATGCATAATTATTCCATACAAAACTGCAGCCTAGAATGTGTGGATCATATTACAGATTTGGGAATGATTTTGGAAAACAAACTGAATTATAATCTCCACTGTGAATCAATGTTATCAAAAACTAACAAAATGCTAGGTTTTATCAAAAGAAGAGGAAGAGAATTTAACAATATGTGGGAAACAATAACTTTATATTGCTCACTTGTACGCTCAGTTTTAGAATACGGTAGCGTTATCTGGAATCCAGCCTTTCTTATTCATAGTACAAGAATTGAATTAATCCAGAAGCAGTTCCTCCTCTTTGCTTTAAGACATCTACATAATCGCAGAGACTTTCATAACCTTCCATCATACAATGACAGGGTGCAGTTAGTCAATTTACTTAGTTTAAGTTCCCGTAGAATCTTACTATCTAACAGCTTTACATTTGATGTCTTATTCAATAAGATTAATATCGATTTTATTAAAGATAGAACCAAAGTCAATAATAATGTCAGGCCTATAAGATATACCAAATTCTTAATTGAAACAACACATAGAACTGAATATGGGAAAAACGAACCTACAAACAGGTTTTGCATATTATTTAATCGATTCGACAACCTTTTCTGTGACACAATTTCTAAAAATTCTTACAAATCTAAATTACGAAACATTCTTAAACAATCGTAAAACCTTGACATAATTTATTTCTAAATGACATAATTTATTAATAATAATATTTCCTTTGTTTTTGTTTTTTTTTTTTTTTTACATAATTAACTAACTATAAACTCTCAATAAAAATTTAGCATAAGTATTATGTGATAAAAAGAGAAAAAAAAACCATATTAACAGCATTGACTCATTTTACATACATAAAATAAAAATAACTTTAGTGTGTATTGTACCTATCATAATTAATTTAATTTTAACGAAGTACAAAAAAATTATTGTATCATCTTACATCTTTCTTTTTTTTTTTTTTCCTCTTTCTTAATAGTAAGACTAAACTAAAGGCTTAACTTAGCTTCTTTATATTGCTCTGAATGATTCATAATTCATACATATAATTTTTAAATGTATCTAAAAAAAAGAGAAAAAAGAGAGAAAACAAAAGAAAAAACTAAAAATAAATTGTAATTTTTTTTGCAGTCTTAAGTCACCAAAATAATGTACTTTTTTTTGCATTGTATTGTGCAATAATAATTTTAAGTTTAACTTTAAGAATTTTTGTAACGATCTTGCTTTGGTTTTAAAATAAAATAAAATAAAGTAAAATAATAAATCCATTTGAAAAAAGTAGTAAACTAACTTGGTCACCTACAATAGGTAAAAGATCTTCGTTAAAAAATCCTAATGGAATCACAGCTGATGAAAAAAGCTCTGCTCAAGATCCTAGTCCAAAACAAAAAGTTATCAAGAAAACAACAGAAAATGATTTATTAACACCTAAACCTAAACCTAACATGGAGAAATATGATATATTAACACCAAAACCTAAACATGAAGACACCAAAGACAAAACAATTATAAGATTAGAAAAAGAGTTGTCTATAGCTAGAGCTGGAATCAAGCAGCTAAGAGATATTATAATCTCAATGCAATATAATAAGAACTATTCACTATCTATCTAACTCAGACTCTGAAGAGGAATTGGTGGTCAAAGAAACGGCCTGGCTATTACAAAAAAACAAAAAAAGAAAATTTTTAAGTTCGCCAAAACCAAAAATACCAAGCCCTACAATTAAACCAAAATCGAAGCAAAAAGAACTAAAACAACATAAACCGCCTCCATTAATAATGAGTAATGTTAAAAACTTCTCAGAAATAAAAATCAATGTGGATACGGAGATGGAATATAGATCTGGAACGGAGAATCTAATAAAATTTTCCAATGATACCAAGCTAGAATGCCACTGTTATGAAAATAAACTGTAATTAACTATTAATAAATTTAACTGTCCCACTTACATTAATTTTTAACAGATCCCTTATGTCAGGTACTTTTCCACAATTTTGGAAAACCTCATACCTGATTCCGATTCACAAAAAAGGTGGCAAAGCAATAATAGACAATTTTAGAGGTATAGCAATTCAGTCGACTATACCCAAATTATTTGAAATATATACCCAAACTAGACCGATAAGAGTCATGGTAAGGAACCTACATTCTACATGCAATACGGATGACATAAAAAATGAACTTATTGATAAAGGTTTTAAAATTATCGAAGTTGTAAACAGCATTAAAAAAATTAAACGGCATGTAACTAGGCTTCCTCTATTTATGCTTACTTTCTAAAATGCAGAAGACATCAAAAAAATATACGAAATTCAATATTTTAACCACATGAAAGTTAAAATAGAAGCAATTAGAAGTAACAAAATGATTCCCCAATGTAAAAAATGTCAAAGACATGAACACACACAAAAGTATTGTCAACGTGAACCAAGCTGTATATTACTGAATTGTAAAAATTGTATGTTACTGTGGTTTCTTAATTCAATTCAGAAATTTTGTTACACCATTCTATGATAATTTGTAATAAAATAATATACTCTCTCATGATGAAAACAATGCAGATTTATATAATAAAGTAATATTGAGTGCGAAAATTAAAATTTTAATACATATATAAATATTGAGAGAAAATGAAAATTAAAAACATGTAAATTACTTTAGAAATATTTTTAACCATTTAAAACCCGACGGCTTCGGCTTGGGGGAAAAAAAAATAGGAACTGTTTATATTTACTTTATATTTAAAAATGTTTTACTATAAAATTAAATTACATGAAATAGTTATAGTTAAATTATGTAGATTTGAATTAAAATGTAAGTAGTAAGTAAGTTATAAATTTGAAAATAAATAAAGAAAAAAAAAAGCTGTGTTAAATGTGCAACACTTACAATAGATTGCAAGAAGCCTAAAACTCTTCCAGCTAAATGCTCTAACTATGGTAAAGATCATCCAGTGAACTATAGGGGATGCCAAATTGGCGTAGAGCTTCAGAAGAGAAGAAATAAAATAACAAGCTCACGTAAAGATCAAATCAAATAACCAAGAACGTTTACTTCAAAAAATTAGCAAAGAATTAACTTTTGCAGAAGCAGTTTCCACAAATAAAATTCTTCAGCAAAATAATATTCCAAACAATGATAATAACTGCGCACAGATGATCAAAAATGTGATCAATATGATGAATAAACTATCATTCAAATTAAAAAAAATCAGAGAACAGAGGCTCTCAGCTCTCTATCTCAGAGTAGATCACCTTCTATATGAACCAGAGAGACATAAAAATAGCAACATGGAACGCTAATGGCGTCATAAACAAAATACAAGGAGTAGAAGTTTTCTTAGTAACTGAAAATATTGATATTTTTCTTATATCAGAAACAATCACATCTAAAACTCTTCTGCAAAATAATATATAACAAAACAATCACATCTAAAACTCAAAGGATATACAATCTATTTAGCTAACCCAGGAAATCAAGCAAAAGGAGGAAGTGCAATAGCAATCAAAGAAAATATTGACCATTATGAAGAATGCAACTTACAAACCGAAGAAGTACAAATTACTAAAATTACTATTAAAACCGTTAAACAAAAACTATCTTTAGGCGCTTTATATTGCCCATCAAAATATAACTTAAAGAAAATAGACTATATTAACATAATAAAGCATATGGGTGAGTGATTTATCTAGGCGGAGACTTCAATGCCAAAAATATAGAATGGGGTTCCAGACTTACAACAACAAAAGGCAAAGAAGTAAAGAATGCAGCAAAAGATACAGGCTGCGTATTCCACTCCACAGGGAAACCTACTTATTGGCCATCTGACTTGAACAAAATTCCAGATCTTCTAGACTTCTTTATTTCTAGGAAAGTGTTTGTCAACTTCGTAGACATAGAAGAAAATCAAGATTTAAATTCTGATCGTTCAGCAGTCATATTAACATTAAGTGAAAAAATTATTAAAAAAGAAAGTAAACTAACACTTACTAATAATACAATTGACTGGAAGAGTTTTCAAATTGAAGTTCAAAGTAAAATCAATCTCAACGTTCAAATCCAATCAACTTCTCAGTTAGAATACGAATGCGATAACTTTACTAATATAATCCAAGAATCAGCATGGAATAACACAAAAGAAATTAAACTTAGAATAGTTGGTAATAACTATGCCAGAGAAATTAAAGAGTTAGTTATCACCAAAAGAAAAGCTAGAAGAAAGTGGCAACAAGCAAGAAGTCCAGACGACAAAACTATACTAAACAGAAGAGCCCAACAACTAAAAAGAGAAATTCAAAAAATAAATGAAGAATCCTGCAAAAATTACCTACAAAATTTAAATGCATATAAAGAATCAGAATATTCCATGTGGAAAGCCACAAGTAAGCTTAAGAGACCAATCACCCAAATTCCACCCATCAGAAGACAAGCACCTGAGCAAGGAACAACAAGGAGAAAGTCGAAACATTTGCGGAGGACTCAGCCAGCATATTTAAGCCCAACAATATTGTATCTAATAATCCACAGGAAGAAATTCAAAACAACCTGGAGAGAAGGGAAATTAAATTAGCCACTCAAAAGGAAGTAGCCAGTACTATAAAAAAACAGTTTTAAAACTAAAAAGGCCCCAGGATTCGACCACAATTGAAATCCTAAACAAATTGCCGAAAAAGGCCATAACTATGCTAACTATACACATTAATGCTGTATTTAGAATGAAATATGTGCCAAGTTTTTGGAAATTGGCTGAACTGATCATGATACAAAAACCAGGGAAATCTCCAAACGAAAAAAAGTCGTAACGACCTATATCATTACTACCAGTAATCTCAAAAATATTTGAAAAATTATTACTAAAAAGGTTGAAACCTGTAATTGAAAGTAAAAAGCTAATTCCTAATCATCAATTCGGATTTAGGTCTAATCATTCCACAGTGGAACAAATACATCGGATTACTGATATTTTAGAAAAGCACTGGAGGAAACCGAAGTGTGTTCTACAATTTTTTTGGACGTTGCACAAGCCTTTGATAAGGTCTGGAATGAAGGATTAATTTACAAATTAAACAAACAATTACCAAACCAATTTGTTGAACTAATTGCATCCTATCTAAATAACAGATTGTTTAGAATTAAACTTGAAAATGAATATTCCGACCTCAGAGAAATTGAGGCAGGTGTTCCACAAGGAAGCATCTTGGGTCCAATACTATATCTACTATATACTTGCGACATACCAGTTCCAGCCAATACTACAATAGCAACATTTGCAGATGATACTGCCATATTAGCAGTTGAATCTAATTTAAATGACGCGGCAGCTGAACTACAAAGAGCAAATAATCACATCCATAACTGGACAAACATATGGAAAATTAAATTGAACGAAGCTAAATCTGTACACGTTAATTTTACAAACAAACATATTCAAGAGAATTTGCCAGTAAACATAAATAATACAACTATTCCAAACCAAAAATCGGCAAAGTACTTGGGAATGACGCTGGATGCAAAACTTCGGCGGAAAGACCATGTAAAAATAAAAAGAACCGAGCTAGAGTTAAAATACAGAAAATTTTATTGGCTCCTAAGCCGAAGGTCAAATTTATCAATACAAAACAAAATCTTAATTTATAATCAAGTACTGAAACCAGTATGGCTGCATGGTATTCAATTATGGGGTTGTGCCAAACAAAGTAATATTCAACATATTCAATCATTCCAAAATAAAGTATTGCGCAATATGATAAACGCCCAATGGTGCATCAGAAATAACGATTTGCATCGAGATTTAGGTATCCTGCATGTGGCGAGTGAAATAAAGAAATATGATATCAGACACGCAACCAAACTGCAGCAACATATCAATGAGGAAGCTGCTCGTCTTTCAAGAAATGACAACGTTATCAGAAGACTGAAACGAACCAAACCATTCGAGTTAGCTACTTAACTTAGAAAATTACTAAAATGTAAATTAGTAAAAATAGCAAAAATAGTAAAATGTAAATATAATGTAAATGTTAAAGTTTTAATTTTAGCAAACCACTGAGTGAGCTAAAATATGTATTTAGAACCTAATTTTAAGACAGGGAGAAATAAATTAATGGTTGATCTAGTTGGACCAGTTTCAATAATAAAAAAAAAAAAAGTTTTACTGTGACGTCGGTTTAAATAAGTCTAATGTTTCGAGATCAACTATTTACTGCCCTAAGTTGAGAACAGCAAAAAAATTTAAATTTAAATTAATTAACACATATGAAACATCACGTCTAATAGATAATCTACCTAACACCAATTCCCATTGTGCCGATAAAATTACAGGGTCGTTAGTAAAGAAGAACTATTAGAACACATAAAAAAATTAATTAATTCCTCGTTGATCCAAGGTGTTGTGCCAGAAAATTGTAAAGTGAGTAAAGTTATTCTTATATATAAGAATGCAGATGATATAAATGACATTAACAATTTTCGTCCAATCTCAATTTCAGTCACATTTAGTAAAATAATTGAAACATATCTTTGTACCCAGCTCACAGAATTTTTAGCTAAAACGGATCTAATTAATATTCGTCAATATGGGTTCAAAGTTAAGTTAGTTCTTTGGGTCCGATTTTGTTTTAAATTTATATTAGTAGTCTGTTAAATTTGGAATTCAGTGGTTAACTGTTTATGTTTGCGGATGACTTAGTAATAGTGTATACCGAAGACTCGTTGGAAAATATAAAAGAAAAAGTATTAAATGATATGGAAGATAGAGAATCGTGGATGAATAAACACAAATTATCAATAAATACGAAGAAAACGAAATACACGTTATTTAGCCGTCCGACAAAGTTGATATATTTTATGACAACTGTTTTATTGATAAAGCTGACAATTGCAAATGTTTGGGGGTTATTGTTGATGACAAATTGAATTGGTGTAACCAAATCGATGAACAAGTTAAAAAAGGAAGAAAGATTGCTGGGATTTTTCGAATTATTCATAGAAAAGTTCTTTTCAATATGAAGAGGTCACTCTTTTATAGTATGTTTCACAGTTCTGTTATGTACTTGATACAAATATGGGGAAACACATTTGACAAGAACATCAATTTATTGCAAAAGCTACAAAACAAGGCTATTAAATACAGGTTGGCTACAATTCAAGAATGTCCACTGAAGAAATACATACGAAACATTATTCAACATAATTCTTCCTATTGACTTACTCATCAGTAAATTGGCAACTCAAACTCATCTAATGATTACTGGAAACATCAATACAAACGTCCAGCACTAGTTCAACAATAGCTATCGCTGTTATGGTACAAGGAGTGCTTATAATATTAGGTTGATCTGGTCAAGAATCAGGTTCAATAGGCAAGATGCCATATACAACTTAGCGTTTAAAGATTACAATTGTTTGCCTAATTATTCGAAAGATTTAAATTGCTTAAATAAATTTAAAGGAAAAATTAATGAATATTTTATAAGTCAAATTTAACAAATTTTATGTATACCTACATTTAGTTTACAAACTTATTGCAATTTGTATTTAATTTTTTATCTTAAAGTTAATTGAATTACTTAGCTTCTTATATATATATATATATTAGTTTGTTTTTTTTTATTTTCATAAATTTTTTTAGTACCAACTTAATTGTGTTCTCTTTTTTTCTTGTTTGTTTTTTCTAATATCACATCTTTATTTTGTTTTTGTTTGAACATATTATTAATAAGCATTGAATTACTGGATTGTTATGTTGTTTTGATTTTTTTTATCCACTGACTTATGTTAATGAATTGTTATGATTTTTATTCTGAATACTCTGTACGAGCGACTGAGCTCTCTTGAGTTTATAAATAAATTAATATGCACATATAGCTAAAAACAAACAACAAGAAAACACATTTATGAAAGAAGCGCTGAACACTATTTTGTAGAAAATGTATGACCAAGACGTTTCTCTTCAAAAATTACGGAACGAGAAAATGGAAATAAAGAAAAAAACAGGCAAACGAGTGCCAAACAAAAATAATAATGACTAATGCTCTTTAAATTGTCACATGAAATGCAAACGGGATTTACCAACATGTCTCGGAACTTGATATATTTCTAATGAAAGAAAATATTGACATATGTCTTATTTCTGAAACACACTTAAAAAAAGAGTCAAACCTAAAAAATATCTGGTTATGAATGGTTATCACATCCTACTGATAAAGCGAGAGAAGGGTCAGTAGCGATAGTCAAACATAATATAAAGCACCATGGAAAACCAAAAATAGCAAATTACGCAATGAAAACAACAACAATTAGTATATGGACTAAATATAAAAACCTTAAAATAGTACCCATACATCCGACAAAGCACTCGCTAAGTAAAGATGATTACTTCAACTTGTTTAAGTCACTAGGAAATAGATTCATTATAGATGGTGATTTTAATGCCAAACACACCTACTGGGGCTCGAGACTAACATCTGCAAAATGTGAAAAAACTAATGGAGAGCAGAGACAATAGAACTAATTCATTCTTTTTAAATAATATTTTGAATGCAAAAGAATCTATATCTAACGACCTCCGCGTGGTCCCTCTTGGAAACTGATTAAATCAGGGTAACAGATAGAACGTGCATGGAGTATAGAACTGAGATGTATAGAAGGCCTGGTAGCATAGCTACCTAGACTCCTTAGTACAAATCAGTTTCTTGAAGTAACTACCGATGGTGCTGCCTTGTACCAAATTAAACTAAATCCAGAAGCGTCTGACCCAAAATGGGCGGCTTACTGGTCTGCGTCTGACCCCTAAAGGGAGGCAGTTAAACACCTGGCTTTTGGGAAAAAAAGCAAAAACAAGAAAATGAACAATGGAAGTTGCAAAAAATAATAAAGTTACGGAACAAGGAAACGGATGCCCAGAATCTGTATGTGCAATGAGTGAGCAAGTGGGCTCCCACGGACCGTCATCATGCGACCACTCAGCACTGTTAGTGGAGTCACAGGCTAAAGTGCTAGATATTGCTACTGTACTAGAAAACGCAAGGATCGGATTAATATCATATTCTTCTAACCGTTAACTGCACTGACGTGTTTGTCTTCGTTACTTAATTCAAGCAATTAATTTAATTAATTTAAACTCATAATTAATCAATTCGCTTTTTTCTTTCTTTCTTTGTTCACAATTTAAGCAATAAAAAATTTTTAAAAATATTATTTTGGTTATCAGAACTAGTTTTGAATTACGGTAAAATAATTAGAATAATCGAGTTGTAAATATTACTCAGCATTACTTTTATTTTTCGATTTAAAGAAAAAAATAAAAATAATAATAGCAAAAACTGCAATAAACATGAATTTTAAATGTGACATGGTTAACTGCACAGCTATGGATAACTCTTCAAAGAGACTGGTATGTACAGGATTTCGCAACAGGAAACTCCATGGAGCATGTATCGGAGCATCTAGAATACAATTCCATCAACCGCTCAATGATTTTTTCGTGTGTACCGACTGTCAAAATACTCACGTTCTTCTTAAGACCATGTATGATAATATCGACAACCGAATAACTGCTCTAAGTAAAGAAAAAGATGGCATGGCACTTAAATTACATAGAGTGATTCAACTCAATAATGAAAACTTATTGGAGACCTCGAAGAACATAGACAACCTCTCAAATAAAACATGTATAAGTAAAAACATAACTAATCCATCAGAGTGTTGTAGCAGTCCCTCGATTATCAAAACTGTAAATCATAAATTGGATAAATTCAAGTAACAAATTTTTAAACACAATGTCGGACGTAAATAATTCATTGGATGTTATACAAAAAAACCAAAATAACTTAACACGTAAAGTGCAAGATCTTTACAAAATTTATAATGATATGCCAGCTAATTTTACGGAGTTTTATGTACCTAGTTTGGTTATACCATTACAGGACAACCTGGCTTCTGTATCAACCAAACTTCATAATGGAATTAACAAAATTAATAACTTGTACAGCAAATGGGAAGATATGTTTGTTTCCATAGAAAATAAAATTAGTCAGACCTCAGCTTTAACCTCATTCGACACACCCATCCATTGCCATGATGAGCTAAAAGATTTAAAACAAATTGAAGAAACGTCCATTTCTAAAATTAACAACCGCAAAAATTCAAAAAATAGCAAGTTAAACGGTGAAACTACAGATAGTGAAAGTGCGGTTTACATGTTAAAAGGAGTACCATTTGGAAGTACACAGCAGCGTATAGAAAAAATCTTTTATGACAACTTTAGAATTTCCATCATAAATGCAGAAAAAATAGTTCATAAACAACTAGTAAAAAGGAAAAAATGCAAATACGAGTGTTTTAAGATATCTATTTCACTTAAGTACGATTGGCTTTTCTCTGCGCACAATAGTGATACTTTCTTCATTTATAATAACATCACTTTAAGTCGCTGGAAAAACAGGTATGTTAAGTTAAACAAAAATAAAAATAACAGTTTAATTTACAACTCTAAGAACTCTAGAAAACCTAAGTTAAAAAATAAATGCAAGAATGTAAGTAATGCAAAAAAATTTCATAATCCTTACAATTATAAGTTTAACAAGGATTCTTCCACCTCAACACAAACCTATCCAACACTTACACAAGTCTCTCTCACAAACCTGTACTTTCAAAGAAAAACAAATCTGTAGACACTACACAATTAAGTAATTATCTAAACAATAGTTCAACACACACACAAACAAATTTATTGAACGGTATAAATGACGCTAGCTTAATTATAGCTGAAAAACACACTTCTACTTCATCGGTAGTTGATAATGACACTAGCTTAGTAATAGCCAAAAATCATTATTCTACTTCACTAGAAGTAGATAATCCCAAACCATCTACCAGCAAAAATTATGATAACTTTATTTATTCACATACAATAATACCGGGTGCTTGCAATAATATCATTGATAACATTAATAATATTAAGTATAATAATAATAATACTAATAATAATAACAGTAATAATAATAATAATAATATAAATGATATTAATAATAATAATAATAATAATAATAGTAATAATAATAATAATAATAATAATAATAATAATAATAATAATAATAATAATAATAATAATAATAATAATAATAATAATAATAATAATAATAATAATAATAATAATAATAATAATGATAATAATAATAATAATATTAGTAATAATAATAATAACAATAATAATAATAATAATAATAATAATAATAATAATAATAATAATAATAATAATAATAATAATAATAATAATAATAATAATAATAATAATAATAATAATAATAATAATAATAATAATAATAATAATAATAATAATAATAATAATAATAATAATAATAATAATAATAATAATAATGATAATAATAATAATAATAATAATATTAGTAATAATAAAAATAACAATAATAATACTACTACTAATAACAATAATAATAATAATTTTTTTTATTTTATTTATTCATTTATTTAGTATTATATACTATTAATAAAATTTATTACAAATTTAAATTCATTTTTAAATTCATTTTTAAATTACTCCATATTATAAATTATTCAGTTACAATTCAATATTATTTAGTTTCAAATTCAAACTCAGTTACAAAATTTTTTATAAATTTAAAATTCAACAATACATACAACATTAATAGGTATATACAAAAAATATAATATAAAATTAAGCGAAATATTTCTCTAAGTGAAATTAAAAAAAAAGAATATTATTAAAATATAAGATATACATTATTTATTTAAAATATGATTTATTAAAAGTTTTTTAAATTCTCTTAAATTTTTTTCATTTTTAATGTTGTTAGGTAGGTCATTAAACCATTTCAAACCGTTATACATGACATTTTTTTTTACATTTTCATTTCGAAAGAAATTAAGTCTGAAGTTGAAAATATTTCTAAGATGATAATGGTGTACATCCTGGACGAGAGTTAAATTTCTAGTTAAGTAGTGCGGTAGAAGACCATTCTTCATTTTGAAGACAAAAACCAATACATTTAGTTTCATAATTTGATGTATATTGAGCCATTTTAGAGTTCTTAGCATTACATTTACTGAGCTATATCTATTTAATTTCAGAATTATCCTCATGCCCCAGTTTTGTAGTTTTTGCAATCTGACCAAACACTCATTAGTTGTAAAGGCAGTAATAGTTGAACAGTATTCAAAATTTTGTTTAATGATGGTGTTATATATATTTATTGCACATTTAGTTGAAACCTTATTTCTAATATTTTTGAAAAAGCTTAACTTTTTTGCTACCTTTTTACAGATATAATCGATATTGCTTTTGAAATTGAGTTTATCATCAATTATTATTCCCAAATATTTGATCTCATTGACTATATCAATTTGTACATTTTCTATCAAAATATCAGCATTCAAAATTCCATTCAAACACATGGCTTTAGTTTTAGCTACATTCAAACTAAGTTTATTCATTTTCATCCATCCGTTAAGTAAATTCAAATCTTCATTAATTTTACAAACACAATCATCAATAGAATCACTTACAAAGTACATTAACGCATCATCAGCAAACAAGAGTATTTTTGAATATTTCACAGCCTTTTCAATATCATTGATAAAAATTAAAAATAGAAGTACTCCTAATATTGTACCTTGCGGTACCCCCAACGGTACTATTATGGAGGATGAAACGTGCCCATTCACCCTAGTTTTCTGCTTTCTATTATGCAGGTATGATTTAAACCATTCATATTCACTGTTACGTACACCATATTTCTCCATTTTTTTCAGTAGCAATTTCCGATCAACAGTTTCAAATGCTCTTTTTAAATCAATGAAGACAGCAATTATTACTTTTTTGTTATATGTCTCAACTTTCCAATTGGCAATGATTAAGTTCAGTAAAGTTTCACAACTATGGTTATTACGAAAACCAGATTGATTTTCAGTTATTATATTATTCTCTTTAAGATATTTGTTAAGTTGCATATTAACTAATTTTTCAATGATTTTTGCCTCCCATGTTATCATATTAATTGGACGAAATTCGTTATATTTTTTTGAGTTTTTAATCTTTTCAATAGGGATAACCAATGTTTCTTTCCATTTATCCGGATAAATACCTGTCTCTAGAGATTCATTTATTATTTCCAGTAGATTTTCGCCTAATAGATCGTAGTTCTCCAAAATTAGTTTTGTGTTTACAAAGTTAATATCTTTTTTTTTATTCATGTTTTTAATACATAATTTAAGCGATTCAGAGGAGACCCTTTCAAATTTAAATACACTTTGCCTGTATTCAATCATATCATTGTAATCCATATGCGAAATTCCACTATTAATATCGACAATACTATTAACAAAATATTGATTGAATTTTTCAGCAATTTCACCAGCATCATTTACTACCCTGTCTGCAAACATAATTTTTTTAATGTTACCTGTTTTATTGTTGTTTAAAACCATTTCCTTAATCGTTCGCCACATACTTTTCTGGTCTTTCGACGTTTCAATTTTATTATTAACATAATTATTTTTCGCCTGATCTAATTTATTTTTGTAGAAATTCCTAATTTTTCTGTAATTTTCCCACTCTGTTTCATTATTTATCCAAACAGCAATTTTATACTGATTGACTTTGCTATTTTTCAACAAGGCTAATTCGTTACAAAACCATGCATTACTCTTGATATTAGAAATTTTTTTTGTTACAACAAATTTACTTACTACTTTTTTAAGAGAATTACTAAAGATACAAGCTTTTTCATTACAAGGAAGAAAGAATTTTGTAGCAATATTTTTAATTTTATTCACTGTTACTTCGTTCTCACTAGCAACTACTATCGCACCATTCTTTGCATTTGAAACACCACTAATTGAGAGATTATTTTCAATTAAATTTATTTTTGATTTTATTTCATTTTTTGTAATTAAAGAACTCTGACTTTTGTCTTTTGGTTTTATAATTACTTTTGAACATGCTCCTGCTACTTCAGCATATGATTTATTTAAATTACATACCTTTTCTAATTTTTCCTTAATGTTATTATCATTCATTCTCATATTATTCATACTTTCACAAATTAACTCAATTTTTTCCTTTTGCTCTTCAATTGCATTTTTTATATCTTCAACACTCTCATCCATTGATTCTACATGCTCCTCAATTGTTTTTAATAATGTATTTTTTTCTCTGCATTCCATACACATAAATATTATATAATTATTTGATTTTATCAAATTTAAATCACATACTGCTAAGCCAACACATTTAATGTGAAATATAGCTCCACAGCCAGATGAACATATAATACTCTCATCTTTTTTTTTGCGAGAGAACGCATCATTACACAATTTACAATTGTCTCCCATAAATAATTTATGATTAATTAGTTATTATAAGATTAATGAGAGATTAAAATGAAAAAAATAAAGAGTCAATAGTTCAATAATTTTTTTGTATATACAATATACATATACATAAGTATAAATGATAAATTTTGCGCTATTTTATTTTTTTTATAAATAATCAATTTTATGATTTTAATTTAAGATTATATTTAATATATTAATTATATAACTTCTTATTCAATTTTCTAATCATATAAATGACGCTTTCGCCATCCAACATTTTATAACTTAATTTTTAATATGCACTGCTTCTATTTTTTTTTATTTAAATTTTATTCGGAGTAAAAAAAATATACAACACCCGCACGCTGTTCATCTATTTTTAATGCAATCATAAAAGAACTGCAATCATAAAAGAACTGGAATAAGAATAATAATAATAATAATAGTAGTAATAATAATAATAATAATAACCATATTATTGATTATATTGACAGCACTTTCCTCCGAATTCAATAGTTAATGGTGATAATGTATATGTATTATCTCGTTTCAGAGAGCCTAGTTTGCTCTATAATATTAAATTATATCTTGCTTATCTCTTCGATCAAGATAACCACGTTTGCATTGAAGGCAAAACGAAAACATTCTTAAAAGTACTCATTTAACAAGAGGGTCTCCCCTCTGACTACAAGGAACTAAGTAAATTACTTTATAACTATTATGAAATTGAAGGAATATCTGCTAAAGAAGAGCTAAGTGCCTTGCGTAGTCACTTGTCCAGCAAAAGATGTGAGTATATCCAAAAGCTTAGAGATATTGATCAAAAGTTTGTCATGTCTAATAAGCCAAATAATACTTATCAAAGTAAAAACAAGTCTCAACTTTATAATAACACTATTTGGATGTTCTATCGCAATTACAGTGGTTTAAGAAGTAAAATAAAAAAAACCTTTATATCGACGCCAAATCATGCAATTTTAATATACTAGTGATTACAGGAACCTGGTTGAGCGACTCTTTTAAAAATGAAGAAATTCTCGATAACAATTGTTCAATTTATAAAAATGATCGTAACTACCTTTCCACAGGTCTCTCTAGAGGTGGTGGTGTTCTAATTGCAGTCAATAACGGCTTTTCATGTGAATTAATATGTTCCAACAACTCCTTATCTTTTAAATACATATTTGTTAAAATTCTTACTGGCAGTAAAAGTATTTATCTAGGAGTAGTATATTTTCCTCCAAATTCTGATGAATCCTCTTATTACGAATTCTTGGGTGCATTAACAATGCCTTATCTAATATAAACTGGTACGAGCTGTTAATGCAGCGAGATTTAGATTTAGTAGTTCTGGATTTTCATACAATTTTATCATCTATAATTGATAATTACATGCCAAGAATACTAAAAAAAGATAAATTAATGAAACCTTGGCTAGATAGGGAACTCAGATCTTTACGTAATCGTAGAAATAAATTATATAAAATTATTAAATCATCAGTTGATCCAAGCTGCGAAACTATTAATGAGCATAAAAAATTAGCTGATGAATTTAAAATAAAATGCATTGCATCGTACTATAATTACGTTCAAAATATTGGTAACTCCATTTTAAGTAACCCTAGAAAATTTTTTGAATTTGTTAATACAAAACGTAAGTCGTCAAGTTACCCAAACTCTATGTCCTTATATGGTAAAGTCTATCCTGCCCTGATGAAATTTTCAATTTGTTTGCACACAAATTCCAAAACGTGTACCGTCAGTCGCAAACAGGGCAATGTGAATTTCCAGACCTTAAATAACACTATTCTTCTCATGCAAAATTTAAACTTATCATTAAAAGATGTTTTTTCAGAAATTAGTAATTTATATATTAAAAAGGGATCTGGTCCTGATCTTCTTCCACCTATATTTTTACATAACTGTAATTAACTGTTAATAAATTTAACTGTCCCACTTACATTAATTTTTAACAGATCCCTTATGTCAGGTACTTTTCCACAATTTTGGAAAGCCTCATACCTGATTCCGATTCACAAAAAAGGTGGCAAAGCAATAATAGACAATTTTAGAGGTATAGCAATTCAGTCGACTATACCCAAATTATTTGAAAAACTTGTATAGATCCTTACTAACTCCTATAATAAATCCTTATCTTAATCAAAAACAACATGGTTTTAGAAAAGGTCCTTCAACCACCATCAACCTGATGGTTTTCACATCAGATATATTATCTTCTATGGAAAAAGGTCTTCAGGTAGCCGCAATATATACAGATTTTAGTAAAGCATTTGACCGAATAAATCATGATATACTAAAAGATAAACTGACAAAGCTAGGATTCAGTGGCTCCACATTAAAATGGATTAAGTCATATGTCACTGAAAGAGTACAATTTGTTAGATTTCAAGATACTATATCTAAGCCCATTTCTGTCTACTCTGAGGTACCCCAAGGTAATCACTTTGGACCACTTTTATTCAATATATATATAAGTGATCTTTCGAATTTCTTATCAGGCGCTGCCCACTTTACTTATGCTGATGATCTTAAGATGTATCATGTTATTAAGAATGATACTGATTGCTGTTTTCTTCAATCAAAATTGATATGCTTAGAAAAATGGTGCTCTGACAATATGCTAGATCTCAACGTTAGTAAGTGCTATACTATGACCTTTTCACGGAAAAGATCCAAATTGATGCATAATTATTCCATACAAAACTGCAGCCTAGAATGTGTGGATCATATTACAGATTTGGGAATGATTTTGGAAAACAAACTGAATTATAATCTCCACTGTGAATCAATGTTATCAAAAACTAACAAAATGCTAGGTTTTATCAAAAGAAGAGGAAGAGAATTTAACAATATGTGGGAAACAATAACTTTATATTGCTCACTTGTACGCTCAGTTTTAGAATACGGTAGCGTTATCTGGAATCCAGCCTTTCTTATTCATAGTACAAGAATTGAATTAATCCAGAAACAGTTCCTCCTCTTTGCTTTAAGACATCTACATAATCGCAGAGACTTTCATAACCTTCCATCATACAATGACAGGGTGCAGTTAGTCAATTTACTTAGTTTAAGTTCCCGTAGAATCTTACTATCTAACAGCTTTACATTTGATGTCTTATTCAATAAGATTAATATCGATTTTATTAAAGATAGAACCAAAGTCAATAATAATGTCAGGCCTATAAGATATACCAAATTCTTAATTGAAACAACACATAGAACTGAATATGGGAAAAACGAACCTACAAACAGGTTTTGCATATTATTTAATCGATTCGACAACCTTTTCTGTGACACAATTTCTAAAAATTCTTACAAATCTAAATTACGAAACATTCTTAAACAATCGTAAAACCTTGACATAATTTATTTCTAAATGACATAATTTATTAATAGTAATATTTCCTTTGTTTTTGTTTTTTTTTTTTTTTTACATAATTAACTAACTATAAACTCTCAATAAAAATTTAGCATAAGTATTATGTGATAAAAAGAGAAAAAAAAACCATATTAACAGCATTGACTCATTTTACATACATAAAATAAAAATAACTTTAGTGTGTATTGTACCTATCATAATTAATTTAATTTTAACGAAGTACAAAAAAATTATTGTATCATCTTACATCTTTCTTTTTTTTTTTTTTCCTCTTTCTTAATAGTAAGACTAAACTAAAGGCTTAACTTAGCTTCTTTATATTGCTCTGAATGATTCATAATTCATACATATAATTTTTAAATGTATCTAAAAAAAAAAGAAAAAAGAGAGAAAACAAAAGAAAAAACTAAAAATAAATTGTAATTTTTTTTGCAGTCTTAAGTCACCAAAATAATGTACTTTTTTTTGCATTGTATTGTGCAATAATAATTTTAAGTTTAACTTTAAGAATTTTTGTAACGATCTTGCTTTGGTTTTAAAATAAAATAAAATAAAGTAAAAAAATAAATCCATTTGAAAAAAGTAGTAAACTAACTTGGTCACCTACAATAGGTAAAAGATCTTCGTTAAAAAATCCTAATGGAATCACAGCTGATGAAAAAAGCTCTGCTCAAGATCCTAGTCCAAAACAAAAAGTTATCAAGAAAACAACAGAAAATGATTTATTAACACCTAAACCTAAACCTAACATGGAGAAATATGATATATTAACACCAAAACCTAAACATGAAGACACCAAAGACAAAACAATTATAAGATTAGAAAAAGAGTTGTCTATAGCTAGAGCTGGAATCAAGCAGCTAAGAGATATTATAATCTCAATGCAATATAATAAGAACTATTCACTATCTATCTAACTCAGACTCTGAAGAGGAATTGGTGGTCAAAGAAACGGCCTGGCTATTACAAAAAAACAAAAAAAGAAAATTTTTAAGTTCGCCAAAACCAAAAATACCAAGCCCTACAATTAAACCAAAATCGAAGCAAAAAGAACTAAAACAACATAAACCGCCTCCATTAATAATGAGTAATGTTAAAAACTTCTCAGAAATAAAAATCAATGTGGATACGGAGATGGAATATAGATCTGGAACGGAGAATCTAATAAAATTTTCCAATGATACCAAGCTAGAATGCCACTGTTATGAAAATAAACTGTAATTAACTATTAATAAATTTAACTGTCCCACTTACATTAATTTTTAACAGATCCCTTATGTCAGGTACTTTTCCACAATTTTGGAAAACCTCATACCTGATTCCGATTCACAAAAAAGGTGACAAAGCAATAATAGACAATTTTAGAGGTATAGCAATTCAGTCGACTATACCCAAATTATTTGAAATATATACCCAAACTAGACCGATAAGAGTCATGGTAAGGAACCTATATTCTACATGCAATACGGATGACATAAAAAATGAACTTATTGATAAAGGTTTTAAAATTATCGAAGTTGTAAACAGCATTAAAAAATTTAAACGGCATGTAACTAGGCTTCCTCTATTTATGCTTACTTTCGAAAATGCAGAAGACATCAAAAAAATATACGAAATTCAATATTTTAACCACATGAAAGTTAAAATAGAAGCAATTAGAAGTAACAAAATGATTCCCCAATGTAAAAAATGTCAAAGACATGAACACACACAAAAGTATTGTCAACGTGAACCAAGCTGTATATTACTGAATTGTAAAAATTGTATGTTACTGTGGTTTCTTAATTCAATTCAGAAATTTTGTTACACCATTCTATGATAATTTGTAATAAAATAATATACTCTCTCATGATGAAAACAATGCAGATTTATATAATAAAGTAATATTGAGTGCGAAAATTAAAATTTTAATACATATATAAATATTGAGAGAAAATGAAAATTAAAAACATGTAAATTACTTTAGAAATATTTTTAACCATTTAAAACCCGACGGCTTCGGCTTGGGGAAAAAAAAAATAGGAACTGTTTATATTTACTTTATATTTAAAAATGTTTTACTATAAAATTAAATTACATGAAATAGTTATAGTTAAATTATGTAGATTTGAATTAAAATGTAAGTAGTAAGTAAGTTATAAATTTGAAAATAAATAAAGAAAAAAAAAAGCTGTGTTAAATGTGCAACACTTACAATAGATTGCAAGAAGCCTAAAACTCTTCCAGCTAAATGCTCTAACTATGGTAAAGATCATCCAGTGAACTATAGGGGATGCCAAATTGGCGTAGAGCTTCAGAAGAGAAGAAATAAAATAACAAGCTCACGTAAAGATCAAATCAAATAACCAAGAACGTTTACTTCAAAAAATTAGCAAAGAATTAACTTTTGCAGAAGCAGTTTCCACAAATAAAATTCTTCAGCAAAATAATATTCCAAACAATGATAATAACTGCGCACAGATGATCAAAAATGTGATCAATATGATGAATAAACTATCATTCAAATTAAAAAAAATCAGAGAACAGAGGCTCTCAGCTCTCTATCTCAGAGTAGATCACCTTCTATATGAACCAGAGAGACATAAAAATAGCAACATGGAACGCTAATGGCGTCATAAACAAAATACAAGGAGTAGAAGTTTTCTTAGTAACTGAAAATATTGATATTTTTCTTATATCAGAAACAATCACATCTAAAACTCTTCTGCAAAATAATATATAACAAAACAATCACATCTAAAACTCAAAGGATATACAATCTATTTAGCTAACCCAGGAAATCAAGCAAAAGGAGGAAGTGCAATAGCAATCAAAGAAAATATTGACCATTATGAAGAATGCAACTTACAAACCGAAGAAGTACAAATTACTAAAATTACTATTAAAACCGTTAAACAAAAACTATCTTTAGGCGCTTTATATTGCCCATCAAAATATAACTTAAAGAAAATAGACTATATTAACATAATAAAGCATATGGGTGAGTGATTTATCTAGGCGGAGACTTCAATGCCAAAAATATAGAATGGGGTTCCAGACTTACAACAACAAAAGGCAAAGAAGTAAAGAATGCAGCAAAAGATACAGGCTGCGTATTCCACTCCACAGGGAAACCTACTTATTGGCCATCTGACTTGAACAAAATTCCAGATCTTCTAGACTTCTTTATTTCTAGGAAAGTGTTTGTCAACTTCGTAGACATAGAAGAAAATCAAGATTTAAATTCTGATCGTTCAGCAGTCATATTAACATTAAGTGAAAAAATTATTAAAAAAGAAAGTAAGCTAACACTTACTAATAATACAATTGACTGGAAGAGTTTTCAAATTGAAGTTCAAAGTAAAATCAATCTCAACGTTCAAATCCAATCAACTTCTCAGTTAGAATACGAATGCGATAACTTTACTAATATAATCCAAGAATCAGCATGGAATAACACAAAAGAAATTAAACTTAGAATAGTTGGTAATAACTATGCCAGAGAAATTAAAGAGTTAGTTATCACCAAAAGAAAAGCTAGAAGAAAGTGGCAACAAACAAGAAGTCCAGACGACAAAACTATACTAAACAGAAGAGCCCAACAACTAAAAAGAGAAATTCAAAAAATAAATGAAGAATCCTGCAAAAATTACCTACAAAATTTAAATGCATATAAAGAATCAGAATATTCCATGTGGAAAGCCACAAGTAAGCTTAAGAGACCAATCACCCAAATTCCACCCATCAGAAGACAAGCACCTGAGCAAGGAACAACAAGGAGAAAGTCGAAACATTTGCGGAGGACTCAGCCAGCATATTTAAGCCCAACAATATTGTATCTAATAATCCACAGGAAGAAATTCAAAACAACCTGGAGAGAAGGGAAATTAAATTAGCCACTCAAAAGGAAGTAGCCAGTACTATAAAAAAACAGTTTTAAAACTAAAAAGGCCCCAGGATTCGACCACAATTGAAATCCTAAACAAATTGCCGAAAAAGGCCATAACTATGCTAACTATACACATTAATGCTGTATTTAGAATGAAATATGTGCCAAGTTTTTGGAAATTGGCTGAACTGATCATGATACAAAAACCAGGGAAATCTCCAAACGAAAAAAAGTCGTAACGACCTATATCATTACTACCAGTAATCTCAAAAATATTTGAAAAATTATTACTAAAAAGGTTGAAACCTGTAATTGAAAGTAAAAAGCTAATTCCTAATCATCAATTCGGATTTAGGTCTAATCATTCCACAGTGGAACAAATACATCGGATTACTGATATTTTAGAAAAGCACTGGAGGAAACCGAAGTGTGTTCTACAATTTTTTTGGACGTTGCACAAGCCTTTGATAAGGTCTGGAATGAAGGATTAATTTACAAATTAAACAAACAATTACCAAACCAATTTGTTGAACTAATTGCATCCTATCTAAATAACAGATTGTTTAGAATTAAACTTGAAAATGAATATTCCGACCTCAGAGAAATTGAGGCAGGTGTTCCACAAGGAAGCATCTTGGGTCCAATACTATATCTACTATATACTTGCGACATACCAGTTCCAGCCAATACTACAATAGCAACATTTGCAGATGATACTGCCATATTAGCAGTTGAATCTAATTTAAATGACGCGGCAGCTGAACTACAAAGAGCAAATAATCACATCCATAACTGGACAAACATATGGAAAATTAAATTGAACGAAGCTAAATCTGTACACGTTAATTTTACAAACAAACATATTCAAGAGAATTTGCCAGTAAACATAAATAATACAACTATTCCAAACCAAAAATCGGCAAAGTACTTGGGAATGACGCTGGATGCAAAACTTCGGCGGAAAGAGCATGTAAAAATAAAAAGAACCGAGCTAGAGTTAAAATACAGAAAATTTTATTGGCTCCTAAGCCGAAGGTCAAATTTATCAATACAAAACAAAATCTTAATTTATAATCAAGTACTGAAACCAGTATGGCTGCATGGTATTCAATTATGGGGTTGTGCCAAACAAAGTAATATTCAACATATTCAATCATTCCAAAATAAAGTATTGCGCAATATGATAAACGCCCAATGGTGCATCAGAAATAACGATTTGCATCGAGATTTAGGTATCCTGCATGTGGCGAGTGAAATAAAGAAATATGATATCAGACACGCAACCAAACTGCAGCAACATATCAATGAGGAAGCTGCTCGTCTTTCAAGAAATGACAACGTTATCAGAAGACTGAAACGAACCAAACCATTCGAGTTAGCTACTTAACTTAGAAAATTACTAAAATGTAAATTAGTAAAAATAGCAAAAATAGTAAAATGTAAATATAATGTAAATGTTAAAGTTTTAATTTTAGCAAACCACTGAGTGAGCTAAAATATGTATTTAGAACCTAATTTTAAGACAGGGAGAAATAAATTAATGGTTGATCTAGTTGGACCAGTTTCAATAATAAAAAAAAAAAAAGTTTTACTGTGACGTCGGTTTAAATAAGTCTAATGTTTCGAGATCAACTATTTACTGCTCTAAGTTGAGAACAGCAAAAAAATTTAAATTTAAATTAATTAACACATATGAAACATCACGTCTAATAGATAATCTACCTAACACCAATTCCCATTGTGCCGATAAAATTACAGGGTCGTTAGTAAAGAAGAACAATTAGAACACATAAAAAAATTAATTAATTCCTCGTTGATCCAAGGTGTTGTGCCAGAAAATTGTAAAGTGAGTAAAGTTATTCTTATATATAAGAATGCAGATGATATAAATGACATTAACAATTTTCGTCCAATCTCAATTTCAGTCACATTTAGTAAAATAATTGAAACATATCTTTGTACCCAGCTCACAGAATTTTTAGCTAAAACGGATCTAATTAATATTCGTCAATATGGGTTCAAAGTTAAGTTAGTTCTTTGGGTCCGATTTTGTTTTAAATTTATATTAGTAGTCTGTGAAATTTGGAATTCAGTGGTTAACTGTTTATGTTTGCGGATGACTTAGTAATAGTGTATACCGAAGACTCGTTGGAAAATATAAAAGAAAAAGTATTAAATGATATGGAAGATAGAGAATCGTGGATGAATAAACACAAATTATCAATAAATACGAAGAAAACGAAATACACGTTATTTAGCCGTCCGACAAAGTTGATATATTTTATGACAACTGTTTTATTGATAAAGCTGACAATTGCAAATGTTTGGGGGTTATTGTTGATGACAAATTGAATTGGTGTAACCAAATCGATGAACAAGTTAAAAAAGGAAGAAAGATTGCTGGGATTTTTCGAATTATTCATAGAAAAGTTCTTTTCAATATGAAGAGGTCACTCTTTTATAGTATGTTTCACAGTTCTGTTATGTACTTGATACAAATATGGGGAAACACATTTGACAAGAACATCAATTTATTGCAAAAGCTACAAAACAAGGCTATTAAATACAGGTTGGCTACAATTCAAGAATGTCCACTGAAGAAATACATACGAAACATTATTCAACATAATTCTTCCTATTGACTTACTCATCAGTAAATTGGCAACTCAAACTCATCTAATGATTACTGGAAACATCAATACAAACGTCCAGCACTAGTTCAACAATAGCTATCGCTGTCATGGTACAAGGAGTGCTGATAATATTAGGTTGATCTGGTCAAGAATCAGGTTCAATAGGCAAGATGCCATATACAACTTAGCGTTTAAAGATTACAATTGTTTGCCTAATTATTCGAAAGATTTAAATTGCTTAAATAAATTTAAAGGAAAAATTAATGAATATTTTATAAGTCAAATTTAACAAATTTTATGTATACCTACATTTAGTTTACAAACTTATTGCAATTTGTATTTAATTTTTTATCTTAAAGTTAATTGAATTACTTAGCTTCTTATATATATATATATATTAGTTTGTTTTTTTTTATTTTCATAAATTTTTTTAGTACCTACTTAATTGTGTTCTCTTTTTTTCTTGTTTGTTTTTTCTAATATCACATCTTTATTTTGTTTTTGTTTGAACATATTATTAATAAGCATTGAATTACTGGATTGTTATGTTGTTTTGATTTTTTTTATCCACTGACTTATGTTAATGAATTGTTATGATTTTTATTCTGAATACTCTGTACGAGCGACTGAGCTCTCTTGAGTTTATAAATAAATTAATATGCACATATAGCTAAAAACAAACAACAAGAAAACACATTTATGAAAGAAGCGCTGAACACTATTTTGTAGAAAATGTATGACCAAGACGTTTCTCTTCAAAAATTACGGAACGAGAAAATGGAAATAAAGAAAAAAACAGGCAAACGAGTGCCAAACAAAAATAATAATGACTAATGCTCTTTAAATTGTCACATGAAATGCAAACGGGATTTACCAACATGTCTCGGAACTTGATATATTTCTAATGAAAGAAAATATTGACATATGTCTTATTTCTGAAACACACTTAAAAAAAGAGTCAAATCTAAAAAATATCTGGTTATGAATGGTTATCACATCCTACTGATAAAGCGAGAGAAGGGTCAGTAGCGATAGTCAAACATAATATAAAGCACCATGGAAAACCAAAAATAGCAAATTACGCAATGAAAACAACAAGAATTAGTATATGGACTAAATATAAAAACCTTAAAATAGTACCCATACATCCGACAAAGCACTCGCTAAGTAAAGATGATTACTTCAACTTGTTTAAGTCACTAGGAAATAGATTCATTATAGATGGTGATTTTAATGCCAAACACACCTACTGGGGCTCGAGACTAACATCTGCAAAATGTGAAAAAACTAATGGAGAGCAGAGACAATAGAACTAATTCATTCTTTTTAAATAATATTTTGAATGCAAAAGAATCTATATCTAACGACCTCCGCGTGGTCCCTCTTGGAAACTGATTAAATCAGGGTAACAGATAGAACGTGCATGGAGTATAGAACTGAGATGTATAGAAGGCCTGGTAGCATAGCTACCTAGACTCCTTAGTGCAAATCAGTTTCTTGAAGTAACTACCGATGGTGCTGCCTTGTACCAAATTAAACTAAATCCAGAAGCGTCTGACCCAAAATGGGCGGCTTACTGGTCTGCGTCTGACCCCTAAAGGGAGGCAGTTAAACACCTGGCTTTTGGGAAAAAAAGCAAAAACGAGAAAATGAACAATGGAAGTTGCAAAAAATAATAAAGTTACGGAACAAGGAAACGGATGCCCAGAATCTGTATGTGCAGTGAGTGAGCAAGTGGGCTCCCACGGACCGTCATCATGCGACCACTCAGCACTGTTAGTGGAGTCACAGGCTAAAGTGCTAGATATTGCTACTGTACTAGAAAACGCAAGGATCGGATTAATATCATATTCTTCTAACCGTTAACTGCACTGACGTGTTTGTCTTCGTTACTTAATTCAAGCAATTAATTTAAACTCATAATTAATCAATTCGCTTTTTTCTTTCTTTCTTTGTTCACAATTTAAGCAATAAAAAATTTTTAAAAATATTATTTTGGTTATCAGAACTAGTTTTGAATTACGGTAAAATAATTAGAATAATCGAGTTGTAAATATTACTCAGCATTACTTTTATTTTTCGATTTAAAGAAAAAAATAAAAATAATAATAGCAAAAACTGCAATAAACATGAATTTTAAATGTGACATGGTTAACTGCACAGCTATGGATAACTCTTCAAAGAGACTGGTATGTAAAGGATTTCGCAACAGGAAACTCCATGGAGCATGTATCGGAGCATCTAGAATACAATTCCATCAACCGCTCAATGATTTTTTCGTGTGTACCGACTGTCAAAATACTCACGTTCTTCTTAAGACCATGTATGATAATATCGACAACCGAATAACTGCTCTAAGTAAAGAAAAAGATGGCATGGCACTTAAATTACATAGAGTGATTCAACTCAATAATGAAAACTTATTGGAGACCTCGAAGAACATAGACAACCTCTCAAATAAAACATGTATAAGTAAAAACATAACTAATCCATCAGAGTGTTGTAGCAGTCCCTCGATTATCAAAACTGTAAATCATAAATTGGATGAATTCAAGTAACAAATTTTTAAACACAATGTCGGACGTAAATAATTCATTGGATGTTATACAAAAAAACCAAAATAACTTAACACGTAAAGTGCAAGATCTTTACAAAATTTATAATGATATGCCAGCTAATTTTACGGAGTTTTATGTACCTAGTTTTTTTATACCATTACAGGACAACCTGGCTTCTGTATCAACCAAACTTCATAATGGAATTAACAAAATTAATAACTTGTACAGCAAATGGAAAGATATGCTTGTTTCCATAGAAAATAAAATTAGTCAGACCTCAGCTTTAACCTCATTCGACACACCCATCCATTGCCATGATGAGCTAAAAGATTTAAAACAAATTGAAGAAACGTCCATTTCTAAAATTAACAACCGCAAAAATTCAAAAAATAGCAAGTTAAACGGTGAAACTACAGATAGTGAAAGTGCGGTTTACATGTTAAAAGGAGTACCATTTGGAAGTACACAGCAGCGTATAGAAAAAATCTTTTATGACAACTTTAGAATTTCCATCATAAATGCAGAAAAAATAGTTCATAAACAACTAGTAAAAAGGAAAAAATGCAAATACGAGTGTTTTAAGATATCTATTTCACTTAAGTACGATTGGCTTTTCTCTGCGCACAATAGTGATACTTTCTTCATTTATAATAACATCACTTTAAGTCGCTGGAAAAACAGGTATGTTAAGTTAAACAAAAATAAAAATAACAGTTTAATTTACAACTCTAAGAACTCTAGAAAACCTAAGTTAAAAAATAAATGCAAGAATGTAAGTAATGCAAAAAAATTTCATAATCCTTACAATTATAAGTTTAACAAGGATTCTTCCACCTCAACACAAACCTATCCAACACTTACACAAGTCTCTCTCACAAACCTGTACTTTCAAAGAAAAACAAATCTGTAGACACTACACAATTAAGTAATTATCTAAACAATAGTTCAACACACACACAAACAAATTTATTGAACGGTATAAATGACGCTAGCTTAATTATAGCTGAAAAACACACTTCTACTTCATCGGTAGTTGATAATGACACTAGCTTAGTAATAGCCAAAAATCATTATTCTACTTCACCAGAAGTAGATAATCCCAAACCATCTACCAGCAAAAATTATGATAATTTTATTTATTCACATACAATAATACCGGGTGCTTGCAATAATATCATTGATAACATTAATAATATTAAGTATAATAATAATAATACTAATAATAATAACAGTAATAATAATAATAATAATATAAATGATATTAATAATAATAATAATAATAATAATAATAATAATAGTAATAATAATAATAATAATAATAATAATAATAATAATAATAATAATAATAATAATAATAATAATAATAATAATAATAATAATAATAATAATAATAATAATAATGATAATAATAATAATAATATTAGTAATAATAATAATAACAATAATAATAATAATAATAATAATAATAATAATAATAATAATAATAATAATAATAATAATAATAATAATAATAATAATAATAATAATAATAATAATAATAATAATAATAATAATAATAATAATAATAATAATGATAATAATAATAATAATAATAATATTAGTAATAATAAAAATAACAATAATAATACTACTACTAATAACAATAATAATAATAATTTTTTTTATTTTATTTATTCATTTATTTAGTATTATATACTATTAATAAAATTTATTACAAATTTAAATTCATTTTTAAATTCATTTTTAAATTACTCCATATTATAAATTATTCAGTTACAATTCAATATTATTTAGTTTCAAATTCAAACTCAGTTACAAAATTTTTTATAAATTTAAAATTCAACAATACATACAACATTAATAGGTATATACAAAAAATATAATATAAAATTAAGCAAAATATTTCTCTAAGTGAAATTAAAAAAAAAGAATATTATTAAAATATAAGATATACATTATTTATTTAAAATATGATTTATTAAAAGTTTTTTAAATTCTCTTAAATTTTTTTCATTTTTAATGTTGTTAGGTAGGTCATTAAACCATTTCAAACCGTTATACATGACATTTTTTTTTACATTTTCATTTCGAAAGAAATTAAGTCTGAAGTTGAAAATATTTCTAAGATGATAATGGTGTACATCCTGGACGAGAGTTAAATTTCTAGTTAAGTAGTGCGGTAGAAGACCATTCTTCATTTTGAAGACAAAAACCAATACATTTAGTTTCATAATTTGATGTATATTGAGCCATTTTAGAGTTCTTAGCATTACATTTACTGAGCTATATCTATTTAATTTCAGAATTATCCTCATGCCCCAATTTTGTAGTTTTTGCAATCTGACCAAACACTCATTAGTTGTAAAGGCAGTAATAGTTGAACAGTATTCAAAATTTTGTTTAATGATGGTGTTATATATATTTATTGCACATTTAGTTGAAACCTTATTTCTAATATTTTTGAAAAAGCTTAACTTTTTTGCTACCTTTTTACAGATATAATCGATATTGCTTTTGAAATTGAGTTTATCATCAATTATTATTCCCAAATATTTGATCTCATTGACTATATCAATTTGTACATTTTCTATCAAAATATCAGCATTCAAAATTCCATTCAAACACATGGCTTTAGTTTTAGCTACATTCAAACTAAGTTTATTCATTTTCATCCATCCGTTAAGTAAATTCAAATCTTCATTAATTTTACAAACACAATCATCAATAGAATCACTTACAAAGTACATTAACGCATCATCAGCAAACAAGAGTATTTTTGAATATTTCACAGCCTTTTCAATATCATTGATAAAAATTAAAAATAGAAGTACTCCTAATATTGTACCTTGCGGTACCCCCAACGGTACTATTATGGAGGATGAAACGTGCCCATTCACCCTAGTTTTCTGCTTTCTATTATGCAGGTATGATTTAAGCCATTCATATTCACTGTTACGTACACCATATTTCTCCATTTTTTTCAGTAGCAATTTCCGATCAACAGTTTCAAATGCTCTTTTTAAATCAATGAAGACAGCAATTATTACTTTTTTGTTATATGTCTCAACTTTCCAATTGGCAATGATTAAGTTCAGTAAAGTTTCACAACTATGGTTATTACGAAAACCAGATTGATTTTCAGTTATTATATTATTCTCTTTAAGATATTTGTTAAGTTGCATATTAACTAATTTTTCAATGATTTTTGCCTCCCATGTTATCATATTAATTGGACGAAATTCGTTATATTTTTTTGAGTTTTTAATCTTTTCAATAGGGATAACCAATGTTTCTTTCCATTTATCCGGATAAATACCTGTCTCTAGAGATTCATTTATTATTTCCAGTAGATTTTCGCCTAATAGATCGTAGTTCTCCAAAATTAGTTTTGTGTTTACAAAGTTAATATCTTTTTTTTTATTCATGTTTTTAATACATAATTTAAGCGATTCAGAGGAGACCCTTTCAAATTTAAATACACTTTGCCTGTATTCAATCATATCATTGTAATCCATATGCGAAATTCCACTATTAATATCGACAATACTATTAACAAAATATTGATTGAATTTTTCAGCAATTTCACCAGCATCATTTACTACCCCGTCTGCAAACATAATTTTTTTAATGTTACCTGTTTTATTGTTGTTTAAAACCATTTCCTTAATCGTTCGCCACATACTTTTCTGGTCTTTCGACGTTTCAATTTTATTATTAACATAATTATTTTTCGCCTGATCTAATTTATTTTGTAGAAATTCCTAATTTTTCTGTAATTTTCCCACTCTGTTTCATTATTTATCCAAACAGCAATTTTATACTGATTGACTTTGCTATTTTTCAACAAGGCTAATTCGTTACAAAACCATGCATTACTCTTGATATTAGAAATTTTTTTTGTTACAACAAATTTACTTACTACTTTTTTAAGAGAATTACTAAAGATACAAGCTTTTTCATTACAAGGAAGAAAGAATTTTGTAGCAATATTTTTAATTTTATTCACTGTTACTTCGTTCTCACAAGCAACTACTATCGCACCATTCTTTGCATTTGAAACACCACTAATTGAGAGATTATTTTCAATTAAATTTATTTTTGATTTTATTTCATTTTTTGTAATTAAAGAACTCTGACTTTTGTCTTTTGGTTTTATAATTACTTTTGAACATGCTCCTGCTACTTCAGCATATGATTTATTTAAATTACATACCTTTTCTAATTTTTCCTTAATGTTATTATCATTCATTCTCATATTATGCATACTTTCACAAATTAACTCAATTTTTTCCTTTTGCTCTTCAATTGCATTTTTTATATCTTCAACACTCTCATCCATTGATTCTACATGCTCCTCAATTGTTTTTAATAATGTATTTTTTTCTCTGCATTCCATACACATAAATATTATATAATTATTTGATTTTATCAAATTTAAATCACATACTGCTAAGCCAACACATTTAATGTGAAATATAGCTCCACAGCCAGATGAACATATAATACTCTCATCTTTTTTTTTGCGAGAGAACGCATCATTACACAATTTACAATTGTCTCCCATAAATAATTTATGATTAATTAATTATTATAAGATTAATGAGAGATTAAAATGAAAAAAATAAAGAGTCAATAGTTCAATAATTTTTTTGTATATACAATATACATATACATAAGTATAAATGATAAATTTTGCGCTATTTTATTTTTTTTATAAATAATCAATTTTATGATTTTAATTTAAGATTATATTTAATATATTAATTATATAACTTCTTATTCAATTTTCTAATCATATAAATGACGCTTTCGCCATCCAACATTTTATAACTTAATTTTTAATATGCACTGCTTCTATTTTTTTTTATTTAAATTTTATTCGGAGTAAAAAAAATATACAACACCCGCACGCTGTTCATCTATTTTTAATGCAATCATAAAAGAACTGCAATCATAAAAGAACTGGAATAAGAATAATAATAATAATAATAGTAGTAATAATAATAATAATAATAACCATATTATTGATTATATTGACAGCACTTTCCTCCGAATTCAATAGTTAATGGTGATAATGTATATGTATTATCTCGTTTCAGAGAGCCTAGTTTGCTCTATAATATTAAATTATATCTTGCTTATCTCTTCGATCAAGATAACCACGTTTGCATTGAAGGCAAAACGAAAACATTCTTAAAAGTACTCATTTAACAAGAGGGTCTCCCCTCTGACTACAAGGAACTAAGTAAATTACTTTATAACTATTATGAAATTGAAGGAATATCTGCTAAAGAAGAGCTAAGTGCCTTGCGTAGTCACTTGTCCAGCAAAAGACGTGAGTATATCCAAAAGCTTAGAGATATTGATCAAAAGTTTGTCATGTCTAATAAGCCAAATAATACTTATCAAAGTAAAAACAAGTCTCAACTTTATAATAACACTATTTGGATGTTCTATCGCAATTACAGTGGTTTAAGAAGTAAAATAAAAAAAACCTTTATATCGACGCCAAATCATGCAATTTTAATATACTAGTGATTACAGAAACCTGGTTGAGCGACTCTTTTAAAAATGAAGAAATTCTCGATAACAATTGTTCAATTTATAAAAATGATCGTAACTACCTTTCCACAGGTCTCTCTAGAGGTGGTGGTGTTCTAATTGCAGTCAATAACGGCTTTTCATGTGAATTAATATGTTCCAACACCTCCTTATCTTTTAAATACATATTTGTTAAAATTCTTACTGGCAGTAAAAGTATTTATCTAGGAGTAGTATATTTTCCTCCAAATTCTGATGAATCCTCTTATTACGAATTCTTGGGTGCATTAACAATGCCTTATCTAATATAAACTGGTACGAGCTGTTAATGCAGCGAGATTTAGATTTAGTAGTTCTGGATTTTCATACAATTTTATCATCTATAATTGATAATTACATGCCAAGAATACTAAAAAAAGATAAATTAATGAAACCTTGGCTAGATAGGGAACTCAGATCTTTACGTAATCGTAGAAATAAATTATATAAAATTATTAAATCATCAGTTGATCCAAGCTGCGAAACTATTAATGAGCATAAAAAATTAGCTGATGAATTTAAAATAAAATGCATTGCATCGTACTATAATTACGTTCAAAATATTGGTAACTCCATTTTAAGTAACCCTAGAAAATTTTTTGAATTTGTTAATACAAAACGTAAGTCGTCAAGTTACCCAAACTCTATGTCCTTAGATGGTAAAGTCTCATCCTGCCCTGATGAAATTTTCAATTTGTTTGCACACAAATTCCAAAACGTGTACCGTCAGTCGCAAACAGGGCATGCAAATGTGAATTTCCGGACCTTAAATAACACTATTCTTCTCATGCAAAATTTAAACTTATCATTAAAAGATGTTTTTTCAGAAATTAGTAATTTATATATTAAAAAAGGATCTGGTCCTGATCTTCTTCCACCTATATTTTTACATAACTGTAATTAACTGTTAATAAATTTAACTGTCCCACTTACATTAATTTTTAACAGATCCCTTATGTCAGGTACTTTTCCACAATTTTGGAAAGCCTCATACCTGATTCCGATTCACAAAAAAGGTGGCAAAGCAATAATAGACAATTTTAGAGGTATAGCAATTCAGTCGACTATACCCAAATTATTTGAAAAACTTGTATAGATCCTTACTAACTCCTATAATAAATCCTTATCTTAATCAAAAACAACATGGTTTTAGAAAAGGTCCTTCAACCACCATCAACCTGATGGTTTTCACATCAGATATATTATCTTCTATGGAAAAAGGTCTTCAGGTAGCCGCAATATATACAGATTTTAGTAAAGCATTTGACCGAATAAATCATGATATACTAAAAGATAAACTGACAAAGCTAGGATTCAGTGGCTCCACATTAAAATGGATTAAGTCACATGTCACTGAAAGAGTACAATTTGTTAGATTTCAAGATACTATATCTAAGCCCATTTCTGTCTACTCTGAGGTACCCCAAGGTAATCACTTTGGACCACTTTTATTCAATATATATATAAGTGATCTTTCGAATTTCTTATCAGGCGCTGCCCACTTTACTTATGCTGATGATCTTAAGATGTATCATGTTATTAAGAATGATACTGATTGCTGTTTTCTTCAATCAAAATTGATATGCTTAGAAAAATGGTGCTCTGACAATATGCTAGATCTCAACGTTAGTAAGTGCTATACTATGACCTTTTCACGGAAAAGATCCAAATTGATGCATAATTATTCCATACAAAACTGCAGCCTAGAATGTGTGGATCATATTACAGATTTGGGAATGATTTTGGAAAACAAACTGAATTATAATCTCCACTGTGAATCAATGTTATCAAAAACTAACAAAATGCTAGGTTTTATCAAAAGAAGAGGAAGAGAATTTAACAATATGTGGGAAACAATAACTTTATATTGCTCACTTGTACGCTCAGTTTTAGAATACGGTAGCGTTATCTGGAATCCAGCCTTTCTTATTCATAGTACAAGAATTGAATTAATCCAGAAGCAGTTCCTCCTCTTTGCTTTAAGACATCTACATAATCGCAGAGACTTTCATAACCTTCCATCATACAATGACAGGCTGCAGTTAGTCAATTTACTTAGTTTAAGTTCCCGTAGAATCTTACTATCTAACAGCTTTACATTTCATGTCTTATTCAATAAGATTAATATCGATTTTATTAAAGATAGAACCAAAGTCAACAATAATGTCAGGCCTATAAGATATACCAAATTCTTAATTGAAACAACACATAGAACTGAATATGGGAAAAACGAACCTACAAACAGGTTTTGCATATTATTTAATCGATTCGACAACCTTTTCTGTGACACAATTTCTAAAAATTCTTACAAATCTAAATTACGAAACATTCTTAAACAATCGTAAAACCTTGACATAATTTATTTCTAAATGACATAATTTATTAATAATAATATTTCCTTTGTTTTTGTTTTTTTTTTTTTTTTACATAATTAACTAACTATAAACTCTCAATAAAAATTTAGCATAAGTATTATGTGATAAAAAGAGAAAAAAAAACCATATTAACAGCATTGACTCATTTTACATACATAAAATAAAAATAACTTTAGTGTTTATTGTACCTATCATAATTAATTTAATTTTAACGAAGTACAAAAAAATTATTGTATCATCTTACATCTTTCTTTTTTTTTTTTTTCCTCTTTCTTAATAGTAAGACTAAACTAAAGGCTTAACTTAGCTTCTTTATATTGCTCTGAATGATTCATAATTCATACATATAATTTTTAAATGTATCTAAAAAAAAAAGAAAAAAGAGAGAAAACAAAAGAAAAAACTAAAAATAAATTGTAATTTTTTTTGCAGTCTTAAGTCACCAAAATAATGTACTTTTTTTTGCATTGTATTGTGCAATAATAATTTTAAGTTTAACTTTAAGAATTTTTGTAACGATCTTGCTTTGGTTTTAAAATAAAATAAAATAAAGTAAAATAATAAATCCATTTGAAAAAAGTAGTAAACTAACTTGGTCACCTACAATAGGTAAAAGATCTTCGTTAAAAAATCCTAATGGAATCACAGCTGATGAAAAAAGCTCTGCTCAAGATCCTAGTCCAAAACAAAAAGTTATCAAGAAAACAACAGAAAATGATTTATTAACACCTAAACCTAAACCTAACATGGAGAAATATGATATATTAACACCAAAACCTAAACATGAAGACACCAAAGACAAAACAATTATAAGATTAGAAAAAGAGTTGTCTATAGCTAGAGCTGGAATCAAGCAGCTAAGAGATATTATAATCTCAATGCAATATAATAAGAACTATTCACTATCTATCTAACTCAGACTCTGAAGAGGAATTGGTGGTCAAAGAAACGGCCTGGCTATTACAAAAAAACAAAAAAAGAAAATTTTAAGGTTCGCCAAAACCAAAAATACCAAGCCCTACAATTAAACCAAAATCGAAGCAAAAAGAACTAAAACAACATAAACCGCTTCCATTAATAATGAGTAATGTTAAAAACTTCTCAGAAATAAAAATCAATGTGGATACGGAGATGGAATATAGATCTGGAATGGAGAATCTAATAAAATTTTCCAATGATACCAAGCTAGAATGCCACTGTTATGAAAATAAACTGTAATTAACTATTAATAAATTTAACTGTCCCACTTACATTAATTTTTAACAGATCCCTTATGTCAGGTACTTTTCCACAATTTTGGAAAACCTCATACCTGATTCCGATTCACAAAAAAGGTGGCAAAGCAATAATAGACAATTTTAGAGGTATAGCAATTCAGTCGACTATACCCAAATTATTTGAAATATATACCCAAACTAGACCGATAAGAGTCATGGTAAGGAACCTACATTCTACATGCAATACGGATGACATAAAAAATGAACTTATTGATAAAGGTTTTAAAATTATCGAAGTTGTAAACAGCATTAAAAAATTTAAACGGCATGTAACTAGGCTTCCTCTATTTATGCTTACTTTCGAAAATGCAGAAGACATCAAAAAAATATACGAAATTCAATATTTTAACCACATGAAAGTTAAAATAGAAGCAATTAGAAGTAACAAAATGATTCCCCAATGTAAAAAATGTCAAAGACATGAACACACACAAAAGTATTGTCAACGTGAACCAAGCTGTATATTACTGAATTGTAAAAATTGTATGTTACTGTGGTTTCTTAATTCAATTCAGAAATTTTGTTACACCATTCTATGATAATTTGTAATAAAATAATATACTCTCTCATGATGAAAACAATGCAGATTTATATAATAAAGTAATATTGAGTGCGAAAATTAAAATTTTAATACATATATAAATATTGAGAGAAAATGAAAATTAAAAACATGTAAATTACTTTAGAAATATTTTTAACCATTTAAAACCCGACGGCTTCGGCTTGGGGGAAAAAAAAATAGGAACTGTTTATATTTACTTTATATTTAAAAATGTTTTACTATAAAATTAAATTACATGAAATAGTTATAGTTAAATTATGTAGATTTGAATTAAAATGTAAGTAGTAAGTAAGTTATAAATTTGAAAATAAATAAAGAAAAAAAAAAGCTGTGTTAAATGTGCAACACTTACAATAGATTGCAAGAAGCCTAAAACTCTTCCAGCTAAATGCTCTAACTATGGTAAAGATCATCCAGTGAACTATAGGGGATGCCAAATTGGCGTAGAGCTTCAGAAGAGAAGAAATAAAATAACAAGCTCACGTAAAGATCAAATCAAATAACCAAGAACGTTTACTTCAAAAAATTAGCAAAGAATTAACTTTTGCAGAAGCAGTTTCCACAAATAAAATTCTTCAGCAAAATAATATTCCAAACAATGATAATAACTGCGCACAGATGATCAAAAATGTGATCAATATGATGAATAAACTATCATTCAAATTAAAAAAAATCAGAGAACAGAGGCTCTCAGCTCTCTATCTCAGAGTAGATCACCTTCTATATGAACCAGAGAGACATAAAAATAGCAACATGGAACGCTAATGGCGTCATAAACAAAATACAAGGAGTAGAAGTTTTCTTAGTAACTGAAAATATTGATATTTTTCTTATATCAGAAACAATCACATCTAAAACTCTTCTGCAAAATAATATATAACAAAACAATCACATCTAAAACTCAAAGGATATACAATCTATTTAGCTAACCCAGGAAATCAAGCAAAAGGAGGAAGTGCAATAGCAATCAAAGAAAATATTGACCATTATGAAGAATGCAACTTACAAACCGAAGAAGTACAAATTACTAAAATTACTATTAAAACCGTTAAACAAAAACTATCTTTAGGCGCTTTATATTGCCCATCAAAATATAACTTAAAGAAAATAGACTATATTAACATAATAAAGCATATGGGTGAGTGATTTATCTAGGCGGAGACTTCAATGCCAAAAATATAGAATGGGGTTCCAGACTTACAACAACAAAAGGCAAAGAAGTAAAGAATGCAGCAAAAGATACAGGCTGCGTATTCCACTCCACAGGGAAACCTACTTATTGGCCATCTGACTTGAACAAAATTCCAGATCTTCTAGACTTCTTTATTTCTAGGAAAGTGTTTGTCAACTTCGTAGACATAGAAGAAAATCAAGATTTAAATTCTGATCGTTCAGCAGTCATATTAACATTAAGTGAAAAAATTATTAAAAAAGAAAGTAAGCTAACACTTACTAATAATACAATTGACTGGAAGAGTTTTCAAATTGAAGTTCAAAGTAAAATCAATCTCAACGTTCAAATCCAATCAACTTCTCAGTTAGAATACGAATGCGATAACTTTACTAATATAATCCAAGAATCAGCATGGAATAACACAAAAGAAATTAAACTTAGAATAGTTGGTAATAACTATGCCAGAGAAATTAAAGAGTTAGTTATCACCAAAAGAAAAGCTAGAAGAAAGTGGCAACAAACAAGAAGTCCAGACGACAAAACTATACTAAACAGAAGAGCCCAACAACTAAAAAGAGAAATTCAAAAAATAAATGAAGAATCCTGCAAAAATTACCTACAAAATTTAAATGCATATAAAGAATCAGAATATTCCATGTGGAAAGCCACAAGTAAGCTTAAGAGACCAATCACCCAAATTCCACCCATCAGAAGACAAGCACCTGAGCAAGGAACAACAAGGAGAAAGTCGAAACATTTGCGGAGGACTCAGCCAGCATATTTAAGCCCAACAATATTGTATCTAATAATCCACAGGAAGAAATTCAAAACAACCTGGAGAGAAGGGAAATTAAATTAGCCACTCAAAAGGAAGTAGCCAGTACTATAAAAAAACAGTTTTAAAACTAAAAAGGCCCCAGGATTCGACCACAATTGAAATCCTAAACAAATTGCCGAAAAAGGCCATAACTATGCTAACTATACACATTAATGCTGTATTTAGAATGAAATATGTGCCAAGTTTTTGGAAATTGGCTGAACTGATCATGATACAAAAACCAGGGAAATCTCCAAACGAAAAAAAGTCGTAACGACCTATATCATTACTACCAGTAATGTCAAAAATATTTGAAAAATTATTACTAAAAAGGTTGAAACCTGTAATTGAAAGTAAAAAGCTAATTCCTAATCATCAATTCGGATTTAGGTCTAATCATTCCACAGTGGAACAAATACATCGGATTACTGATATTTTAGAAAAGCACTGGAGGAAACCGAAGTGTGTTCTACAATTTTTTTGGACGTTGCACAAGCCTCTGATAAGGTCTGGAATGAAGGATTAATTTACAAATTAAACAAACAATTACCAAACCAATTTGTTGAACTAATTGCATCCTATCTAAATAACAGATTGTTTAGAATTAAACTTGAAAATGAATATTCCGACCTCAGAGAAATTGAGGCAGGTGTTCCACAAGGAAGCATCTTGGGTCCAATACTATATCTACTATATACTTGCGACATACCAGTTCTAGCCAATACTACAATAGCAACATTTGCAGATGATACTGCCATATTAGCAGTTGAATCTAATTTAAATGACGCGGCAGCTGAACTACAAAGAGCAAATAATCATATCCATAACTGGACAAACATATGGAAAATTAAATTGAACGAAGCTAAATCTGTACACGTTAATTTTACAAACAAACATATTCAAGAGAATTTGTCAGTAAACATAAATAATACAACTATTCCAAACCAAAAATCGGCAAAGTACTTGGGAATGACGCTGGATGCAAAACTTCGGCGGAAAGAGCATGTAAAAATAAATAAAAACCGAGCTAGAGTTAAAATACAGAAAATTTTATTGGCTCCTAAGCCGAACGTCAAATTTATCAATACAAAACAAAATCTTAATTTATAATCAAGTACTGAAACCAGTATGGCTGCATGGTATTCAATTATGGGGTTGTGCCAAACAAAGTAATATTCAACATATTCAATCATTCCAAAATAAAGTATTGCGCAATATGATAAACGCCCAATGGTGCATCAGAAATAACGATTTGCATCGAGATTTAGGTATCCTGCATGTGGCGAGTGAAATAAAGAAATATGATATCAGACACGCAACCAAACTGCAGCAACATATCAATGAGGAAGCTGCTCGTCTTTCAAGAAATGACAACGTTATCAGAAGACTGAAACGAACCAAACCATTCGAGTTAGCTACTTAACTTAGAAAATTACTAAAATGTAAATTAGTAAAAATAGCAAAAATAGTAAAATGTAAATATAATGTAAATGTTAAAGTTTTAATTTTAGCAAACCACTGAGTGAGCTAAAATATGTATTTAGAACCTAATTTTAAGACAGGGAGAAATAAATTAATGGTTGATCTAGTTGGACCAGTTTCAATAATAAAAAAAAAAAAAGTTTTACTGTGACGTCGGTTTAAATAAGTCTAATGTTTCGAGATCAACTATTTACTGCCCTAAGTTGAGAACAGCAAAAAAATTTAAATTTAAATTAATTAACACATATGAAACATCACGTCTAATAGATAATCTACCTAACACCAAAAAAATTTAAATTTAAATTAATTAACACATATGAAACATCACGTCTAATAGATAATCTACCTAACACCAATTCCCATTGTGCCGATAAAATTACAGGGTCGTTAGTAAAGAAGAACTATTAGAACACATAAAAAAATTAATTAATTCCTCGTTGATCCAAGGTGTTGTGCCAGAAAATTGTAAAGTGAGTAAAGTTATTCTTATATATAAGAATGCAGATGATAGAAATGACATTAACAATTTTCGTCCAATCTCAATTTCAGTCACATTTAGTAAAATAATTGAAACATATCTTTGTACCCAGCTCACAGAATTTTTAGCTAAAACGGATCTAATTAATATTCGTCAATATGGGTTCAAAGTTAAGTTAGTTCTTTGGGTCCGATTTTGTTTTAAATTTATATTAGTAGTATGTTAAATTTGGAATTCAGTGGTTAACTGTTTATGTTTGCGGATGACTTAGTAATAGTGTATACCGAAGACTCGTTGGAAAATATAAAAGAAAAAGTATTAAATGATATGGAAGATAGAGAATCGTGGATGAATAAACACAAATTATCAATAAATACGAAGAAAACGAAATACACGTTATTTAGCCGTCCGACAAAGTTGATATATTTTATGACAACTGTTTTATTGATAAAGCTGACAATTGCAAATGTTTGGGGGTTATTGTTGATGACAAATTGAATTGGTGTAACCAAATCGATGAACAAGTTAAAAAAGGAAGAAAGATTGCTGGGATTTTTCGAATTATTCATAGAAAAGTTCTTTTCAATATGAAGAGGTCACTCTTTTATAGTATGTTTCACAGTTCTGTTATGTACTTGATACAAATATGGGGAAACACATTTGACAAGAACATCAATTTATTGCAAAAGCTACAAAACAAGGCTATTAAATACAGGTTGGCTACAATTCAAGAATGTCCACTGAAGAAATACATACGAAACATTATTCAACATAATTCTTCCTATTGACTTACTCATCAGTAAATTGGCAACTCAAACTCATCTAATGATTACTGGAAACATCAATACAAACGTCCAGCACTAGTTCAACAATAGCTATCGCTGTTATGGTACAAGGAGTGCTGATAATATTAGGTTGGTCTGGTCAAGAATCAGGTTCAATAGGCAAGATGCCATATACAACTTAGCGTTTAAGGATTACAATTGTTTGCCTAATTATTCGAAAGATTTAAATTGCTTAAATAAATTTAAAGGAAAAATTAATGAATATTTTATAAGTCAAATTTAACAAATTTTATGTATACCTACAGTTAGTTTACAAACTTATTGCAATTTGTATTTAATTTTTTATCTTAAAGTTAATTGAATTACTTAGCTTCTTATATATATATATATATTAGTTTGTTTTTTTTTATTTTCATAAATTTTTTTAGTACCTACTTAATTGTGTTCTCTTTTTTTCTTGTTTGTTTTTTCTAATATCACATCTTTATTTTGTTTTTGTTTGAACATATTATTAATAAGCATTGAATTACTGGATTGTTATGTTGTTTTGATTTTTTTTATCTACTGACTTATGTTAATGAATTGTTATGATTTTTATTCTGAATACTCTGTACGAGCGACTGAGCTCTCTTGAGTTTATAAATAAATTAATATGCACATATAGCTAAAAACAAACAACAAGAAAACACATTTATGAAAGAAGCGCTGAACACTATTTTGTAGAAAATGTATGACCAAGACGTTTCTCTTCAAAAATTACGGAACGAGAAAATGGAAATAAAGAAAAAAACAGGCAAACGAGTGCCAAACAAAAATAATAATGACTAATGCTCTTTAAATTGTCACATGAAATGCAAACGGGATTTACCAACATGTCTCGGAACTTGAAATATTTCTAATGAAAGAAAATATTGACATATGTCTTATTTCTGAAACACACTTAAAAAAAGAGTCAAATCTAAAAAATATCTGGTTATGAATGGTTATCACATCCTACTGATAAAGCGAGAGAAGGGTCAGTAGCGATAGTCAAACATAATATAAAGCACCATGGAAAACCAAAAATAGCAAATTACGCAATGAAAACAACAAGAATTAGTATATGGACTAAATATAAAAACCTTAAAATAGTACCCATACATCCGACAAAGCACTCGCTAAGTAAAGATGATTACTTCAACTTGTTTAAGTCACTAGGAAATAGATTCATTATAGATGGTGATTTTAATGCCAAACACACCTACTGGGGCTCGAGACTAACATCTGCAAAAGGCAAGGTGCTCTACAGGCAGCACCGAAAATATAAATGCGACTTTTTCTCACCTGGTTCACCAACCTATTGGCCTACAGATCCATCAAAAACACCGGATCTTATCGACTTTTTTGTTATAAAAGGAATGACAAGTGATCAAATAGATGTACAAAGTTATGATAATTTATCATCTGATCACACTCCAGTAATTTTAACGTGTGGTAAATATGTAAAACAAAAGGAAAATATACGTATTCTAGCAATCAAAAAACCAATTGGAATAAATTTAGGAGGAAACTTCAAATAAACCAAAGATCGTTGCTAGAAACAAGAACGCAAATAGACAGAGAAGTCAAATATTTCATATCAGAAATTAAAAGGGCAGCAGAGGAGAGTACACCGTCTGTGTGTGCGAGCATGTAATAGAGAACCAGCTATCCAATAGAAATAATTTAACTCATCCAGCAAAAAAGAAGGGCTAGAAGGAAATGGAAAATAATAAGGTTTCCGGGTGATAAATCCCATCTAAATCAGCTGAGCAATAGACTAAAAAGACAAATTAATAAGTTCAAAAATGAGTCTGTTAATATTTTTCTCAGTGAATTAACAGCTACTGAGAGCGCAGACTACTCATTATGGAAAGCTGCAAATCGACTGAGAAGACCAAAGATTCAAAATCCACCGTTGAAAACTGAAGATGGGAAATGGATTGGAAACCCAAAAGACAAAGCTAGAATCTTTTCCGAATACCTATGGAAATACAGATCTTATAGCAAAAATTGATGAAGGGGAAATTCCGTATGTCACCTTGAAAGAACTGAAGGATATGTGCATAAATAACCTCAGTAACAAGAAAAGTCCAGGTTATGATCGTATTTCCGAGAAAATTATAAAAGAACTGCCAAATGCGAGCTTTCTAAAACTACAGCATATTAGTAACGCTTGCTTCAAATTAAAGTATGTACCTTGTATTTGGAAAATATCCGAAGTAATTGTTATATCTAAGCAAGGAAAACCTCTAACAGCAGTAACATCTTTTCGCCCAATATCTTTTTTGCCAATAATGCCAAAGAGTTTTGAGAAAATATTGCTGAAAAGGTTTAATGTAATTATTAAGCAAAGAAATCTAGTTTCATCGCATCAACTTGGATTCAGAAATAACCATTCAACACTAGATCAGGTCCATCGCATAACAGATATAATAGAAATACATTTGAGTAAAAAAAGTCAGCTCTGCTTTTACTAAAATGTCAGCTCTAAATTTTGTTGAAAAAATCCCGAATGTTACAAATGCCTGAAGAAAATCTTGAAAAGGAAAAATATCTTGAAAAGGAATTTAATTTCAAAAATATTTCGATGAGATTTTAAAGTTGGTTACAAAATCAGAATTATGTGCCTTTTGTATATACTATATATGTACTTATTATGTAAGTATATGGAAGATTCTAAATTAGGAGGGATTATAGAGTTGGATTCAAAAGTAGGGTTATACGCCTTTTCCAGAATATTTATATATATGTATATATGTGGTTCTGAATTTTAGAGTTGGATTCAAAAGCAAGTTATACGCTTTTTCAAGAATATTTATTTTTATGTATGTGCGAGGTTTTGAATTAGGAGGGATTTGATTAGATTCTGTATATATTGTATAATGTTATTGCATGCATTAATTTAGTATATTATATATGTATAGATATATAAATATTAAGTACATAATTTATTACATTTTTTTCTTATCAAAGATCGTATTTAAACAAAATCGTTTTTTTTTTCCATTCTGTTTCTTTTTTTGAAAATTGCTGGCAAATTTATCTACAGAACAAATTGGTAACTGACGTTATCAGAACGTTTGCGGTAAAGCACTACCATTCTTGAAAACACATTTTTTTTTATCTGCTAATAAAACTGAACCTTTATTGAGAGGAGTATCTTGTGAAAGTAAATTGAATTGGATATTTGGGATAAATTTAATGGGATTAGCACATAAAGAACATTCTAATTGTATATTTTGTTCTATTTTTCACCGTTTTTAGCCAAAATATTTATATCGCCTTTACCAATGGCCAATATGATACTACCAGTGCCTATCATAACAGGATTTTTAAAAATTATAAAGTTAACAAACCATTCACGTTTTGGAAACGTATGTGATCTGTACCACCTGAATCTAAATACCAGTTGTCCAACTCATTTGAATTTATATCAACGTTATATACAAGTGCATCACATCATAATTTTTTTGGTATCACAAAAGACAATGTTTCTTCTAATGACCAGGATTATGACAAAGAAAACATTTTCCTTTTGGAATTGGGTTTTGCTGTTTTGCTTAATTTTTATACCCTACACCTAAAGTATAGGGTATATTAATTTTGGTATGATGTTTGTAACCACCATACCAAAAAGGAAGGAAGCGAGTTAGATATGGACATATATATATATTCTGAATCAGGATCACCTCCTGAGTCGATTTAGCGATGTCCGTCCGTCCGTACGCACGATAACTCAAAAAATAATTATGCTATCTTGATGAAATTTATACTGTAGGTTAACAAGGACTAAAGAAAGGCGGAGATTGGGCGAAACCGGACCATGAACCCAAAACCGAACAAGCAAATATTCGAAATTAATAAAGATGGAAACTTCAAATTTGGTACTAGGGTGTTGTTTCTTGAGTCCCTGATTTGTCCAAAACTTGAGATGAATTGGAGGAATTGTTCGGGTATCTCCCACAGAACTCCCAAAACCGAACAAGCATATCTTCGAAATTATTAAGGATAGGAACTTCAAATTTGATACGAAGGTGCTGTTTCCTGAATCCCAGATTTGCCCAAAATTTGAGATGAATTGGAGTGGTTGTTCAGGTATCTCCCATACAACTCCCAAAACCGAACAAGCATATCTTCGAAATTAATAAAAACAGAAACTGCAAATTTGATACCAGGGTGTTGTTTCCGAATCCCTGATTTGCCTAAAATTTCAGATGAATTGGAATGGTTGTTTGGGTATCTCCCACACAACTTCCAAGACCGAACAAACATATCTTCGAAATTAATATATATAAAAACTTGAAATTTGATATAAGAGTGTTCTACCCTGTTTTGATGATGTCTCTAAAATTTAAGATGGATTGGGGTGGTGGTCCGGGTGCCTTCACACACTTCCCAAGGCCTAACAAGCATATCTTCGAATTTAATAAAGATAGAAACCTGAAATTTTGTACAAAGGTTGTAAAAGCATTTATTGTTTTAGCTTATATTAAATAGCTAACTAAAATAACTTATGGATTTTTAATTTAATGTGAATTTTTTAGGTGTAGGGTATAAATAAGTCGGTTGCATCAACTTACTATTACATTTACTTGTTTTTATAGTTTGCCTTTGGTTTGAATGTATTTTGAGTCAGTAATGCATTTTCTGAAGGACCAATAACTTTCTGCTGTATTCGAGAACTCAAATTGAACAAAGTTTGGTGTTCAGCAGACATCGATTCCTATGCAGAATGGAAATGATTATATTTCTCAGGTGACGTCATTGGTAGTTTAGTTATTACCATAGAATCAGATATTGTCTCATCTGAATCTCTAAGTTACCTTACGATAGTTTCTAATTTCCATATATATGTAGCCATATCGTGATTTGGACTTTTTAAGAAACTATAAAATTTTTGTTGAAGTGGTTGAATACTTGGTTTACTCCTTTGTTAATAAACCATCACTAGTTTTTTCTGCAGAAGTACTTTGTGCAAAAGTGGAGCACATTTACTGGCGAAACTGTTTTTCCCCATCAACAAATGAATACAAATTTTTTGTACTTTAATGGAATTTTTCATTTTTTTTTAATTAAAAACGATTTCTGGCCACGTGTTCGGGCCCATAACCTGTTGACATAAATAGTCTTTAATTGTTCAAGTTCTACAAGCAACTCACTTTATATGTATAAACAAAATATAAAAAGCCGTATAATTTTTATTTAAGAAAATATCAAAGAGAGTAGGTATAATTTTAATGTTTATTTATTTTTTTTTTTTTCTAAGGGAGGTGGGAATCTTCCAAAGACACCAAGAATTTCCCCTTGGTAGTATCAGATTCTTACTGACTAAACCCACCTCCCCCTTTAGCCAATATAGTGGGATGAAACCCTTACCTGCGAACGCAGTACATTGGCTAGGGAGTAGGGATAGGAAAGTATAGGAAAATGGATACGGAAACATTGAGATTGATTGGGAGTGGGACTGGGAATTCATTGATTGGGAGTGGGACTGTAAGGAAACAATGAATCCGCCTATTATTATTTTTTGCTAACAGTGACTAAAGCCGTCACAGCAGTTACAACATGTAGTAGTAGTATATATATTACTACATGAGGTAATTATTGAAGGCAACCCCCACTGTCACTGTAGCGGCTGTTATTATTGGTATTAATATTCTTATTAATATTCTTATTAATATTATTATTATTTTACTACAGAGTCAGCGCCATCAGTCGATTACAACGTGCAGCAGTATATAACACCTTACTTGCATGATATAACCAAAGATAGCCCCACTGTAGTAGCTATTATTATTATTACTATTATTATTATTATAATTATTGTTATATTATTATACTATTTAATTATTGTACTATTATTATTATTAATTATTATTATTATTATTACTATTATTATTATATTATTATTATTATTATTGTTATTATTTTACTACAGAGTCAGCGCCTTCCGTGAATTCCAACATGCAGCAGTATATAACATCTTACTTGCATGATATAACCAAAGATGGCTCCACTGTAGCAGCTATTATTATTATTATTATTATTATTATTATTATTATTATTATTATTATTATTATTATTATTATTATTATTATTATTATTATTATTATTATTATTATTATTATAATTATTGTTATTATTATTATTATTATTACTATTATTATTATTATTATTATTATTAATATTATTAATGTTATTATTACTACTATTAATTATACGATATACATTATTACGATATAAAAGTACTACATATTTTTTATTTATGACCTGACCGGGGTTTGAACCCAAGACCCTTCGATTGAAAGGTTGGCGACTTACCCACTGTGCCATGAGTCAGATAAATGCAAATAAAAAGTAATAACAACAATATTAAAAAAAAGTTATTTGTTACATTATTACCTTATAACCCAATTAATAAGCCTATTTACGTATTACATTATATAATTGATTTCAAGTTTTCATTATAACAATAATCAACAATTTCTATTCTATGTAGACTTTTCAACATATGACTTCTCAGACTAAATTTTTCAATTGTGCTATATAGTTTTTCATTTGTGCTATATAGTAATATTCTTTGCCGCAATCGCGGTAGCTTTTTTAAAGTTGGATAGGATTATTTGGTTAGGATTTAATTGGATATTATATTCTAAGCTGAATCGACAAAGCTCTGCGAAAAATGCTATTTTTGTTTTCGAACTCTTCTGGCAGATGATCAATGGGCCGACTTGTTAAATCAATTCTACCATGAATTTGTCAATTCTACCATGAATTACAAATAGTTGCCGTTAACTTCGAGGAGTTAAGGTAAACGTACCTTTCATCATTCAACAATTAGCTTTTGATAAAAGCATTAAACTTTTCTTAGTTCCTAATTAAAAAAAACTTTAATTTTTCAAATTCAAAATAGAAACAAAACTTTAGTTTGTGAAATTTGTAGATGGTTAGGTACGGAAAACCTGGAAATATATCTCTGATTATATAGTATTATAAAGTCCCTTCTTATATCCGTTTTACATATATTTAAATATACAATAGGGGTTACCGCCCCCAAATCCTTGTTGAACTAATTATTGAAATCCTCATTTATTAACCAAACATATAATCTCTCCTAATTATTTATTTTATATATAGTTATTTAAAAACATAACGTGGGCTGCCGCCCCCAGACCCCTGCTAAACAGTTTATTGAAACTGTAATTTCCTATCCAAATCCAAAATCGCTCCTATTTGAGAATTTTTTGTATGCATATATAAATATTCTAATTTATTTTTATATTTTTGTTAAAAAGGACGTGCGGGGAGGGGACGTAAACAAAGTATGAACGTCAACTCTGTTGACTTCACCTCATTTTAGAATTTTTGCTAAATCATTATTTAACTCACTAATAGAGAAATTATTTGTAGTTGTAGTGATTGGTGATTAATGTTACAGCGGCTATGAATCTCATAGGAAGCCACAAAGTTACTGTCGTCTGCGAAGCTATGGATCGGATTGGAGGTTAATGAAAGTAGGTCATTGATAAATATTAGGAAGAGAGTTGGTGATAAAACTGATCCTTGAGGGACACAAGCATTTATTTTGAATTTGTCAGATGAATATCCATCGACTAGTACACGAATCGTACGATTCGATAGGAAATCTCCAATCCATTTTAAAAAAGACCCTACCTAGACCTAATGCTTTGTATTTTGCCAATAGAGCGTCGTGCAAAATTCGGTAGAAAGCCTTAGAAATATTAAGAGCCACATCATTGAATTAACCAGAATGATGGACGCTTATGTTTAGCTTCTAACAAAGGTAAGTCGTACTGGATGAACGACAGACTCTGGAACCGTATTGTCTGTCATGAAGCAAACCTTTGTGATACTTTTCTGATATTTCAAAAGATTTTCAAAAGTAAAAATATTTCAAACCTGATATTTCAAAAGCTATTGATTCACAATTTTTTCTATTACTTTGGAAAGGGCCGAAGTTATAGAAATAGGGTAGTTAGAGGGATCGCTTTTGATACCTTATATGGGAATTGGGAAAACATGTGCAACCTTCCATTGGGTAGGATGGATACCCGAAGTGAATAAAAGGTAGAAAACTTTCTTTTGAGCACCATGGTAGTTATACAATCCGGAACGACTGACTTATTTGTATCAAGATTTTTCAAGATTTTCATCACCGCCCGCGTTCTAAAGTAAATTTTACCGAAGGAGCAGCCAACTTCTGGAGCGAAGGATGGCATCTGAGCTGATTGCGGCAGTGCCGAATTGGAAGCGAACTGCTTGCCAAATAAGTGCGCCTTCTCTTTAGAATCTGATATGGTTCTGCCATTAATATCAACAAGTGGTTGAAGAGAAGACGCTCTAATGGGTTCTTTTAGACTTTTGGCAAATGTCCAAAAAGATTTGTTATTCTTTGTCATGTGGATGATTTTACGCTTCAAATTTTGGTTGAACAAGCATTTTTGCTTGTTGGTAACTCTCTTGTGTCTGTTTTTGACCACTATATAGTTGGCGATGTGAGCCTCCGATCTGTTGTTTTGGTACCGTTTAAAAGCCTCCTCTTTTCTTGTAATGGCTGCCTTGCAAAAGCGATTTAACCAAGATTGGGGCCTCCTTTTGACAGTTTTCTTGGAATGGGGAATGAATAACCTTATTTAAAATAAAATAGTTTCACTAATCGCATTTGCAGCAAAGTTAACATTTCAATTACCGAAGCAGAGTGATCAATCAAAGGTTCTAAAAAAGTTGTTAAGGCCCTTCCAGTTAGCATGGCTATAACGCCAAACTAATTTTTTGGCAGGGGATCTCTGGTTGGAGATTGGGCTTACCCGGAAACTTGTATTAACCAAATATTGGTCGGAATTACCCATGGGTCAACCTTCTGAAACCACACCTTTTTCAGAATTTGTGGTGAGAAACAGATCCAAGACGTGTCCTTCTTGTTCCTAGTGGGATTTTTAACAGGTTGAGAAAGGTGGAACAGTTAGGAGAATAGTTCAACTTGTTTCCCAATGGAGTTTTGACTCGGAGTAGTGTTGCTATAGAAATGGAGCCAGTCCCTGTTATGAATTTTGAAATCTCCCGCCAGAACAATTTCAGTTTCTGGAAATGAGTCCAAAATTTCATTGATCTGGTTCGACAGATTTTCGATTTCCATAGTAGTTTCTTGTTCACTTGAGTTGGGCGATGTGTCTAGGAAACAGAATGTATGACTTCCTTTTCAAGTAGAATTTTCACCCAAAATATAGTGGAGGATTGGGCTTGAACATTTATATTTTTGAAGTATGTTGAAAGCGGTGTCAGTTTTTATATAGATTGCGATACCTCTTTTGAGTACGAAGTGTGAAATAAGTGAGTAGCCGGTAACACTAAAGTTATCATTGTGACTGCGTATTTGTGTTTCACATAGGGCTCAGGTAGCTGGTTTAATTGAACTAAGATGACATTCTACGGCATGAAAATTCGTTTGCAGCCTGCGAATGTTACAGAAATTAACATTCAAATTGGTAATTTTGTTAGAAAACAATTAATATAAAACGAACAATTAATATAAACAAAATTTAAATAAAAATTAAAATTAAATCAGAGTTGAAATTGTAATTAAAATCAAAATTAAACTTAAAGCCAACTTTAAAATTAACCGAGACCAAAATCTAAATTAATATTAAGTTAAAATATCTAAAAAATTAAAATTAAAATCAAAATTAAAAAGTAAAACAAAGTAAAATTGTACGATTTAAAGAATCTGAGCTTGACCACACTATAAAGTAAAATATATTATAAATATTAATATCAATATTAATAACAATAATAATAAATATTTATAGAATGTTTCATTTTTAGTTTTTAAATTAATTTTAATGTGGTTCATCCCATTGTTTTCAAAAAAATCTCGATTCAACAAAAATTTGGAAAATAAATAATTCTAGAAAATGTAGCCTTAACTTAGCCTCTATTTTCTAAATTTCAATTATACAAACAACAGCAATGATATTAATAATTTGTTATTATTTTTTAATAATTATTAATTAATAATATTAATTAATTTGATTACAGTTTGAATTATAGAATTATTGCATTATTATGTTTTAAACATTTTTGTAAAATTATGTAAGTTGTTATAAATTTTATAAATTGTTTATGCTTTACATATAATTTTTCATTTATTAGCAAAATATATTTTAACCTCCCTAATATTATATCCTTTCCATAACCTTAGTCTCGCTCAGATAAAGCAAAATAATATCCTTCTAAAAAGTGGAGATTTTCATCCAGTGCAATATATCCATTGCTTCTTCTAACGTTTCCGGTTTTCTGATCTATAGGATAGATCTCATTAGTTCTGTGGTCTTATTTTTGAAAATATTCAACGCTGAGTTTTTGTGTTATTTAGTAATTGTTCTGCCTCGTGAAGATAATCTCCAAGTGAGAATTTTGACATTACGTTGAGCCTTCTTAAAGTAGTTTTTATTTCATTATAAAATTTTATGCAACTTGTTTTCAATTTTTTACTATGTAGCTCGAAGAGTTCTTCTAACTTGGTACGATCCCCGAAATTATTGATTAGTGTTTCTTTAATTTCTGACCAACCTGTAACGTGATTATTTATTTCCACTACTTCCATTGCTCTTGCTTTTAATTTGGATTTTATTGCATCGGAGAAGATACTTTGGCTTAAATTACCGTATCTTAACAATAAAGGATGCATTTTGTCTATAAGATTTGTGAAGTTTTGAAGTTCTCTGAAATCTCTATAAAAATCAGGTAATTTCTCTATATACTTTAGGAGGTCAATATTGAAAGTAAGGAGTTGAGGGTCATTTTGTCCCGGATTTGTTGAATTGGGGGTAGTGTTATTATTATTGATTTGATTCCTTTCATGGGAATCAAATCTTTTATCAGTTGCAAAAATTACCAATAACAATTTAGAAGTTTTATTTAAAAAAAAATTGTGCTTTAATTTTAGATAATGAAGGGGAAGTTATTTTTAAAACCAAAAAAATATAGTGATTTATACTTTGCAGAAGAGCATATGCCTGAAACGAGTGTCAATTTAACTAGCAATTCTGAGTTTGAACCATTTTACGTTTACGTTGCAAAAACGCAACAGCATATCCTAAGTCTTATATACATCGTAAGTTGAACCTTTGCCTTAGTTACCTTTGCATTTTTAGTTTAAAAAAAAGTTATTTCTGTCATATTTATTAGTGTTCTAAATCATCACTTCTATGTGTGGTTTTTTAAGGTAAAGTTATTATTATACAATCTTTTAATTTTTTTCATAACTTTACTAGTTTTTTTTATAAATTGTATTGCGAAGGTTTAAATAAACAATTAAAAGTGCATTTTCACATTATATAACCAATATTTAAAAATTTAGAAGCAATCAAAGTTAAGTGTTGCATTTTTGCAACGTCAGAAGAAAAAAGTCAGTATTTTTAATATTTTTTCTCTCAATTATTTATAATAATTGTATTTTAGATTTTGAACAACTTTACTTCTAAATTATGGAGTGCAAAAATTTTTTAACTTTGGATCAATTAGAAGCTGCAGTGGCTGAAATTTTGGATGAAGCAGAGGATGACACAGATATTGTTATTCTGCCACCCGATGTTGCTGAAGTAACAAATGAAGAAGATTTTAATGAAAATGGGCCAGATGACAACAATTTTCCAGCTGATACTGTTGGACCTTTGGAAGTTCATTTCAATCCAAATATAAAATTGGTTTAAAATGAAATTCACAAATTAAAAAGATTACAGTAAATTAAAATGGGAAAAATCGGAACCGCAATATCAAAATTTTCCACGTGATTTTGAAAAGCAAAATATAGAGAAATTAGAAGAGAAATTAGAATATTTATCTCCTACTCACTTATTTGAAAAGTTTTTTGACGAAGAAGTGTTTAATTTGCTACAAAGTAATTTGTATGCTAAACAAAAAAGTCGCAGTGGGTTTGAACTTACAACAGATTTATTGATGAGTTTTGTAGGGTTTCTGATATTCACAGGATACCACAAGTTACCTCAAGAAGAAATATATTTTTCGCTTGACGAAGATATTGCATGCCCTTTTGTAAGGGCTTGTTTTTCTAGAAATACTTACAGAAATATAAAAAAAATTTACATTTCATGGATAACGACAAATTGGGCAAAAATGATAAAATATGTAAAGTTTCATTGATATGCTTATGAAAAAGTTCTTGAAGTTTTTGATTTTCCACCATCATCTTTCAGTAGATGAGCAAATGACTCCATATAGAGGACGCCATAGTCGTAAAATGTATATACGTGGCAAGCCTATTAAATTTGGCTACAAGTTTTGGAAGTTGGCGTCATCAAGTGGATATGTTTATGCCTTTGACATCTATATCTATATCATCTATATCGGAAAGTCACAGAAGCAATTTGAAAATGAGTTAGGGATGTGTGGAACCATTATACTTGATCTACTAAGCTATGTACAAAATGCAGCTAATCACACAATATATTTTGATAATTTAATTACTTCTATACCTCTCTTCTGTTTTTTACTTGAAAAAGATTATTTTGCCTATAGAACGATAAAAGAAAATCGTATAAAGGGAAATAATTTATTTGAAAATAATAAAAATTTTAAAAAATTTGAGAGAGGTCAATATGATTATCGTTTTTCAAATAATGAAAAAATCTTATTGGTGAGATGGAAGAATAGTGCTGTAGTTATAATTGCTACAAATACAGGAAAGGTAGAGCCCGCTGAACTTTTTACACGATACTCTAAGGTTAAAAAAACGTGTTCCAATTGAACAAGCTCACGCCAATACGACAAAAAAATGGGTGGTGTTGATTTGGCAGATAACTTTATATCGAATTATAGGATCGGCATTCGTGGAAAGAAAAGGTGGTGGTCTATTTTTTCTGATTTTGTAGATGTAGCACCTTGCAATGCGTGGAGATTATGGCGCGATTTTTATCCATCACAAAAAAAAACTCTATTCGATTTTCGTAGAGGAGTAGTAACAATACTCATGAAGCCAACTGAAAAAAATACTGTATCAACAGGAAAACCTAGTGAATATACAAATTTTTTGAATACGGCTTCTTCAAGGGTTACTGCTCCACATATTTTGCTTAAACTAGAAAAAAGAAAGCGCTGCAGTTGCTTTCATTCACAAACATCATTTTATTGTAAGGATTGCAAAATTCCATTATATACAAAATGTTCAACCCAATACTATACAAAATCATAAATAGGATAGGAGTTACATTATTTTGTTTATTATTTGAAAAAATTAATATTTGTTTTATTTTCATATTTTATTTGTCAAACTAAAAATTACATAACTAAGAATTTTATAATATATAAAAATATCTTTTATTAGTATATCATATATTTATTTATTTATTTATTTATTTATATTAATATTACATACATAAATGTAATGCAATATTATTGAACCATCGGCTACAAAGGCCATTATAGGTTTTTACACTATTATTAAATTATATACTAATATTATTTATTTTGTTTATATTATATACTATATATTTACATTATATTTGGCCGTAAAGGGGGTATGTAAAGAAAAAAACACTTACGACCTGTGCAGGGATCAAACCCACACTCCATCGGTTAATACGCCACACGCCTACCCACTAGACTACCGAAGCTCCATATCATATATAATATTACATTATTAATATTTTTAGGTACCTAATTCCGCTGATGTTGTAAAAATGCAACATTTCCTAAAACCTCCACCATAAAGTTTTAGTAACAGTTTTTGATAAAAATTTCTTAATTAGCTATAGAAAGGTTATGTATTAAAAAATTGTTCGAAAATTTCAAGTAGATTTACATCCGACGATTAATTGGTTAAGTTTGCAAACAACACTCCCTTCAAATTGATATTCGTTTTATTAATTTTAGAGTTTACCTTAATTTGGACAGTACCTTTTCCATTAATATGAACAAGATCACAATTTGCTAATTTAAGTTTCTTACAATCTGTTTCAGTTATTTCAACAAATTTACTTTGCATATTACAGAGATGTGATGTAGAACTACTATCCAAACACCAAATATTTTCCTTCGGATTTGTTTCACTTAATTGAGAATAATAATTTTTTTGTGTACAGCTGAACATAGAAACATTTTTATTATTGTTATGATTTAAATAATTTATACCCTTTTCTTGTTTTTGTTTACACTCAGATACCTTACGTCCTAACTAATGGCATCGGTAGCACTTTAATACATTATTTTTGTTGTTCTTCTTATAAAAATTTTTCTTGTGAGAAGCCATAAACGCACTTGGAATTTTATTATTATTATTATTATTAATTTATTATGAATTTTCTTCCAAAATTTTGATTCTTAAAGTTTCGAGATTTGGTAGTTCATCATGTGTCTTGAAGGCACATTTAAAACTTTCAAAGCTTGGTGGAAGTGAACTCTAAAGTAATCTAGCTAACAGTTCTGTGTTTATTTCTATATCCATATCTTGAAGTTTATCTACTAAATAAAAAAACTTTCTAGTATGTTCATGTATGTCATCACCATCATTAACCTTCATTGTTAACTCTTCTAATAAACTGGACTTTCTAACAGGTCCTTTAGATAAATAAATGATTTTTAAATTTAACCACATTTCATTAGAAGTGTTACAATTCTTGACTTGTTTATATAAAGAAAAATGTAATATGTGTATCATAATTATTATTTGATTGACATTAATGTTTATTAATATAAGATAAAAGTTAGCCGATTTAACAATTCCAACAGAAACTTTATAAAAAAATGTTCGTTAATTTTCTTAAATTATGGGTAAGAATTAATTTTTATAGTTATTATATTTCACTATTATATTTGACTGCGCCAGTTTAATTTGAAAAAACCATTTTTCTCTTTTTTTTATGTATATATATATATTTTATTACACTGTATAACTGTAGTGTAATAAAACATTTCATTCAACGAGAACATTTCATTAAACAAAAAATTACCGTGCGGCGTGAAATAAGAATAAGAAAAAAATATTATTTATACTTATCAAGTACACGAACTTGAGAAGGTTTTTTTTTATTTTAATTGTAATGCGTATATTAGATAATATCTTAAGCTATTTATCTCATTTGCAGCTGTTGTCAAAGAAGATATGAAGGTGTTAAATAGGTGTACTGATAGAGGTGGACCTTGAAGAATACCATTATAAAGGTTTTTTACACTAGAAATTGTACAATTAAGTTTTTCTAGAAATTTGCTATTTGTCAGAAAACTCTGAATAGTTTTAATGAATTTTAAACCTGATTTCCACTCTACAAGTTCCTCTAATATTTTATAAATCATTATACCCTGTTCTTTATTGTTGAATGCCATAGAGAAATAGAATTCCAGGGTTTGCAGCAGTGTGGTAGTAGTCCTATTTGTCCTAAAACCGTGTATTTTAGAGGAGAGCTCTTTCTCTAAAAACCGGCTTAATCGGTTCCGTAATATTTTTTTCTAGAAGCTTTGACATTGTAGCAAGTAAGGATATAAATCTATAGTTCGAAGGATCGTTTGGATTTTTACGTCTTCTATGAATAGTTATGAGCTCAGAAGTTTTCCAAGCTTGTGGAAAATTACATGAGTATGTATGTTAATATAGAGACTTGTAGATCTTTTTTTTTAAGCTTAATGTTGTATGATTAAGCATATAATGAGAAACTACGGTTAGATCAGAGGTTGTTGCTTTGAATTTTGACAGTATTTGTTGTGTTTTGTCTACTGCTTTTATGCTATTAATTTTCTCCGAGTTTGCTATGATGTTTAGGATGTTGAAGTCTTCTATTTCCTTTCTGCATTCTGCTGTATAGATGTTATTGCCGAAATTTTTACAGCACATGTGCGCAAAGAATTCTGCATTCTCTTCGGATTCCATAACTAGTTTTCCATTTGGATTGTGTTTATTTGCTATTATTCCATTACTCCTATTTTTCACTACCCTCATAGCCTTTTTGCAATATTCAGTGTGGCAGTCTCCAATACAATTCGCAAAGTTTTCCCATAATTCAGATTTAGCTAATATTATTTCCTCCTTTAATACTGCATTCGCCTTTCTAACTCTTATCAAAATCTAACTGTTTCTGCCGTTTTTGTGGGTTCTCGAAGCTACATTATATATCGTGATAAGGTTTTTAATGTTTTGATTGAACCAAGGAGGATGATTTCCTTTGATTGGTTTGGAGGTTTGCATGGATTAGCTTGTTGCGAACCGTATACTTTTTGCAAGAGTCGCTGCGTCTCTGTTAATATTTGTGGATTGCGGTTTTTCACTAAGATAGTGTTCTAATAGATTTTCGCACTTGGTCCAATCGGCTGTTCGGTTCAAAAAATTAACTTTACGCTTATATGTAATTCTGTCGTACGTACGCGAAATGATAACTTCCTTAAGGGTTTGGTAAAGTTTGCCACTGAAATTTGTGAGATAATTCAGGAGAGCATATGTTTAAGTCAATGCAGGCCAGAGTGTGAACTGAATATGTGTACTGAATAGGGTTGGAGAACCGTCGTTCATTCGAAAAGCCATTGCTCTACTATTCTTCCTGTTTGTTTCTCGAACTCATCACATGCAATTTCTTGCATTGAAGTCGCTTGTGAATATAAAAGATCTTTGAATTTACAGGACTAAGGCAAGTGATTGGAATGGAGTATTTTGGAAAGTGAACCTTTATAGCACTCGTGTGAATTGTCATATTCAAGTCAATCGCTTTATAACTAAGACCTTCACTTATCAAAAATCCTAAACCACCTGATGACGAAAAATGATCAAAATGACAATTGTAGTTAAAAAATTCACTTGGAGGTAAGTTTCCCTTAAGCGTTTCTTACAGGGCTATTTGTGCAGTTTGTGTTTTTTTATTAATATTTCTAAAAAGCCTTTATGTAGCTCCGTATGTTTCATTGAAATAAGTTCCTTTTTTTGTAGCGGTTGGTTGTATTATTATTATTCATTTAGTAAGGTTTTTAATTTATTAATATTTTTAAGTTTAATTTATAGCAACTGATAAGAATTTAATTTCATTTAATTTATAAGAACTAATTATAAAAATTTAATTTAATTTGTAACTAATAATAAAAATTTAATTGAATATAAGTTAACTTGTACCTAACAGAATGTTACTTTTAATTGATTAATTTATTATGCTATGTTATTATTCTATTATAATTGGACTGCTATAAGAGCTGTTATTATTACTATTAATAGTATTTTATATTACTATTACTATCATGTAAGTTTTCGTTACTGATAGTTAATGTGCTATCTAATAATAAATGTGTAATTGAAATTTCGTTAATGTTAGTATTTTTATTATTGAAAAATATATTATTAGAATCATTATTATAATTATTTTGTGTGTTAATTATGTTATGGTCTATGATATGTTTATGGTCTTATGTTTTTGTCTATGATACTTATCGTGGTGTTTACTTGTGGTGAGTGTTCTTGATGAAAGTTTGAGTTCAGGCTTGTTGAAGGTGAGTTTATTGGTGAATTAAGTGTCGATAAATTGTTTGTAGAATTTATTGATCGTTTTGTTGGAAGCTCATTTTTATTGATTGTTTGTGGGTTATTGTGCTCATGTTGCGTTTTGAACAACTGGGAGAAAGTTTGACTTAGATTTTTTTAATTTGACATATAGCTTAATTGAAAATGTTTATATGCATCACGTTTAGTGCAATGTAAATCAAGTTTTATTTTTAAGTTTTATTAATCAAGTTTTCTTTTCTTTTGTGTACGATGGGCACATGTTTGACGGGGCTGCACTTTTACAAGTTATAATATAATAGTTAGCCAAAAATCTTGCACATCGATGTCTGTGATTTATCACCTTCAGCTCGCTCCAAACAGCAATCTGCACATCTTGGTGGGTTGACAATATTTTTGTATGTGACCCAACTTTTTGTATTTTCTGCATCTCATACGATTAGGGTACCACTTCTTTACCGCAATCAAAGGAATCAGGAGGCTCAAAGGAATCGAACGTGACAATGATGACACCAGTAAATTTTTATTGGCCATTTTATATTTTGGATAATTTAAAAAATTCAAACACAGTTAAATTTTTTTCTTTTAATCCGGCAAGTATTTCTTTCGTTTCAACATTTATTAAATCTTTATGGTAAATTAAGCCTTTTGAAAAATTTAAGCTTATATTCAGCTCAAGAGTGATATCAATTTTGCCCGGTTTATTTTCTTTAAAAAATAAGTCAGCAATTTTTTTACTTGGAACTTCGAGCACGATGTTACCTGTTCTGTACTAGGAAGCCTTGAATTTTGGATAAATACCTTCAAGCTGCTTGTTCAAGACAAATTTATTTTGCATCCTAAGTAGAACGTTGGTATCAGTTGATTTTATATTTAAAAATTTTTTGAACTCTTCATTTACATTTGTTATATAAGTTGGAACATTAGCAATATGTCTTTTGATTTGTTTCTTTTTTAGTTATATTTATATATATATATATATATATATGTGACATTAGTGCGTTAGGAGGGACAAATACAATTAAAAAAAATTATTTTAAAAATACATACGAATATATTTTAATTTCAGCATTTTTTTCAACATTTTTAATTCGATGTTTTGTTTTTCAAGAAATCGAGTCACATTCATATTTTTTCTTAAACTCCTAGCATTAAAATGCAACATATTTATAATATTTTTTATAGGTGCTCTCAGTATTTATTTTCATAATAATAATAATATTATAATAATAATGATAACAATAAAAATAATAATAAAAATAATTGTTCCTCTCCTATAATTTTATGTGGAAACTGTAGTGAAAAAAGTCGAATTTACTACAAACACTATTTTTTAAATTTTCAGTTATTTTATTTTTGGGTTATATTATATTTATTTTTTTTTTCTAATTCAATTACAGATTACAATACAATATCCCATTCTTATATTAAAAACACTTTATTTAAACTTTCTACTATTTTATATTATATAGATTTTTTGCTTTTATACTATATTACAATTTTTTATTCCTTTTTTATATATAAATTATATTTATTTTTTAATATGTTAAACCGTTGCGGTTGTTCCGTGACCAGTGAAGTAATATTACCTGCATTACATAAGGAGATTTGACTATATTATGTACATAAGAAAAAATGAATAATTAAAAATGAATTGATCAAAACCCATTAGTATATGTTGACGACATCTGTTGTCAATTATAATTACTAAAGAAAAAACATTAGTAGGTATTGGGGCGTTATGACATGGGAATTCCGTGCGAGAAAGAGATAGCAACAGTGATTTTAATATATGTGTGTAGGGGTGCAATATTAGTGTAGGGGAAAGTTATTAGTATATTAGTATAAAGAAAATGTAATGTGTAGAGAAGGGGTGAATATTAATTAGGAAAGAGTTAAGTTATTAGTGAAGAGAAAATTTAATAGGTAAAGAGAGTGGTTGAATATTGAATAAGTAGAGAGTATATAAATATTAGGGTGTAGTTGTTATGAAAGAGGTATTTGAATAGGTAAATGGCCTAATAATTTAAGTTATTTGTGTAAGGGAGTGAGTTGACTGTCTGATAAATTGTGGTGTTTGTGTTTAGGGGTTACGCTTGTGTGATTTAAGGAATACAATAGAGGGGTTAATTATGAGAAGGGGGAATGATATCATTGTTTTTAAGTAAGAGATAAATTGAGAATAGAAATTGAAGGGGGAAATACAAGGGGGAATTGAAAATTTAATACAAGGGGAATTGAACCGGGGTACTATTGGAATATAAATTTTACGAATGTGAACTCTTTAACCATTACGCTATAGAGTTAATTGTAAGTTATATGTTAATTTGAGTTTATAAAAGTAAGGTTGTTTGAAATGTTTGTATCTGTGAGTTATATGATTGAATTTTAAAAAAAATGTTGTTAGTTATAAAAATATTATATTGAGAATAGTAAAATAGGGGGTTCCGTTTGAGTGATTTTTTGTTTTTAGGGAGAATGTTTTTAGGATTTAAATAAAGGGTACATAATATTTTTTATAAAAAATTAAGGGGAATAATAATATTAAATAAAGGTAAGCATAAAAATAGGTAGGTACAAAATATGTGTGTGTATTTTTTTATAAAAATAAATTTTATAAATATTTTTTGAAAAATAAAAAAGGAATGTATGGTAGATAATATATTTACTAGATTTTAAAGTTGACCTTGAACTTAAAATTATTGAAGCGCGAAACAACAAAATAAAGTTGTGAGGCTATATTATATAATATATATTATATATTATTATTATGCGCAACATACTTTTTTTAAAAAATGAAAAAGATTCTATTTTTTTTGTATAAGGGTAAAAAAAAAAAATCAAATCTAATATTGAACTTAACTCAATTTTGAGCTTGCCGAAGCAAAACAGTAAAACAGAATGAAAAATTTAGATAGATACATATTGTGCGCAAAATAGTTTTTTAAAAAATGAAAAAGGATATTATTTTTTTTTTTTGTAAGGGAAAATAAAAAAAGAAAAGCATACTCAAAATATGTGCAAAATATATGATATAAAATAAAAGGGTGTAGTAAATATTGATCTTAACCTTGATTATCAAGAGGTAGTAAGTGGTAAGTACCTATAAATATGTCTTCTCGGTGTTGAGTTGTAAGAATTTTAGAAATTATGAAACCTATATTTCTGATACGTTTTTGAAATCTGCATCTAGTTAGCTTGTAATTGCCCCCACCCTTTCTTAGTCACATTAAAAGACTTTTTTTTTTTTTGCAATTTTTATAAAACATTTAACCGCAAAAGATCTTTTTTTTTTACCTTCTATAATATTTTATTTTTCTATGTCTATTAACAAGCGCGCTATGAGAAAAGTCGTTACAATGTATATTAATTAGCATGTAACTGCCCAATCCTTTCTTAGTCACATTAAAGGACATCTTTTTTGTAATTTTTATAAAACATTTAACCGCAAGAGATCTTTTTTTTTACCCTCTATGCTATTTTATTTTTCTATGTCTATTAACAGGTGCGCTATGAGAAAATTTGTTACAATGTATATTAGTTAGCTTGTAATTGCCCCCACCCTTTCTTAGTCACATTAAAAGACTTTTTTTTTTTGCAATTTTTATAAAACATTTAACCGCAAAAGATCTTTTTTTTTTACCTTCTATAATATTTTTTTTTTTTGCTATGTCTTTTAACAGGTGCGCTATGAGAAAAGTCGTTACAATGTATATTAATTAGCATGTAACTGCCCCATCCTTTTTTAGTCACAAAATACCAGTCTATAGCACAAACTTATAATGCGTGGATCTAAAATTATACTTATGACTCTAGATAATGTCAATTTTATGGATTCATTAAATTATTTTCCCATGGCTTTATCAAAACTCCCCAAAGCGTTTGATATCGCTGAAGAATTTAAAAAGGTATATTTTCCACATATTTTTAATACATCAGAAAATAAAAATTATATCGGACCACGTCCTTCAATCGAATATTATAGTTTTGATACAATGAAAACAGAAGAACGCTGTGATTTTTTAAAATGGTATAACATAAATAAGGAAAAATAATTTAACATGCAGCGTAATATTGTTGAATATTGCATTGACGATGCAAAAATTTTAACTGCAACACGCCTAAAATTTCGCAGCATGTTTGTAAATGAATGTGGAGTTGAACCATTTTTGAAGGCAGTGACGATAGCAACAGCTTGTAATTTGGTATATCGTCGTAAGTTTCTTGCACCAAATACTATTTCACTGATTCCCAAAAATGGTTACAGAAATACAGACAATCAATCGGTAGAAGCGGCTAATTTTTGAAGAAGAAAAACGATGTAATTATATAAAACACGCAGTAAAAGGAAAAGAAGTTGTAATAGCAGGAGTTAAAGTGGACGGATTTTGTGCCAAAACAAATGAAATATTTGAATTCCACGGATGCTATTACCATGGTCATCCAATATGCCTTCAGCATAATCGAGACGAGCAATTATATGATGATAAGCAGGACACATTAAATGAACGCTACATAAGAACAGTTTTTAAATCTGAACGATTAAGAAGTATGGGGTATGTATTAATTTTTTAATTATTTTTAAATAATTTTTCAAATATTTTTAACACATTTTTAATACTTTATTTTGTTTTTTTCTAAAGGTACAAAATAATTGAAATGTGGTCCTGTGAATTCCAGAGACAACTCACGGCTAAGGATCAAAAATATTTAAACTCCCACCCCTTGATTCACCATATCAAGTTAAGTATAGATGTTTGTTCTTTAATATAGATGTTTGTTAAATATAGATGTTTGTTGAATAACATAGATGTTTGTTCTTTATACCCATGGGTGTGTAAAAATAGATAATTTCCTGTTGGTGACCCGAAAATCTTTGTTGGACATGAAATTTGTTCCTCCCTAAACTTAAAAGAAACAAATGGATTAATTAAATGCAAAATACAACCACCAGAAGAGCTTTTGCATCCTGTGTTACCGATAAAGCAGAATAACAAATTAGTGTTTCGCTTTGTCAAAGTTGTAGCGAAATAAAGAACCAAGAAACATTCTGTGCACACACAGATGAAGAAAGGTCTTTGATCGGTACATGGGTTATCGATGAGGTAGTAGAAGGTGTTGAAAAGGGATATAAATTAATTTTAATATATGAAATATGGGAGTATGATGTTTCTCAATATAAAAGGGACTCAAATTAAAGGATTATTCTCAGATATGATGAATAAATTCTTAAAAATGAAGCAGCAAGCTTCAGGGTGGCTTGAAATGTGTGTTATAGAAGAAGACAAAAAGAAATATATTCAAAGATTTAATGAAAATGAGGGCATTGAATTGGAATATTCCAAAGTTTGATATCTTTTTCCAAACTAATGCTAAATTCATTTTGGGGAAAATTCCGTCAACGTCAAAATCAGCAAAAGACACAGATAATCCACAACCCAATAGATTTATATGAGATGTTAACCAACTCATCCGTAGAAATTTCTAACATACTGCCAATAAATGAAAACCTAATTGTTACTTGGCAGTATAGAGATGAAGTGGATAACATTCTATCCACTGTAAATATTTCGATAACTGCTTACACCACTGCTCAGGCTCGTCTTAAATTATACAGTTATTTAGAGGAGCTGGATAATCAAGTATTATACTATGATACTGATTCGGTTATTTATGTAAGTAAAGAAGGCGAATATGATCCACCGACTGGGGAATTTATTGGCGATATGACGGATGTCCAAAAAATTATTCATACAAATTATACAGCACAAAAGATAATGATGAAAAAACCATATGCAAAGTAAAAGGAATTTGTTTGAATTACTCATCAAGTCAAAAACTTAATTTTGAAAAAATTAAAGAAGCAGTATTAAACTTTGAAAATTCTAAAAATATTGAAATTTTATCAAATAATATTAGACGAACGAAGGAGCATGATGTTATTACGCTACCACAAGTTAAAAAAAATTGACCGAGAGCAGAGAAACGACGATTTTTAGAAGATCACAGTTCATTTTCGTATGGGTACAAAAGAATTAGAAATGAGTAAAAATGTTATTATTATAAATAAAGAAAAACACATTCTGTTTTTATTTTAAAACTTTTTAATTTATCTAGATATTTTTATTTTAAATTATATATTTTTTATTTATCTAGGAATTATATTTTTCATTAAACCCTAACCATTTAACAAAAACTTTGCTTCGTTGCTTTTTTAGAACTTTTTCTACTAGGTAAGCATGAGAATATTTTACAGGTGTTAGTTCTGCTTCATAAAATCCACCAGAAATTAAGGTGCTTGTATCATCCATCAAATTGTATGTTACAGGATAAGTGTTGTTTATTTTTTCTATTTTAAAAATTTCAGTTGACCAATTGGGGTATTGAGTTGACCTATTGGGGTTTTTTAAAGACAGCTTTGTTTTTACTTATTCTGATTTTGCTATATTTCCTTTATCTAACATCCAACCAGCACATTCTATATGCGTTGTAGCTGCATCGCTGCCATAATTGAGTAATGACTCTATAATGATAATTTCCATGGGATGGAGTAATAGTTTTTCCATTTAATTGAACATTACATTGTTTTATTAATGAATGTAAAAGATTATTAACTACACTAGGTTGTGGTATCAATTGTTTTTCAGTTGTTTGATCATTATTGGAAAGAGTCCCATCTTTTTTAGTTATTTGTTCCTTTAATCTCAAATATGTTGAAGATAAATCCCTATATGTATCACCATGTCCTAGAAAAACAAATTCAATGGTTGATCAATTATCTAAAGAAGCAATAGGATTGTAACAAACTTCTTCAGATCGTAAAATGCTGGGCTGAATAGGTGGTGTTTTAAAAATATCCAATTCAGATTTCATACATTCACTCATTCTAATCAAAAATATAGTTTTTTATCCTTTTGCTCTTAACTTGGCGTCGTTTTCTTTTTAAATAACTTGAACGTTTTAAAACTGGCCTTTTTATAGTTTTAGTTTTTATATTTCTTTTCTTTTTCTCAGATCCGTACATTTCATTAAGTTTTCGAGCAGCACCACGTCTGATATTTTTAACAATTTCTTTACCACGATATTTACCACATAAAAGTATTGAAATACTATTAAATAATATCTCTACTTTACAATATTGAATGTTTCTGAAGTCTTTTACTATATCATTAAAAGTATTTTGAACATTGATAGTTCTTAAACATCTCACATTTTTATCAGCTATATTTTGTGGTTCAATAATATCCGAGTATATAAAAAACATATCTGGTTTAATTATTGGAATTAATTGCACACTATCTAAAAACATATTGAAACCTTCTATTACACGTGGTTTAAATTTCTTAAAATCTGCTATTTTCGATGATACTTGATTGAAACATGTTTTTAAAAGCCCTTCTAACGAATAAGAGAAATTTGCTCTTAATTTTATATCTATTTTTGGTTTAAGCACACATATAGTAGTGTAAGATATATTTTGTGGCATATCTTCAGGTTTTGCTGGTTTTACATAATTGGCATCATCATTTATAAAATTGAAAATCCTCCAAATAAGCTGTCGTTCAACTTCTTTTGTTGAAAAACTTTGAAATGGCGTAATATTTTTAATTAGTGTCGGCAATAGAAAAATCTTCCAATCGCATAACATTTGTTTTTCATCATATGGAATCTACGTTGTACCGACTGCTATTAAATCTTTATCTTGCATACCCTTAATGTATACCTGGGTACTTTTTTCCCAATCTTCGCCATATGTATTTGGAATAACATCATTAACATAAATTTCAGAAACACAGACTTTCCAACTAGAACCACACATATATTTATCCAGTTTATTTCTAAAAGATGACAATGTATTTTCGGGGTAGTAATTCATAGATGAATCGCTCAGTAATGTAATGTAAAAGTCATCCTTTATTTGTATGTTGTCCATTGTGAATTACTTGTAGACTTGACTTTTCGAATTGGAAAATTAAGTTCTCTTCTCTTTGAGTTTCTCCGCCAGTTCTATTTAAACGTAAAAGACGTCTTTGTTCTTTAATACCCATTTCCTTACTGTTTATAGTTTCTTCTTTTTTTTGAGACGGACTTGGACTATCTAAAGGTACGGTTATAATATCTCCATTATCAGTTTCATACAATTGTACATTTTTAATATAGTTCCTTTTTCTAAAACGTTCCCCTGATTTTGTAGCAGAAATTGCTTTTGAATATATTTTCTCTTCTTTTTCATCATCAATAAATACTTCATCAGCTGGTTCAAGTTCATAAATCTCTTCCATGGGAAATTGCATTCCAAAATGTTTACTCTTGATAAATTCTGATTGAGCTTCTGCATTTCGTAATAGTGATTTAGGACGTGTTTGAATACCCTTTGATTCGTAAAACTTTATACTTTCTTGTTTATGTTGTCCCTTTTTATTCTGAGGTGAGCTTATTCTCCTTTTATCACTTAGTTTGTACAAATTTTGACGAAATAAATATCATTTTTAAATATCCGACAAATTTTTATTTAAGATAATTTTTCATGCTGTTATTTAATTCACTGAGTTCAATATGTGTATTTTGTTTGAGTTTTTCATAAATATACGGTTTTACTAAAATCATTTTATTAAATATGTTGTTCATTTTAAAAACTTTCCAATTATTCCTGATAGAACAGCGCCAATTAGTGTGGGTAAAAATCCACCCCTTTGAATAATAGTTTTCCGTTTACTAAGTAAAGACTTTTTATGACAAATTAACGATCTCAACTCCTTTTTATACTTTTTCAATTGGTTTATTGCTTTTTTACTTAAATTACAATTGCCTTTCAATATATTCATCGCTATTTCACACAATGTTTTTATTACTTCATTATTGTGAACCACAATGTTTTATAATAATTTTTTGGAATTTCAGCTTAGAATTTTTAATAGATGCAATATATGTTGGTTTACCTTCAATCGTTTCATATTTCTCACTTAAATTATCTAAATCTTCTTTTTCACGAAAACAAAAATTCTCTTAATCTAAATAGATCGTTAATATCTTGACTAAGATCTATAAATATATAACCGTGTGGTCGTAATGTTACTTCATTATATACTTTTTGGAATTCTTTCATTTTATTGCGATATATTTGTCGTGACAATGATAGAAACTGTGACTTGTCTCTGAGGTTTTTAAAAGGTACCAAATATTTACAATTGAGAGAAATATCTCTAGAAAATTTTCCTTGATGAAACACATTTTGAGTTGTAAATATTACATATAAGTTGCTATGATGCGAACCTCTAGTAAATAATTCGCATACGCTCTTATTACTTGAATCCAACATCATGTCATCTATTACTACTAATAAAAGGTGGTGATTTTCACTCAAGTCTGGTATGGCATTAAAATATTCAAGTTCTTTAATGTTTAGTGGAACTGCATTTCTATCAGGATTACACCAAATAATTTTATTTATTTTAGGATGAATAACTGTATTCCTATTTTCTATTAAGTTATGAATAAATGTAGTTTTACCACAACACGATGGTCCCGCTACCATCATTGTGAAAGGATGATATAACATAGTCATTATAAACTAAAAAGTAAATGCATCCTCGGTTATATTTATAGTAAATCAATGTATAAAATCATGATGATTCAAAAATATAATAGACCCATGATATGACATCGCTATATAAAATTGACGACTTTAAATCAATGTGTCCTATACATAATAACACAAACAACACAACAAATTTTAAAATTAGATGTGCCGCTAAAAACTGTTTAAATATATATATGTATTTACTAAAAACGAACAAATTATAAAACAAAAATAAATTAAAAATAAAAATGAAAAACTTACTATTTAATAAGAACGTTCAAATTTTTAACATGTACACATGGAATTTTGCATATAGAGCTGCTCGAAAAAGTGTGTGGGAACAATATACTAAAAATAAATGCAGATTTCAAAAATGTATCAAAAATATAGGTTTCATAATTTCTAAAATTCTTACAACTCAACACCGAGAACACATAAATAAAACAAGATTTCTATAAAATAAATAAATATGTTAAAAAACAATTAAAAAATCATAATACAAATTTTTATTTTACAAAAAATTATACTTTTTCATTTAGAATTAATACAAAACTAAAAAAAAACAAAAAACTCTCGAGCATAATTCCTATTTCTTATATTTATAGGTACCTACCACTTACTACCTGTTGATAATCAAGGTCAAGATCAATATTTACTACACCCCTTTATTTTATATCAAATATTTTGCACATATTATTAGTATGATTTTCTTTTTTTATTTTCCTTTACAGAAAAAAAAATAATATCCTTTACTTAAACCCTAAAAACATTCTCCCTAAAAGCAAAAAATCACGCAACCCCCTATTTTACTATTCTCAATATAATATTTTTATAACTAACAATATCTTTTTTTAAATTCAATCATATAACAGATACAAACATTTCAAACAACCTTACATTTATAAACTCAAATTAACATATAACTTACAATTAACTCTATAGCGTAATGGTTAAAGAGTTCATAAAGAGTTATTAAATTTTCAATTCCCCCTTGTATTTCAATTTCTATTCTCAATTTATGCTTTACTTAAAACCAATAATATCATTCCCCCTTCTCATAATTAACCCCTCTATTATATTCTTTGAATCACACAAGCGTGACACCCCTACATTTAAACACCACAATTTATCAGACAGTCAACTCACTCCCCTACACAAATAACTTAAATTATTAGGTCATCTACCTGGTCAAATACCTCTTTCATAACAACTACACCCTAATATTTATATACTCTCTACTTATTCAATATTCAACCCCTCTCTTTACCTATCTCTACCTATTTTCCTTCACTAATAACTTAACCCTTGCCTAATTAATATTCACTCCTTCTATACACATTACATTTTCTTTACACTAATATACTAATAACTGCTCCCTATACTAATATTGCCCCCCTACACACATATATTAAAATTACTCAAACGTGACACCCCCTACATAATTAATATTCACCCCACACACAAATTCCTTTAAATCACTAAACCGGAATGACCTACTAACACAATGACGCAACACTTGCGCATCTTCATTCAAACTACTGCTATATCTTTCTCGCACGGAATTCCCATGCCATATCGCCCCAATACCTACTAACATTAATTATTAAACAATCATATTAGAAAGAGAAATGATTTTTATCATTCATATTATAAAAAGAAAACATAAGCATTAAGTCCCTGAGTGACATACAATTCAATATACGTAGTTAACAAAGCAATTAAGAAAGTTGGTTACTAAGAATAAAATTTAAATTAAAAATATTATTAAAAATTAACATTATTTAACAAAAGTAATATTAACAAGTGGTAATTGAAGCCGCTGTCGGTGTGTACTGGGGATGGAGGCTGCTTTTTTGTTGCTGCTGATTATCTAACTTACCAACATATAACTATTAGTAACTTATTTTTGTTATATGTCCGATGATGTTTTGTATTTGTTTTATTTTATTTTTAGGTTTATGTTGTTTTCTTTATGATTTTCCCTGTGAGGGAATGAACATTTTCCTGCCTCCAAAAATCTTCGGATGTGATGATTGATAGTTGATATGAATATCGTACGGATTTAAGTATATTTCTTTTTTAACATGTGCTATGATATAGTTTGAGATGATTTTTGCATATTACTAATTTCATTGAATAGTGTATTTTAGGTGTAGATTCTGTGACTATGTAAGGAACTGTTATGACCAGTGGATGTGCCGTGAGTTGAATGGTGTATTGTTCCATGAGATAAAATAAAAACATTTAATTCCTCTACTAATTAAATTGATTCGATTTTAGTTTATATCCTGAGATGCAAGATATAATTGCAAACTAGTATGCTGTTATGCTGGAACTAGTTGCTGTTAACTCATCTGGTAATCGACGATGGAACATAAAATAAAACAAATGTGTGAATAAAATTGTGAGTATTAAATGAAATTACTTGTATGATATCTGTAAGGTTCTAGTATATATGTAAAATATGTATAAATTACTTCGATAAATATTTCATTCATCATCGTTTCCAAAATGTTTGGTATAGTCTTTGGCAATATTTCCATCTGTCCAACCGATGAATATTCAGGACCAACAATTAGGATTCTGGTGGTGTTAGAAGATTATATCCGTTACGAAAATGTGCATGTGTTAGAGCAGAGAAATCTTCTGGATTACTTTTCAGTTTCGTTAACGGCCTGGAATTTAGACATCCCTCTATTTGATTTAGTATAGTGACAAATTCTTCATACGTTAAAGTGGTATTTTGTAATATTTTTCTTAAATGAATTTTGGTTGATTTTACACCTGCTTCCCATAGACCACCGAAATGTGGGGATCCAGGAGGCATGAAATCGAATTTAACTCCATAATTTTCTAACATTTCCGCAATTTACTTATTTATTTGCTTTATTAGTTGTTGTTGTTGTTTTTGTTGAGCCCCAACAAAATTTATTTCATTGTCGCAGTAAATTTCTCTGCATTTCCCTCTTCTTGAGTGCAGCAACATGCAAATGAAAGAGCTATATATGCTTTTCATTTTTATGACCTTTACTCTTGCATGTTTTTAGCTCGAACGGGCCGCAGTAGTCAATTCTGGTATGGGTGAATGGTCTATTCAGTTTTACTCTGACATTTGGAAGATCTCCCAACAGTTGTGTTTGCACTTTCGCCTTTTGTCTGAAACAAATTAAACATTTGTGTATGTGATGTTTGATTAGACTTTTTGCGTTTAGAATCCAGAATTCTTTAACTAGAGTATTTCCGATAAACTGTGTTGCGCCATGAAAGGTATTCTGATGAACTTTTTTTATAAGTAATTTGATGAACTCATAATTATCTGGCATAATTATAGGGTGTCTTCACTGAATGTCAGTTCAGCATTTGCCACTCATAATATTCCTTCGTCCTCAGCAAAGGGGTTTAATTTTGACAGCTGTCCGGATGTTATTGGTTTTTTTTTGTTTTTTCGTAGTGAGTTGTGCCTTAAACAAGTTTTCTTCTACCTTTTGGACATGGATCATATTTCGTGACTCGTCAAGTAATTTTGTTTTCTGTGATTTATTTTATTCTTAATGTTATGAATAAATCTGCAACAATATGATGTTACCCTTAATAATTTACTATATGATGCGAATTTGTGTTCCAAATTTTTCCAGAAGTCAGTTTCGAGGTTTTCATTGATTTCTAATTTAATGTTCTACGTTTCTTATTAAGTTTCTTCCTTTAAGGTGTTACTAGACCATTATCTCGATGTTAGTATCAACCAAGTAGGTCCATCCCACACGCGTAATCTGTTGGATTTTCTATGCTGGGTGCTTACAAAAGTTTTTCCCTAGGATTTGGTGTATGTCTGATATTCGATTTGCGACAAACGTAGGCTTCTTGGTTGACGCATGCAGATAATACTGTTGCTTAATTTTTAAGGGTTCGATTACGTATTTCATTATCGTTCAATATTTTAGCCATCTGTTGATTTCTGGAATGTGAATAATATTATGTTTGATTTGATTCCAAGTTTCATTCAGTTCAGATCCAATTTGTTCATCCCAATACTTGTTTGAGAGCAAAAGTTGTTGATAATTTAGCATTGACAATTATGGGCGCTACCCAACCTAGTGAGTTAAAAAGTTTGACATTAAGGATACATTTTTTCTCTTTTTCCAATTTTTTCCTTCGATTTCTGTGATTTTGCTGGCATAATGTTTCTCCACAATATTTTTGGTACTTTGAATGGGTTGGCGTGATCCAAATTTGTCTACACATTTTCTCAATGTCAGCCGATACTGCAATTCGGTGCATTCTACGTCTTAAAAAAATAGGTCTACGTCTCTTCTTTGATTACTCATCCTTTCATCATTTAACGATATTCCCCATATTCACCTTAAATCATTTAACAATATTCCCTTAGATGTTTACCGAGATGCAGCGCACACCACTCTTAGTTTTGTAGTTGAGCTAGTCTCCTTTTTACTCCATAATGTGGCAAATAGTTGCCCGTTATGTTGTCTGGTATGGCACATGGTTGTTATGTATGAGCTGATTTACCATGTGTCCCAATGGCGAGTATTCTTTTATCCATTTTAAGTAGTTTTCTTTGAATTTTTGATCCCTTTTGAACTGTCTTCCCAACGCCAAGAATCGTGCCATGGCGTTTGCTCCTGAATTACCCAAAGCTAATTCATCATTTTACTGTAAGTGGATTTCATACCAGCCGAAGAGAGTATTTTGTGCTATAGGAGTTCCGACCTTTCCTCTTTTGGTTCTATCTAGTAGCATTTGGTTATATGCATCCGTGCCCAAGAGTACGCCAATTTTTGTCGAAACCAGTAATTTAGATCAGCTAATGTAATGTTTTCTATATGTTGCCAATGTTGTTTAGGTACTTGTGTAGGATTGGCCACTTTAATAATTTTTGGAAGTAAGAAACACTTAATGCTGATATTTCGTTCATCATATAACGATCTGAGTATACAAGACACCTTTAATTCAACACGCCCAATTGTGGTTTGACTAATTTTGCTAACGGTCGCTGAAACTGGTTCCTTTTTTCAATTCAGAGCACTTGCTATGGGCTCATTGATAAAGGTAGTTTGAGATCAGGGAATAATTAGAGCTTTCACTATTATATGAGTTCCGCTTGCTGAATTTATTTTGACTAATGCTATAGCCTATAGTATAGAATCGTGTTTTGCTTTTCCGATGCAATATTTATGGATGTTTGCTACCGTAAAATCATTTGTATCAAGATCTCTATTGTCTTTTTTATTTAATTGAGTTCTTGGTGGTATTGAACTTGGCCGATTATTTATGTAGTTTTCATCTGAAGGATTGTGTGATGTAGCTTATTGCAGATGAAACACATCTGTCACACTTGTCTTAATTTTACATAACCTGTACGCAAACAGTTAATGCATAATTCTTTTTTGGTACGATTTTTAAAAAGTTTGTTACATTTGAGAAATAAAGTCTGGACACGTCTGCAATTTGGGTGGTTCTGACAGTACACACATTCAAATTTATTAAAGGAGAACAAGGTATTGATGTAAGAATTTTGATTGAAATTACTCATATTATTGTTAGTGCAGAGTCTATTTTGATTGTTGGCATATTTCCTTAGTTCAATGGCTTCTAACGTCCTAAATCTTCCCTCTAATAATTTCGAAAGACTGGAGTTTCGAATCCTTTTTCTGATTTCTGCCTGTATCTCACACCAAGTCTCCTTCATACTGTCATATTGGCGCTCAGTAAAATATGTATGTTCTTGAAAGCCCTTGCCAATATTTTTTCGGACTCTTTTCCGTTTTTGTTTCTTTTCGTTTTACTTTCATCTGACATTTTACACCACGCCTTATTCATGGTGTCATGTTTGGGAATCACTTTATCTGCTTGAATAAGCTGTAGCAGCTCCATGGGATTGTTCTTTAATCGCGTCCAGTGTTGTTGTAAATCCTCCAGCCTTGTGTCGTAATAGTATTTTGCTCTGGTCTTCTCGAAGTCTCGTTTAGTGCAAGCGAATAGAGCTTTGAAAGCTAGTTTCTGAGAAAGTTGTACGTTCAACGACCTTTTGATTGGAAAATAAAAAAATTTAATACTCGTATAATAAAAAAGGAAACCGTTGTAATATGACGTTATCTATATATATGTAATGTTATCTATATCTATGTTATGTTATTGTATTGTATTTGTATGTAACAGACTCTCCTTTTTATAAATATAATCTTATTTATCTTATTTATTTATCTTATTTTGAATAAAATTTCAGATTTTTTTCGATTACTATTCACCGTTTTGCTTTAAAAAAGATTTTTTTTTCGTTTTGATAAAATTTCAGATTTTATTCAATCGCGGTTCACTGTTCTAGTTTTTTTACACATAAATTTTGTATTTTTACAAATACGCCTCGAAGGATCAATGTTCTTCTTCTCTAATTTTATGTGTAAACTGTACAGGAAAAGGTCGAATTTACTACAAACACTATTGTTTAAATTTTTAGTTATTTTATTCTTGCGTCATATTAAATTTAGTTTTTTTTTTATTCCATTATATATATTTAATTTTTAAAAGTACAAGTTCACGGTTGTGTCTGTGGGTACTTGAATGCTGGGGTCGCCATTAGTAAAAAAGAAACTGGAAGAGATAAATGAATAGCAGTTTTGACAAAGTTAATTAATTATTGTATAGGTAATAATTTAATAAAATTTAGGTACCGTTATTTTAAACGGTAATATACTGTATTGATCCATTCAAACGCTTCAAATGATATTACGGGTCATGACGGTAAACACCGTCTTGAGGGGACTAACCTTTTTGTCTTAGAATATGAATTTGCATCCGTGAGTATTGTCAAGACGGCATTTGCAGTCATCTCTGAAAATGACTATTTTATTATGTTATTATTTATTATTTTAAAATATTATAAAAGAAAATTATTTATTTTATAAAATTTAAATAAATGAGAAAACAACAATAATAAAAATTAATTAAAATTTAATGATTTATTTTAAATTTCAAATAAAAATAAATAAAAAAGAACAAAAATAGCTAATAAAAATAAGTTGTATTCATATTTTTTTATGAATTAAATTCTTCAAAACAATTTTCAGCATAAAGAGGACGGTGATCGTGGCAGGTTTTCGTTTAGTTGACAAAGTTTATAAAAAAGCAACATTAACATTATCAATAGTATAAGACACAACTATTAAAAAGGATTAAAAAATATTATTGCATATTCTACAAATAAAATATAGGAGCGAAAAAAAATTGTTTATGAATTTATGAAGAATTAGGACTGAACAGTGATATTGTTAATATCACTGAAATAATTATTGTTATATATAAGTTGCTTCTTAGATCTTTATAGACTGCCCCTGCCTTAAAACCACTCTGATTCTCAAACAGTTTAAAACGAAACAAATCGATACTCTTTTCGTGTTTTCTTCTTTTTTTTATTAGGTACGTACAGATCTTGTTTGTTTTATTTTCGTTTTATGGTTTGGAAGCCTCCGCTTTTTAATTTTTTGTTTTGATTTTTTTTAACCTAGTCCTTAATAAATATTTGTAGCTCTGAAAAGGAATTTTGGTTGTTACAAAATGTTATTAATTTAAGTTCTACATTATAACTATAATATTTATAAAAAAATAATGATTTTTTAAATCATTTAAAAACAAATGTTGAATTTTTTGTTTGTATTTTTGTGTGCTTTCTTTCCATTTTAAAATATTAAACAATTTATGTAATCTTAAGCCATTTCCAAAAGCAAACTGTATATTTGAAACAAATAGCAATTTAAACGTTTTTTCTAGAATATTTGTTATTCTATGTTCTTGGTCAATTGTTGCATGCTTGGCTCTAAATCCAAATTGGTGATTTGGGATTAAATTTCTATTTTCTCTAATTGGCTTCAGCTTTTTTAACAACAATTTCTCATAAGGTTTTGACATAATGGATAGCAGACATAATGGATAGCAATAACTTTTCTGGTTTTGCTATCATAATAACTTCTACTACTTTCCAAGCGCTTGGAACATGCTTTTGCTAGTTATTTACTAATCCTAATTTTAATTCTTAATTATAAATTTGCACATAAAAACACAAAATTTTTATATTTTTAGCATATAAATTAATTTTTAAAATTACACTGTTCTCTTTAGGAAAAAAAATTAAAAAATCACTATTTATTTATATTTACAAAGTCACTGCCCTTTTATTAGTTCTTTGTTATTTTTATATGCTTTTATTTTTCATCAATTTAAAAACACAAAAATTACATTTTAAACGTGATAAAGTTTTTTATATACTGATGTTAAAAGCATCGTTTAAACCTAAATATAAAAAAAAACAAAGATTATTGTGTTTAAAAACAAAACTCTTTTGAACACCAGCTTCTCCTATAAAAACAGTCTAATCGAAGTTGTTAAATCTTTTAATTACCTTGGTCTCTTTATAGACTCTAATTTGAAATGGGATGTGCATATTGAACATATAACTAGGAAAATATGTCCTTATATCTTCATATTACATAGGTTACGTATGTACATTAATGATAGTTACCTATATATGATATACTGTTCATATATTCTCTCCAATATTACATACCTAAATCCAATATGGAGCAGTACGTCATTATCCAATGTAAACAAAATTGACGTTCTGCACAAAAAAGCTATTAAGACCATTCATAAATATCCTAGAAGATTTCCTACGAACTTACTATACACTCAACGGTACTTAAGCTTCATTAGCATCTGCAAATATGAATTATATATAGTAGCGTTTAAAATTGTTAATGACAAAATCAAGCATAATTTCATATTGAATAGGATGTTTCACATCCATAATCACAACACCAGAAATAAATCGAATTTTTACTTAAATTTATTTAGAACAAATAATCAAACTAAAAACTGTTTGTATAAGTGTTTGAAAGCTTTCAATGAGTTACCAACTGAATTGAAGAACATTGATAATATAGTATTATTTAAACATAAAATTAGGGAACATATTAATTCTATATAAATAATTTTGTGAGTTTGTTTCTCAATTTTTTTTTTACTATTTTCTTTTTTGTTGTTTATATCTTAGTTCAATATTTAAATTTGACGTTTATTTATTAAAAATTATGCGACCATACGACTACGGCTAAGATCTTTAGTTTTAAATAAAATCTATAGATAAATTGTAAATATTATTGTATTAATCAAAAAAAAAAATTATTGTATTAATAAAGTATTAATAAAAAAAACAAAAATTAGAAACGTAGATTATTTGTTTAGGACCACATGTTCCAATTTATTCTTATTCATTTCAACTTGATCCCTTTATTAATTGGTCGAATAAATCAATGGTTTATGTTTTAACTAACTTTATTTCCGATATTCAGCTTTTATTAAATAACTAGTGAAAATACCCAACATATAATAGGCGTACGGTGAATAAAAAATGTTTTTTTAAATACTGTATGGTATTTAATCAGGATTCCGGAGCTAATAATTTTTAAATAATAAAATTTAAATTTTGATTTTTGTTTTTTCGAGTACTAAAAAAAAATTCGTCACGTGCTGGAAATGGATCATCTTTTTAGATAATCTTTAATTGAAATACATATTAAAATGCGTGTATTGAGAGCGTTTGAATATTTTTTAACTGTTTTTTTCTTGTACATACATACATACATATGTACAATATGAATTTCTCATTTCACTATTAAACAATTCATTTTACATTAAAATATCAAACTTCCATTTTTTGTTAATTCTTAATATATATGCACATTAACATGCAATTAAATAATGAATTATAATTACCAAAGTACATCTATAACAACAAAGAACATATATTATAAGAAGTCTCATTCTCATGTCATACAGATTTTGAATATATCTTTTTTCATATTATCTGGGTTATGATATGACGTGACGTGCGAAAGATATTTTTTCTTTCTAATTTTGTTTTTATTTTCTCTCTCTCATCACATCAAATCGGCTTTTAAGATATATCTTATTTATACAATTATACTATTAACAGTTAACCATTTAACCATAAAACAATATTATTAATTTGCTATTTAGAAGTAGTACTAACTCAAATTTTAAACTAGATTTAATTTTACTAATATAATTAAGTAAATTATAGTAATGGATAGCTCCGACCATTGTTTGATTACAACAAGTTTCCGGGTAGACACAAGCAGCAATCAAAAGGGTCATCCCAAAAAGTTAATATGGTGCTATAGCCATGCGAACTGGGACGGCCTTAACAACTTTTTCAATTCCTTCGGTGCAAATGTAATTTGCGAAACAATTTTAATTGGAATGTGGTTACTTATATCCCACTCCATATTAACTATTAAACAGAAGTCTAAATCTTAGTTTAATCGCAACTGCAGTAAAGCTATTCTTGAAAAGGAGGAGGGTTTTAAACTGTATTAAAGCAATAAGTCGCACGCTCTCAGGACAAACTATATAGTGGTTTGGAACAGATGCAAGCAAAAACAAGCAAAAACTCTTATTCAAACTAAGGTTGAAACGCAAATATATCCACATGCCAAAGGATATCAAATTTTTTTGGACATTTGTAAAAAGCTTAAAGGAGGACGTTAGCGGGTCATTTTTTTCTCTGCTTGTTGATATTGACAACATAATTGTATCGACTTTTATTTTGTTTATTGTGGGGCGAACACGGTAGGAATTTTTAACGGATCATTAAAAAGTAAAATCAAACAAACTTTATGTTTAAAAAATTAACAGAAAGAAACAGAAAATAATAATTAAAAAAGCACAAAAACAAAACAAGGAAGAGTGCAATAGAGTAGACTGTGTCAACTCTGAGATACCCGTATGAACGTAATATCTCCTGTTTCTAAAAATTTTGATCATCTTTTAAAAAACTTCAGATGTTTTAGTGCTGACGTTACTACTGAGAGATATGTATATAAATTGTCAAGCTGTATGACAGCTACCCGAATCTATTACCAAACCCAATTTTACAGAAGTTATTGCCCTAAAACTTGATCATCTTTTGTAAAATTTCAGACGTCTAGTTTGATTTAGTTCCTAGAAGTGCAAGAAGCCCGAACCGACTGCTTTAGACCAACCAAATTTTTAAAAAATTGTTGGCATGTAACATGGCAGCTCTTCACTAAATTTAAGATACTTAGCTTCAGTAGACACGGAGTTATTTTGATTTTAAAAAAGAAGTTTTATATGGCAGCTACAAGAACCTGTTTCACCAGCAGAACCAAATTTCACAGAAGTTGTTGCCATAAAGCTTGATCATCATTTGTATGATTTCATACATCTAGCTTCATTAAGTTTCAAGAGGTGCAAGAAGCCTTAACCGGCTGTTCTAAACCTACCAAATTTTATAAAAATTGTTGGCATGTAACTCTGTACCTCTTCACTAAATTTCAGATACCTAGCTTCAACAGACACTGAGTTATTTTCATTCAAAAAGAGAAGTTGTATGGTAGTTATTCGAACCTGTCGCATCACTATAACCAAATTTTACAAATAATGTTGGCCTGTATCTCGACATCATTTTGCAAAATTTCAGATACCTCGCTTTAATAAATACTTAATTATTTCAATATAAAAAAAGAAGTTATATGGCAGCTACTCGAAATGCAGCTTATTCAGCCCGGCGGCTGAAAATGCTGTATTGAAATATCGAAACTAACATTTTTTCAAAAGTGAAACAAAAAAAAATGGAACCTACTAGCTCTTTTTTTTGAGTTATGTGGGGACAAGCGGGCAGGCGGACGAACGTAATCGACTCAGAGTTCGATCATAACCCGATCCATACCTTTCACATTATATCTAGCTCGACTGTTTTAAGGTACCACAAACGTAATAACAAATTTATTATGTCCTTGAATATAGTTCATACGGATATAAAAAGTAACAAAATTTACCATGCGGTGTAATAAATGTAATAAAAAAATTAAAAGATACCAAAAATATGCTGAATACAAAATTTGCAAGAACCAATGCCACATTTCATATATAAGCAGAGTTCACAAAAATTATTAGATTTGCGAAAAATTCAGTACTGAAAAAGATACAGTTTCCTCCACAAATTTATTACCGAGCTTTGCCAAAGTTGCTGATAATTCTGTGATAGAAAAAATCTAATCCATAAAATCGATGCAGCGGACAATAATATAAATCTCAATGCAATATATGAAACTATAAAAAATATTAAACGAATACATGAGTCTTACGTACAAAATCTATTAACGTTAAATAGGAAAATACTATTTTAATTAAAGCAATGCACTCATTAGAAAAAAAAAATCATTATGAATATGGAACAAATATCCCTACCAAACTCGAAAGATATTGTAAATATTCCTGATGTTTAACATCCCAATTTTATAGAAACGGAAGCAACAATTGTGAGTTCCAGCCTAAACACTAAAGTGAATAGAGAAGACATTAAATAGTGATATTCCTGGAAGGCCACAGGGAACGACAAAAGTTCAGGCAACTCAAGAAAAGAAACATAATGAGCATATCTGATTTCTAACCTCACTTCTTCTCGTATTATACTAGGAAAAATCTTATATCAAAAGGTTTCCTAGTTCTTAGTAAATGGAATACTAAGGTAATAAAATTTTTATAAATGAATGTTTAATTAGTAAGAAAAGATATATTTATAAAGCTGCTGGGGAAATTAAGAAAAAAAGTATTATAAAGTGTATTTGAATAAAAAGTGGCAACATTTTAATTAAAAAATAAATGCTGAAACAGATAAAACTATTTTAATTAAGCAGACAAAACTATCATAATATAAAATCTTAGTGATTTAGAGAACTTAAAAGATAATTAATAAATTTTAATTTAAAAATGTTTTCTTCTGCTTCACCTATTACATCTAACACTAATAATTCAGAACAATTAATTATCCATAAAAATATTCGCACTTTAAAAGAAAACTCTTATAAGTTTTTATCGCATATAAATAATAAACCGCCATCGATAAGAGAAATTTATTTATTTATTTAGTCTACGAAGTAATTTCTACAGACTACATGAATTATTTACAGAGCAAAATTAAGTTTTACTTTGACATTTTTTTTTTTAAATTAAGTTTACTTTACATTTTAAAAGCAAGAAATTTTAATAGAGTTATTACAATATTAAGAAAAGTAATAGTGCATTGAAATAGCTTCTTTAAAAATATTTCTTCATAAATTAAAATCAAACAAAAAAATAATAGAATTAAACTTAATGATGCATTTCGTAATCACTTCATTCCGAGCATAATTTGTTCTTTGATAAGGAACACTTAAGAGACCGAAAGAACGTAAAGATCTAGGCGGGGTATATATAGGTAAACAATACAAAAGATCCGAACAATCAATACGCCTATTCAAAATATCAAAAATAAACATAATGCACGCAATATGCCTCTTATTCACCAAGCTATCTATCCCAAGTAACTTACATCTTACACTGTACTCAATTCGTTCTGATAGTAAATTTAACTTAAATAAAGCAAATCTAGTAAAAGCCCTTTGTACCCGCTCAATTCTCCTAATATGACAATAATAAGCTGGATCCCATATAACACAGCAATTTTCTAACACAGGTCGAACTAAACTAAAATAAATAAAGATTTTTAAAATAAAGTTTTCAATGTCAAAATATTATGAAAATCTTTAGTATTTCTTTTCAAAAAGTCCAATCTGGAGAAGCCTTTAGCACAAATATAATCAAAATATTTTCTGTATGAGAATTTCTTATTAATTATGACGCCTAAATCTTTTATTTCGTCAACACGAGAAATACAAGAATCTCAAGATAAATTTTCTTATGCACAATCTTCTCAAAAACTTTCGGAATTACCATTAACTGTGCAATACCCCTATAGTTTTCTACCTTATGTTTCAGTCCAGATTTGAAAATAGGAGTTAACGAGGAAATTTTCCACCTGTCTAGAAATTCGCCCGAGTGTAAAAAATAATTAAAAAGTAAAAAGTTGCAATGGCAAGGAGAGACATCTACAGTTCTTTAAAAACAAGTTACAAATATTATCAGAATCCGTTCTATGATTATTATCAAGTTTATAATAGCCTCCAGGATATCATTTTCAGAAATACTAAGCCTCCCTATATTTACTGATTATCTAGAGACCGACTATCACTATAAATACCACTAAAAAATTCAGCAAAAAGATTTACGGTGGACTGCATATCCAAAGAGCTTTTAGACATATGAGTCATATGGACAGGCAAAGCTGAGCTATTTCTAACTCGATTGACATGAACCCAAAATCGTTTAGGATCATTCCTAAAATCATCTTCCATTTCTAGCATGGAATCTTTCATTTCTAATATCATCTTCTATTTATATAAGAATCTATGTAGAAACTCATATTCACGTCTAAGTTGTAGAAATACTTTATTTGACTGATTAATAATAGCATCATTTGAATGAAAATGATAAAGTTTCAGCTCAGTAATTACCGGTGAATGATGGCAATCATTTACAACTAAAGGAAACTCAACAGTTTTAACAGCATAATGAAAATCGCTCGATACAAATATCAAATCAAGCAATTTACCAAACATGTTAGACACATTGTTGATTTGTATTAAGTCATGTCCCGGTAATCCATCATAAACTATGGCTCATCTGCTGAAGATACTTGAGTAGGGATCAAAATTTTGTCCTCATCATCCACAACCCGACTGAGCTTAAATTAAAGTCGCCAAGAGAAACAGTAAGATCATATTCTTTGGACGTCCTTCTCAATAAATCCAAAATATTGTCATGTTGCTTATAAATTTCAAAAGAAGAATTTAGAGGAATATATGATAAGCAAACAAAAGATTTGATCCAATACCAAATGGATCAAAATTCATAATACATATCTGTTCGACAGAGGCATGTTAAAAAGAGATTGGTAAGCAATTAAATTTCTTACGCACAGCAATCAGTACTCCTCCACCTTTTTGAGATTATAGATGACAGCGACCAGCTCTGAAGCAGTTATAACATTCTTCATCAAAGAATTCAGATGAATATATTTCTGGATAAAGCCAAGTTCCAGTAAGCGCAATCACATTAAAATCATTTTCCAGTACAGCTAATTTAAAATCTCTCAGTTTAGTACGCATCCCATTAATATTTTGATAATAAATATTTAAAGATTTAGTGAAAGAGTTAGAAAAATTTACAGTGGCTCAGTTGCTTAAAATCACAGGAAAAGCGAAAGTATTTGAATCATCTTCGGCATCAGGTATATTCCCGCCGGGGGCTAACTTCTCATTTGCAATTGGGCACCCGATTCGTTTTTTGAGGCAATATTGTTTAAAGTTTTGTCTAATTGATTTTCGAAGTTAAATATTCTCACATGTACACCAGTAGGCCAAAAAGCAGGATCGAGTAGCTTATTGTAGACGTTATCGGGGGCACCAAGCTTGAACGAAATAAAATGTAACTGCCCTTTTGGTCAAAGATTTACACACAAATGATGAAGAGTTGCTATGAGACTTATCTGCAACAAAATTCAAAAGATCAGTTGCAGATACATCATTTCTAAGCCTAGACACATGGAGCCAGTAAAGTTTACGTTTTACTGCTAAATGTGCAAATTTACTATCGTTCCCTCTAAAACCATTATTGACGGATGAACTCATATTGACATTTGTATTTATGACAGCAGAATTATCATGGTTCGCACTAACATAATCAGCATCACTATCAATGGTTTTTTTAACACCAACATGCAAAGATGACATCACTAGAGCCACGCTAACATTTGGCACATTAGTATCAGCAGAACTAGGAACAGAATACTGATTAGAAGCATTTAAATTCGAAGAAGATGCTACAATTAACGAAGACGTTGGAATCGCTTGTTGAGCAGAAGGTAAAATCAAATTCAAATTATCGACTGTAAAAGAATTTGCAATCGACGGTAAAGTAGAAGAAAATGCTGTCGGTAAATTTAAATTCTCATTATCTGCTGATAAAGTTGAAGACTCTATATAACCCAAATCAGAAACAGTACTCATCACAGATAAACTAGGAGAAATTACTTGAATTGTAGGAGCGACAGTATCAGTAGTGGGCAATTTATATTTACTCCTAAGCATCCTATCCGATGTAGTCTTTCTGAAGTGACTTCCACAATCATCACTTACAGACCAACCTAATAACGAAGAGAAATCTTCTTCAAAGCAGTTAAACTCTTTATTAAAATTTTTTACGGCATTTGTCATTTTATTTAAGGCCTTTTTAAAAGCGTTCAATTGCTTAAAAGCCTTTCCGTCGGTAATTGAAGTGCATTTAGTACAAAACCATCTAAATCCCATATCTTCCATAGATACGGCCTCAATATATTTGTTACAAATTCTTGTGGAAGCACAGGTACTATGATACAATGACTGACAGGAATGACATTTAATAAATCTACAGTATGTTTCATCCGAAGATTTACACACCACACATTTAGTCATAATTATATTTTGAAAAAATTATTTACCAATTAAGTTATAATTTAAATTCAATAGTTTATTAATAATTAAGTATTCAAAATTCGATAATTCGATAATTTATGAATAACCCACAATTCAATTGAAAATTGTAAATTAAGACACATTAAAGATTATTATGAAGATTCTAATTAAAATAATTTAGATACTCTGGCACTAGAATTTTATATATTTAAAAAATTTCATACAATTTATATAGAATAATAACAATTTATTTCAATAGAATATTAATAATTAGCAATAATTCAATAGTTCAATAATTATTTTGATTGGTTATCAAATAATTATATTCAATAGTTTAATCACTTATTATTATTAATAAAAATTTAATACAAATATTAATAAATTCAATAAAATTTAAAATTTTTTAATATGTTAGGTACGCTCGTCGGATGACGCTTATGTTTAGCACTGTGTTATTTTTACTCTATTGTGAATATATTTAAAATTTTGACAGATCAACTATTTATATAATTTAGTTTATTATTAACTTTAAATTAAATACTACATACATAATTAAATTTAATTATGCATGTAGTATGTATATACAAGTATAGAAAATAATATTTAATTTAATTTGTGCTTAAAAAACGATAATAATAAAATAAATAAAATGTTAAAAAAAAGAAAAAACTTGTTAAGGTAATTATGAATTATAAATATTTAGTTAAAAGCATAAGCAGCCATGTTTTTGTATACAAAACCCTACTTGTACAATTTCTACTTCACCATATACTTATTTCAAATAGTTTTATTAAATAGCTTATTTTGCAGATTTAGTTTACTTGTTATTTATGTATTCATTTCACTCAAAGTATTTTAAAATAAAAAAAAATTTCCTTTATTTATAATTAATTATGAATTTAATAGTTTATTTGATTGTTCCCGCGAATTCCGAATTATGTGAAAATAAAATAAAATATTTTAAATATTGTTTTAGTTTGCGTTTTAAATATTTAAATATTTACACAATAGTTTTTGCGATATTTAACAATATGACAAACAAACTATAATCTTTAATAGTTTTTAACTATAATTCTCATTAATTTTTCTTTTTTAAGAATTTGATACGACCGATCAGTTTGCATATGCGAAACTAAGAAATTAAAGAAGTGTTGGCAAAACTAAAAAATAATAAAGCCGAAAGTATGGATGCCATTCCAGTAGAACTTCATAAAACAAACCCAGGATACATAGCAGAAATTCTTCACCCTATCATTTAAAAAAATATGGAATAGCGAAACAATACCATCCTCTAGGAATTCAATTAAATTAATTAAGGTATCTTAATTAAACTTCCAAACAAAAGCAACTTCAAAGTTTGTCAAAACTGGTGAGGCATCACAGTTCTCAACATTAATATTATCATTAACAATATTATCCAGAAGTGCAGGAAAAATTCAAAATAATTTGCGAGAATAATAATTTGGCTTTAGAAAGAAACGCGAATGCATCGATGGATCAAACACCCTAAAACTGATAGTATAGCAGTTAGCGGAATGGAAGTCTCCATTACACATAACATTTGTAGGCTTCCAAAGGGGCATTTTACACCATCAAACGTAGTGCAATATGGAATGCATTAAGAAAAAGAGCAATACCAAGCAAAATAAGCAGCCTAATTGAAAACATGTACGAGAATGCGGAAACAAGAGTTCTATACTGCGGCAAACTAAGCGAATTACTAATAATGAAAACAGGCGTAAAACAAGGTTGCCCGCTCTCCCAATATTGTTCAACTCAGTACTTGACGACGTAATGAAGGAAGCATCCTCAGTCCTAAAAGGAACAAAATGGAGCATAACCAATCGCCTGGAAAATTTAGATTATGCAGACGCCATAGCCATACTCGCTCACACGTATATGGATATGCAAGAAAAACTTCAAGTCATGAAGATATAGAAAATAGACTAAACAATCAAGATTGGCATTTGGAAGATTATGGTCTGTATACACACCTATGGTCTGTATACACACCTATGGTCTGTATACACCCCACACCTAACTATAGGCACCGAAATAAGAATTTTCCATACCTGCGTGAAATTATTCCTACTCTATGGGAGCGAGGCTTGGTTCGTGAAGCAGTTAAACACCCACAAAGTGCAAACATTTTTGAATAAATGCATAAGAACCATACTTAAGATCTTCTGGCCTAGACGAATTTCCAACACGGATCTGTTGGATCTCTCACGAAACAAGAACCAATAGCACAAATAAAAAAGACAAAATAGATGTGGATAGGACACAGACTCACAATGGCACCAAATACTATAGCTCGCCATAGTAAAACCCACAGAGCAAAAAAAGAATTACATTCTAAAAGAATTACATTTAGTTATAATTTTATTTGAAATTTGCATTTATAGCAATGAACAGGAGAATTATAATATCGCAGCTTACAGATTGCAATTTCAATGATTCATATACAGCAGGAGAGATAGTGGATACTAAATTAGAATTATAAAATAAATGTAACTCAATTTCAATAAGTACCGATGACATAGTAAAATTAACACGTGCTTTTGAGTTTACTTCGTTATATTCGGTGTATATAAACTTAATAACACATATATTAATTATTCTATTTTTTTTAACGAATTTGATTGTCTTTTAAAGAATTGAGAAAATAAAAACATTTTAGTAATTGCAGATATGCATATTGACCTTATTAAAGACACGAGTTTAAAAAAAAATTATTTACTTATTTATTTTCTATATATATCAAATCTGTATATTAATGCATCATCATCATCATCATTATATAAATACGCCTGCATTGTTTTTTCGATACCTTTTCAGAGAAAACTACTGAGCCGATTTACATGGTTTATGAATCATCAGAAAGAATGATGAGAGGAGAACAAAAATATGTTTTAATCTTTTTAATCGCGCTGGTAGTTTAGGCTTATCAAAATACAGCTTATCAAAACTTCGCGCCACATATGCATTTTTTACACGCCTTTCTATGTATTTATGTACATATTAATTCTTTCTTTCCATATATATTAATTCTTTTAGTACTTGCTTTTTATTAGTTCGTAAATCGCAGTAGTAATTGAAGTAGGTACTTACTTATACTTCAGAATGTAAATATGTATTTTTGTTTGTCGCTCGAATATATTATGATTCAGTATTAAAAATTTACACTGAGTATACCTGAACATGATATGAGGGTGTAAAAATTTTAAAATTTAATTGGATTGGTGGATTATATAATTTTAATTTTTTAAAAATTTTGTTTGGAAGTGATGTATAAAATAGATAGCAGTTTTTTTTAAGCACACTGATAAAAAAATTATAAGTTCATTGAATTACATAGGTATTATAATAAACTAAATTAATAATAGTTAAAATAAAATTATAATAGTTAATTATATAATAAACAAAATTATAATACTTAAATTTAATTTGATTGTCACATAATATATTATGTTAATATATACATAATATATTTAAATAAGTAAATAGTAAATAAAGTATACCTAGATTCAATGTGCAATTAATTCCAAATTTTGTTTTTGTTATTGGAATTTTATGTTTTGTTTTTAATAATTACGTAAATGAAAAGATTCGGAAGCTCTTTTATATTGTGTAAATTAGGTCGCATAAAATTTTTGGGGAATGTTTTAAATCAAAATTACGATTTACGAATTTAATTTTTCGTATAGAAATTAACAATGTCTATTTTTTTTAAACACCTAATGCATATAAGTATGTATGTGATTTTATTTAAACATCCCAGCGGGAAAAAGAAGCATTCCAGCATGCAAGCATTCTTGTAAAATTCAATCTTTCAATTTAAGCATATGTAACTACTATGTAGTAGTATTCCAAAAAAAATAAATTATTTACATTAAAAATTAAAAAAAAATTTAAACATTTTTACATCAATTAAATGTTTTTGCATTAAATTAATTTTTTCTGCACGAAATCCAGCTCTCATATTCTCTCCAAATGGGACGAATCCAAAATTTTCATTTTTTAGCAGCTTCTGAAATACAAAATTATACATGCATTACATATTATAATAGATGTTACTGGTAAATGGCAATATGAAAAAACTTACCAAAAAGATCAATTACAACCTTACACTAGCGAAAATCACAGTACAATGAATCATCTAATAATTTTTTTCTAACAAATATTATTTAAACATGAAACAAGCAGAAACATATTCGTAACGGTTTTATCGAAAACAACAAAAATTCATAATCATGATAATAATATGTATGTATATGTATTTCAGAGGTATACAAAAAGATATTTAATTAGCTTCACTTAAACAAAAACCAAAAAACGATCTCATTTGCTTCGGAAGCGCTTTTTTAGAAGCGTTCTAGAATGCAAGATTTATTGCTACTCATTCATGACACATTTTTTTTTGTTTTAAATTAGTGCTTGTAGATACCTTTCAGAGGAAGCGCTTTTTTTTTTATCGTTGAGATAAAACGTTTACTCAGGAGCGTGAGTTACATATTTGTCAAACTCTCTTCATACAAAAATAGCAGACACTACGTCAGCATTTCCTGTTATTGCAAAATAATAAAACTTATTACAAAATTTTTTATAATCAATATCATATTGCAAACATGTTCAATCATAATTTTATCATGAAGATTGTTATTGCTAAATAAATTAAAATAGTTTCACATTTCAATATGCGAAAATAAAATTAATTACTTTCCCACAATAACAAAATTATGCAATTGCTCAAATTACACCAAAATTATTAACTTTAAATTATTAAAATAAAAAATGTATAAATTGCCGAATTTGCAATTTATAACATATAATAATTGTACATTTTAAAATTAGAATTAAGTCTCGATTAAGTCTTAGACATATTAATGTCGAAATAAAGATTAAAATTTTAAAACTTAAATAAGTTGTGTTTTTTATTTAAAAATAGTTGTTATTTTTTTATGTAATTGCAAAAGCAAATACAAAAGTGACGCAGTCGGTAGGATAATTCAAAATATAAAATTTTTTCGTGAAACAAGACTTTCTCTTCGATAACCTTAAGTGAGTCTGCTTAAGGCACGAAAAATTTAACGAACTATCCAGTGATACGAATCGTATATTCATAGTGTAAAATTAAAATTTTTTTAATACACACTAAATATTAAAAATAAAATTAAATAAAAATAACAATATAAATTAAGTAATTGTTCATAGTGCAAAATTAAAAAAATTCTTTAATACACACTAATGACTAAACAATTAAAATTAAAAATTAAATAAAAACTGTTCATAGTGTTTCAAAAAAAAAATTTAAACATTTTATAAACACTAAACCAAAAGAATTTATGAAAAGTGGCAAAAGATCTATAATATTCGACAACAATAGAAACATCATGGAACAACAAAATATAATGGAACATCAAAACACCATGGAACAACAACAACAAAACACGACCATACAACAACTGCAAAGTCAAATAGCAAATCAAAACAGACAGCTTGAATTATTATGTGCTCAGCTGCAACAGTACCAGCAAATCGATTCCCAAAACCACTATAAAGAAAGGGTTTTGAAAAAAGTTAGACATATGTCTACCTTTAATGGAGCAAGTGACATAACCATAAATTCATTTGTTAACAGCGTCGAATACTACATAAATCATATACCGATTCAAACATCAAAAAAGTAGCTGTTCGGGCAATATATAATGAAAAAATACAAGGTGAAGCCAAAAATACCATCATAAACATCCCGCAACCTGACAACTGGGAACTCATCAAGTCAACACTGAAAAGGAGATATAAACCAGAAATTGAACCAGCTGAAATTTACAGGAAGATATCAGACCTCCGTGTAAACTCGGTAAGTGATTTAGTTATACAAATCCAAAATTTAAAATATTAAGCCGATGAGCTTCACATATATTATAATGATAGTAATTATATAGATTTAAGCAATATCGATAGTTTTCTATTAAATACAATAAAAGAAATGTCACAGAGAACTTTACTGGATAGAATATATAATGAAAACGATTTGTCTAAAGTAATAGAAATTATGAATATTAGAAGATATGAAGATTCTTGTATAAGGCAGGAATTTAAGAAAAATAATATAAATAGTAACTTCAAAAATAATAATTATAAAAACAATTATAAAAATAATAAAAATTCAAAAAATTATTCAAATTTCGATAATAAAAATTGCAGTAATAATCAGTCCTTTAATCGAAATAGTAACAAGGACAATTTTTATAGGGATAATTTTAATAATAGGGATAGTTATCAACCCCATAGGTTTTATACAAAGTCAGGAACCTCTAGGAATAATTCGGGCCAATATTGCCATAATGAACAGAATTATCCTAGACAAAGTACACGTTTAACGTCTTAACGTTTTTTCTAAATTAGCCTCGGAAGAACTCACCATTATTAGCGTAACAATTGAAAATAAAAAATTATTAGCCCTTATTGATACAGGTTCTAATTTTAGTATTATTGACGACGACATAGAAGGTTTTAAAAAAATAAAAATAAAACCAATCTAAATATCAAAATTATAATAGAAAATATCAAATTATAATAGGTGCAGATCTATTAAGAAGTTTAGACAGTGTAATAGACTTCGAACGAGAAATAATTAATTTAAATGGACAAAATATAAAATTTGTGAACACACCGTACCAATTCAATGAAATATGCACTTTAGAGACAGTAGATCCTAATTTAAACCTATTAAAGTTAGATCACCTTAATTTAGAAGAACTCTCAGAAATAAAAAAATTAGTAAAAAGATTCAGTCACTTATTTTTCAAAGAAGGGGATAAGTTAACCAAAACAACAGAAATTCAGCACGAAATAGTTACGACAACAGAACAGTCAATTAATTCAAAGTTATATAGATATCCGCCAAAACACGAAGAAGAAGTTAGAAAACAGATTAAGGGAATGGAAGAACAGGGAATTATTCGAAAAAGTAATTCAAGATATTCAAGCCCATTGATAGTCGTACCAAAGAAAACCGATAATTCAGGTCAAAAGAAATTTAGGATCGTAATAGATTATAGACGACTGAACGACGTAACAGTGGACGACAAATTCCCATTACCGAATATTGACTCTATTCTAGACAAACTGGGAAAAGCCCAGTACTTTACAACATTAGACTTGGCAAAGGGTTACCATTAAATTTCTATTAGAGAAGAAGACAGAAAAAAGACAGCTTTCGTGACACCACATGGACTGTATGAATTTAATAAAATGCCGTTTGGTTTAAAGAACGCACCAGCAACATTCCAACGGTTAATGAATGAAATATTGAGAGAATATATAAACAAGGTCTGTGTAGTATATTTAGATGATATACTAATATTCAGTACCTCTTTAAAAGAACATATGAAAGCAATCTATAGTATTTTCAAGGTGTTAGAAGAAAAAAATTTGAAAATTCAAATAGATAAATGTAATTTCATGAAAAAAGAGACTGAGTTCTTAGGGCACATATTAACAAAAGACGCTATAAAGTCTAACCCCAATCAAATAAAAACAATGGAAAATTTAGAACTACCAAAAACTCAAAAACAGATTAAAAGTTTTTTAGGAATGACAGGGTACTACAGAAAATTTGTGAAGGATTACGCGAAAGTTGCGCAACCTATCACGAAATATTTGAAAAAAGATACAAAAATGAATACCAACGACCCAAATTACATCGAAGCGTTCGAAAAATTAAAACATTTAATAACAAGTCATCCAGTAATAAAATATCCAAATTTCGAAAAACCATTTGTTTTGACAACAGACGCATCGAACTACGCGATTGGCGCTGTATTGTCGTAGGAAGGACATCCTGTATGTTTTGCTTCGCGAACCTTAAATAGTCATGAACGTAATTATTCCGCTACAGATAAGGAATTTTTAGCAATTATGTGGTCAGTAAACTACTTTCGACCCTACCTTTACGGTAATAAATTTAAAATATTGACGGACCATCAACCAATAAAATATTTGCATGCCAAATATAAAGGTAAAGACCTATCACCTAGGCATCAAAGATGGTTGTTAAAATTAGGCGAATACCAATTTGAAATTGAATATCTCAAGGGAAAAGAAAATCATGTCGCAGATTTTCTTAGTAGAATAGAACATAATGTGAATGAGGGAGAGGATGTGAATGATAAAAGCTCTACACAATCTCTTAGAAATTTTAATATTGAATGTAATAGTACAATGGCAACAGTTCATTCTGCAAGCGAAGAATTGTTGAACCATATTCCTATAAAAGAAGAAATAGTAAATAAGTATAAAACTCAAATAATTTTAACAAATAACAAAACAGTAGAATTAGAAACTCTTTTTGGAAGAAGAATCATAACTATAGCAGAATATGATTTTAATAGATTAGGCGAAATATTTAAAAATTATCTTAATAAAGGTAAAGTAGGAATCTTTTCTGAAATTTCAGACACAAAATATAAAATTGTTCAAGAAAAACTGAAGGAAATGTATTCAAATGATAATGCAATAAACTTTATAAAATGTTCATTCAGAGCACAAGAAATAGAAACTGAAGTCGAAACGGTTAAACAAATATCTCTATACCATATAAGAGAAAGTTTTCATTCCGGCATTCAGAAAACATATAATCAAATTAAGTTCAAAATATATTACTCTAAATTACTAGAGTTAATTCAGATTGTAATTAATCAATGCGAAGTTTGTCAAACTGTCAAGTATGACAGAAGACCAATAAAACCCAAATTTGAAATTAGTGAAACTCCATCAGAAATAAATGATATAATTCACATTGACACTTACGTCATTATGAGACAGGTTTTCTTAACAATTATAGACAAGTTCTCTAAGTTTGGTACAGCATATTATCTTAACGGCAGAAATCATGTTACTATCATAGAAAAATTAGAACAACATTTCTCTCAAGTAGGCAAACCAAAGAAAATTGTGACCGATAATGCGTTTAAGGCAATCCAAATTAAAGAATTTCTGATAGAAGAAGGAATAAGTCTACATCTGACAAAACCAAACAGTCATACTGGTAATGCAGATATAGAAAGATTTCACAATACCATCGCGGAAAAATTGAGAATACTACGCTTAAATAAAACTAATTTCTCTGTACAACGTTTAATACAACAAGCGGTTAGAATCTATAATAACAGATACCATTCAACAATTAAGTACTCCCCAATTGAAGTACAAAACCATAAAATTAAACACGAAAATGTAAAAGAAAATCTAGAAACCACAAAACTAAAGAAAATTGAAAAACTAAACAAAAATAGAGAAAATTATGTTGAAACTCGTTCAACAGGTTTTGTGAAAAACTACAAAGCTGTTAGACACAAAGAGCAACCCAAATATAAAAAATTGAAATTAGACAATATTCATATAACAATAATAAAAAACCTTTAAAATTTACAGATATTAGCAATAATGGCAATACTAATAATGATGACAGCACAAACTGTGAAATGTAATCTATTAGAAATAAACAACATAATTTCAAATACAGGATTTGTAAAAATAAACTTAGACAAAGAACAACTCGTTACTCAAACTGACATTATAATTCATATTATACACCCAACTGAAATATTAAATTTACGATGATATTTCAAACAGAACAGACGTACTAAATTCAAGTCAAGAGACAATTTTGCAAACAGAAATTTTAGACCTAAAAAACAACTTAAAAACTATAATTCCTAATAAAAGACCAAGACAAGGAATAATAAATGGTGTCGGAACAATTTCTAAATGGTTGTTCGGAACAATGGACGAACAAGATCGACAAAATATAGAAAAACATTTACAAACTGTAGATCATAATAATCATTTACTTATAACAAATTACAATTAATCAACAATTTCACAAAACAATTAAGCAACTTAAGTCAATTATAGAAGGTGACAGAAATATATTATTAAACCAAATAAATAATTTACAGAAATCGTTAATTCAACAAAATATATATTTAGACTTACTTTTTAAGATACAATTCATAAAAGAAAAAATAGAAATAATACAAGATAATTTAGCTTCAATTAGGCATGGAATTGTGCACCCTAATATTTTAACAGAAGAAGAAATAGAGAAATACGAAATAGATTTTTATAAATTACAATACATAAAACTAGGTTTAGCTCAATTCGAAAAAGACTCATTATTACTTGCAATCAAAATTCCAAGAAAAATTAAAACAATTCAATTAGAAATTATCATTCCAGTTCCAAATAAAGAAAATAAAGAAATAAATTATCCAAATGAAATTATTTTTATATATAATAATAAGACGTATAAATACGAAAAATTAAAAACATTAAATGAATTATCTTTAAGTAAAAATTGTATTTTTAATAATTGTGAACTAATAAATAATAAATTAACCGAAATGATACAAATAGATGAAGAAACAATTGTAATTAAAAATGCTAAAAATGTAAAAGTAAATCAATCATGTGACAATAGAAATATTATTATAACGGATCATGTTTTGATCCATTTCAATAATTGCACTTTAAATATTCTAGATCATAATTTTTCAAATATAAAAGAAAGTATCAAACAAAGATTTTATTACCCAGTAAATCAGACTTTTAATTTTAAGAATAAGATTACTTTCAATGACATTGTTATAGAAACAGACAATAATATAGAAAAAATTAAAGAACTAAAATTTCATAAAGAATTTTCTTATGTACTAGATTTAATATTCTTTGTAATTGGAATAATTGGAGCAATCGTATTATTTAAAAAATTCGGTTACTTCAAAATTAATAAAGGGATTCAGGAGAATTATTATCTAAAGGAGGGAGAAGTTACATATTTGTGAAACTGTGAAACATGTTCATACAAAAATAGCAGACACTACGTCAGCATTTCCTGTTATTGCAAAATAATAAAACTTATTACAAAATTTTTTATAATCAATATCATATTGCAAACATGTTCAATCATAATTTTATCATGAAAGATTGTTATTGCTAAATAAATTAAAATAGTTTCACATTTCAATATGCGAAAATAAAATTAATTACTTTCCCACAATAACAAAATTATGCAATTGCTCAAATTACACCAAAATTATTAACTTTAAATTATTAAAATAAAAAATGTATAAATTGCCGAATTTGCAATTTATAACATATAATAATTGTACATTTTAAAATTAGAATTAAGTCTCGATTAAGTCTTAGACATATTAATGTCGAAATAAAGATTCTAATTTTAAAACTTAAATAAGTTGTGTTTTTTATTTAAAAATAGTTGTTATTTTTTTATGTAATTGCAAAAGCAAATACAAAAAAGTCGTGTGAGTACATCTACATAAAATTTGACAATATAATTTTTATAAAAATAAAAAATCAGAAAAGAAAATTTTTCAAAAAAATATATTTTATTTTGATTTACATATTATAAATATGACTGTATGGTATGAATATGTACATACATATAATAAGAATAAAACAAATAAATGTAAGAGTAAGTTAATCGACTTATACCCTAATACCCTACACTTGAATAATTCCAACTAAATTAAAAATTAAGAAGTTTTTTGGCAGATGCTTGAACTTCTTCCCTTTTCTTCCTTACAACTCGAATTTCAGGAACATAAAAGAGGCATCGTTTAACATCCTTGTACAAAATTTCAAGTTTCTATCTTTATTAAATTGCTGGTTAGCCCTTATGAGGCGTGTATCAGATACCCAAATTGCCACTCCAAATCATCAAATCCATCTCAGCGGCAGAAAACATGCCAGAACACCATTGTATTAAATTTAAAAATTCTACTTTTGTTGGTTTTGGAGATATGCTCGTTTCTTCTTCTGCTCGTTCAGAAGTTTCCAAAATACGAACCCATGGTTCAAATTCTCTCAAATGTCAGTTACAGGAAAGAAAACATAACAGAACACCCTTGTACTAAAAATAAAGGTTCTATCTTTGTTGGTTATGGAGATATACTCGTTTTCTCTGGAGGCTCGTTCGAAAATTTCCAAGATCCGAAACCATAGATTAAATCCTCCTAAATTTCAGAAACATAAAATAAAACACGAAAGAACATCATTGTACCAAATTTAAAGGTTCTATCTTTGTTGGTTTTGGAGATAATCTCGTTTGCTCCGAAATTTTTCAGAAATTTTCAGAATCCAAACCCGATTTTTCAAATTCAAACTCCGCCTTCCTTTCGTAATTAGTAACCCACTATATACATTTCATTAAGATAGCTTAACTAGTTTTTGAGTTATCGTGCGAACGGTTGGACGGAGGGACATCTTTAAATCGACTCGCTTTCGGCTTGAAACTTAAATTCCATGCTTAAACCAACAACAATAAATTTGAAACATTATAATAAATGTGAATGTATATATGTTTGTTTATATGTATGCATATCATATTTACATTCAAATTAATAAATAGAAATTTTTAAGTTAAAAAAAAGTAGTGTACCGTAGTAGGAAAATACATAATTATACACGTATTTTGTAAAAACAACAATAAAAATTTTAGCGTACAGAAATAATATCAATAATATGAGAGTAGAATTTAGAACTTACAATTTAAATAAGTACTAAATAGTAAATACGAATTAATATGTTATGTTAAGAAAAAATTAAGAGAATGACATGTATATTATTTATGACAATGGCCCTTGAGTATGGTTTATGGTACATATTATATATTGTTCGTTTTATCTATCTTATTTTATCATTAAAAAAGTGATACAGTACAGTACTAACAAAGTACTGACTTACAGAGTACAAGCAGATAACATACATGACGTGAGACATAACAATTAACAATAAAAATATGAAAATTTAAGGGACAGTGAAAAATGTTTGTTCATTAAATTAAAAGTAAATGATTATTTTTTTTTGGTTTATTATGTTGTATATTTTTTTGATTTTGCTTATGTATGTTGTATATTGTTGTTGTATGTTGTATATTGGTCAGTGTCAGTCCAGTGGTGAACTTTTTTTAAATTGTTCAACTGCTTTTCTCATTTGCGAGATTTGGAATTTATCAAAGATGTTGAAAAAGGTTAATTATAGTAAATATCGTAAAATCGATTTCTTTTTGACTGGATCGACTGTGAATTTTAAAAATGTTAAAGAATAAGTACATATGTATATGTATTACTGTATTTACTGAATAATAGATAAATTTTTGCTATTGTATGGGGTGCACATCTAAGAGTTTTAGAATTGAAACATTTTTAAAATAATAGATCTTATATTAAATGCAAACTTTATGAGTGTCAGTTTTAAATAGCTATACAAGCAGCCAAAAATAATCAGGAAAGAAGTTCCACAAGGCTCTATACTAGGAACTGATGTCTTTAAAATTTATATAAATGATATTTCGTATTTAAACTTAAAAGGTCAAATTCAACTTTATGCTGACGATGCCGTTTTGAAATTCTTCTGGTAGATTATATAAAATTCGATTTAAAAACTGTAGAAATGTGGCTAAATAAACATCGAATATTATTAAATATCAAAAAAACCAAAATGTTATTATTAGAAAACAAAAAGTTCACGTGTACTAATTTCGTCTTTAATAATAAAAGTATTGAAATTATAAAGAAATTTAACTATATCGGATTAATAATTGATAGCAAGCTAAAATGGTGCGATCATGTAGAATTTGTAATAAAAAAAATAACAACATATATCTTTATTTTAAGACGACTACGTAGATATTTTAACAGCAATACCCTATATATAATTTATATATCCTACATTTTGTCAAATATTACCAATTTAAACAATATATTTTATATATATTAGAATTAAAATATATATTTTATATATATTTTAATTGAATTAGAATAATTTTTATGTACATATACATAATATATACAATGTAAGAATAAAGTAAGTTGTTGCATTTTACATAATGTAATGTAAAATTTTGTAAATTTAAATTATTAAAAAAACATAAATCAATAAAAAAAACTAATATGTAAATGCCTATTTATTATAATAATTTAAAATAATAATAAATTTAGGGGGCTTCGGTAGCCTAGTGGATAGGCGTGTGGCGTATTAACCGAAGGAGTGTGGCTTCAATCCCTGCACAGGTCGTAAGTGTTTTTTTCTTTACATACCCCCCTTACGACCAAATATAATGTACATATATAGTATATAATATAAACAAAATAAATAATATTAGTATATAATTTAATAATAGTATAAAAACCTATAATGGTCTTAGTAGCCGATGGCTCAATAATATTGCATTACATTTATGTATTTAATATTAATCTAAAAATAAAATAAATAAATAAAATAATAAATTTATGAGTTTATTTTATAATAAATTTATTTACGAGAAAGAATAATATATAAATATGAATTTATGAAATGAAAAATTTTAATACTTTCTTTTTTTTAAGGCAATAAAAAAATATTTATATTTTCCGTCTTGGAACTCTCTGGCTTTTTACTGCGCCATCTTACTATGTATATAAAAGCGTGGGCCGTAAGTTGTCTACATTTTAAAATAATATGTAATTGAAAAAAGTAATTGTACCTAATTGTAAAATTTTTTATATGTGACTGTCTTAATAATATATGTATACCTGGCATAATAAGTAGTCCAATTTTAAGGATTTGTTTTTAATAATTTAAAAGTTCTTTACATTACTTTACTTTTTTTTATAATTTTCTTTAAAGTACTTATTTAGTTTAACATTTTGGTAACAATAATTTGCGGTTTACTAATTTAGTAGCACGGTTCTAACACCTAATCTATCCAGGAATCCTCTCTTGCACATCACGAACTTTGTTGACCGTTCGGTTTAACAGCATCGTTTAAGAAAATATTATATACTTATTGCTAATTAAAAATTTAGTTATTTAATTTCTAACTAATTAATTCACTTGTTTTTTTGCTATTTATCTATTTTATTTTGTTTTTAATTTTAATTACTCTGTTAAAATTTTAATTCTAAATTGGTGATGAAAGTGCAAAATAAATTTTTGAATACTTCTTTGCCTTTGCTACATTTCAATGTCCGCATTAGGATAAGTACTTTTTCTTTTTATTTTTTTTATATATCAACACATTTATTTATATTTATATTAGTTTTGAATTTGTGTTTTAATAGGTTAATTTTTTATTTTTTTTATTTAATTTCAGTTTTATTTTTGATATACATATTTATTTAATATATTTATTATATTTCAAATTGATGAAATTATTTTATTTTTTTTAATTTTTTCTAATTAAACGCGAATTATGTTTTGATTTAAGGAAGTAAAACATTTAGTTTTTAGTTTGGTCTTAAGACTGCTTTTTATTTTACAAAGTTATACTTATATAATTAATATGCTTAAATTAACTTAATGCTAAGATCATCAAAAATAATGTTGTTTTTAAAATTTATTAATAAAATCAATTAACCAGGAATGCTAATTGCATTTCCTGTTATTGTGAAAATATAAAAATGCTTAAAAAAAAGTTAAATCAGCTACTATATTATGCCAACACAATACCATGCAACATAAAGATGTGTCAACGTGATGTATCATGCTACAATTTGGCAACACATATATTATCATGCTATATTATATTATATACTATATTATATGTCAACATAATATTATGTAACTCCTCCCCTCATAAGTTTGAGACTCTCCTGAGTTTTTAAAATTACGGTTATATACATTGATTATAAAACATGATTATAAAAATAAATACTTAATTCCAAGTTAGATATAGTTAAAAAAAATATTTTTCTAAATTTTTTTTAAATTTGTTTTCTTTTTTTTTCATAAAATTTTTCTTAACTTTTAAGTTTCAATTAAAAAATTTTGTTTTTACAACTGAGTTATATTAGTTTAATGAACTTAAAAAATTAGGTAATATGATAATTTGCGATAAAAATAATTTTTAAATGAAATTGAATAAAAACAATTTTGAATCAAAAAAAAATATTTTTTTTTCTTTTTGTTAGTAAGTAATATTATATCTACATTACATTGGCTTAAAATTTTTTTTTGTTTTAATCAAAATCAGACACACTTTTTTTTTTGTTTTAAATTTCATTTTGTTAATTCTAAATAACATACATTAAATGAAAAATTTAAAATTGTCAATGAAAAAATTTTTTTCTTTTTTATTTTGCTTACAAAACAAAATACACTTATTAAAAATGATGACATAATTAGTAAAATCAACATTCTTAAAAAATTCGTTTTTCTTGTTAATATAGGTCAGTTATTTTTTATAACTGATTTTATTTAATTTAATGCAATTCAAAAAAAAATTTTTTTTTTTTGTTAATTAATGGTTTTATACATTATATTTCTGTCTTATGAGATCGAATGATATTGGGTAATTTTTAGGGTCATTGTTGATGTAGGTATATTATTTATTGTTTTAGAGTTTGTGTCTAATTGGTTATCAACTAATGACGTGACTCTTCCCGTTTCTATTTCAAGATTCTTTTGAACCATTGATATTTTATTTTTAAAGCTTTTATAATTTTTAAAATAAAAATAAAACGAAAGTAGATATATTTTTATTATTACGACTACGAATACAGATAGTAAAATTTTCCAGTTATAGCTAACAGTTTTTTGAAATTTTAGTTCCTTTACTTCTTTAATATTTTCTTCCTGGTTACTTATAATTTTCTCAAAATTAATATTATTGTTAATAATTGTGAAGTTAAAATTTTCATTTTCTGGTATTACATACTTATAAATAAATCGCTTAATGTTACTTCTATAAATATTTTTTTCTATTTGAACTGAACAATTATAATAAGTTAGAAAATAATTACCTTGTAATATAATTTCTCTTTCGTCACAAGTGCTATTTAATTTCTTATTTTTTTTATTTTTTAAAATTATAATATTATCGTCTAATTCTATGTATTCTTCTTCTGTTTACTTTAATTAGTTTACTTTAATTAAATTACAATTTTTCCTAATTATACAATTTTTGCTAAGTTTTAGGTCTTTGAGAAATTTATTATCTTCATATGTATAAGTTTTATTTTTATTTTTAATTATATATTCTATTTCTTGATCTACTTCCATATTTTCTAAATTAGGAACCGGAATAAGAAACTTTTTTATCAAAAATTGAGCTGTTAGTAGGGATTTTAATGGCAAAAATAATAGTATCATTGGAAAATTTGGCTACCCCTAATCTAATATTCATTAATTTTTAAAAGTCGATGTCGTAGCTAATAATTTCATCATTACTTAAAATATTTGGATGAAGTATATTTATTCTTGCTGACACAATGTTTTCTTGAATATGTTCAACTTGTTCTTTAACGAAATATATTTTAAGCATAAGATTAAAAAATAAAGAGTTCTAAATAATCTCGTTTTCGGTTTTTGAATATTATTTAATTTATCTACAATTTGTTTACGTTCTGATTCTAGTGATAATTTGATAGTTTCTAATGTTTTATTGAAGTGGTTATTAATTTTAATTTGTTTGTTAGAGTTTTCTATTAAGTTATGATTATTTTCTTCGATAATTTTAAGGTGATTTTCAATACTTTGCCTATCTTCGTCATCCGAATAACCATTTAGTTGCAGAGCCTACAAAATTTATAAGTCCTCTTTTAGAGCTATGAGGAATTATTGTTTTTATTTTATTCCTAAGGTTTTCTAACTTTTGTAATGCAAATATTTTATTGCTTTCTAATCTTAGAGAAGAAGCTATTGTTTCTAAATTATCGACCAACTTTAAAATTTCAGATGGGTACACAATATGAAGGATTATTATGTCAAAATTACTTACAATTGCTATTTCGTCGACCTTAATTTCGACATATCCCATTTCAGATTTCAATTGTTCCACTATCATTGTTGATGATGTTATTGGAAGTATCCGAAGAATTATTCTCCAGAGTAGTATACTTTTGATCTGAAAATTTGAATGGTCTTTTAATGTTGTTTTCATGAATATTTTGTAAAGGATATTTTCGAAATTTTGGTTGCTCTTTATGTCTAAGGCTAGCATAATTTTTTATAAATCCTAATTGTCTAGTTTCTGTATAATTTTCTCTTGATTTATTTAATTTTGTAATTTTTTTGTTTTCATGTTTATTATTCTATTTTTAATAATTTTTTTTGTCTATTTTGTTATTTTGTACTTCGAATGGAGTAGCTTTAATTGTCGAATGGTAAGTACTATTGTAATATTGTATAGCTTTAAGAATTTGATCTTTTATTGGGATTTTGTTTTCAATATTCAATACTCTAATTTTTTCTGTTAGCGTATTATTCAATCTTTCTATGTCTGCATTTTCTGTATGGTTGTTAGGCTTTACGAAATGAACTATTATTCTCTCATCTTTGCAAAACTATCTAGTATGGTTTGAACTTTGTCACATATTTTAATTAATACATAAATAGACCTCTTATTGAACGGTTATTTTCGAATACTTTTATTTTCCGCATTCAGATTTCTAATTCTTAACAAATTTTTAAGAAAAAAAAAAATTTGATTTAAATGAAAAAAGTGGAATATTATTGAATTTGTAGTGCATAAATAATATATGTACTTTATGTATAGGTATTATCTATAAATTTTAAAAATCTACCCTTAAATTTTATTCTTAAAAAAATTTCAAAAATTCAAACATATTATGTACTTGTTTTTTACTGGTTTACAATTCAATTCAATTTTTAAAATAAAAATCATCATTTCATATTATATTAAATCATTTTTCATATTAAATTATTTATATGTATGTATGTACCTACCTCAATGGAAGCGACGAATTTTTATCAGAATAATTACGAATACTCATTCCAATAATAGCAAATTTTTATATACAATGCACACATTTTTTAGTTTTTATCTTTACAAATTGTACTTTCATATACAATTTGTTTGTAACTCAAAAAATCTCATACAATTTTCAATGTACATCATATACGTAATACATACTTACATAATGTTATATTCACATTTATTCTTTACACAAAACAGAAAAAAACAAAAAAAGAAACATAACAAAACAAAAAATATGTATTAAATACTTAAAATTACATAGCTACATATATAAATACATAACTATACTATTCATATCAAACTACATGTATAGCAATAGTGTATATTGTGTATATTGCAACATTAAAAACAAAATAAAACAAAAAATACGTATAGCCATAGACTATAGATACCTAACACTGTAGCTATATAAATACATTTTTATATCATTCATATTTAAATTTCAAACTATATGTATAGCAATAGCATATATTGTATAGAAACATAAACTTCGGAAAAAAAAGAAAACAGGAGGAAACCAAAGGCTCATTTCGCCAAAAATATAATTTATTCTTTGCAATATATAAGGTATACAATTTATATCGATACCTTATATATACTATTTATATCAATAGATATACAATTTATATCTTTGCAATTTGCAATATTCTTTGCAAGGTATAAAAAAAAACGTTTAAGATTTTTTGGATATTTTTTTTTTATTTAAGTAATTTGAGTTTTGAAATACCGTAATTTAAGTCAGACTTTGTGTGTTATATTAAAATAATAAAAAGAATGAAAACGAGAAGTATTAGAATTACAACAAACGAAATGTTTCACGTGGTGATGTTTGTTAAATATTTCGTTTGTAATGTTTATTTTTATTTATATTAAAAATATAATATTTCATGTGGTGATTTTATTTATTATATTGGTTATTTAGTTATATTGGAAGAGGATATATGACTCCCCCTCCTTAAGCTCCTCCTGGACATCATTTTTCTTGATATGAATGGTAAATAGTTAATATTTAATTCTGGTTTGCCTTCTTGAATTTTCAATTTAATGCTTTTTGATTTCCTTTGGTTTACAAAGTATAAAATTAGTACAATTAATGCTATAATAAGTAAAATTAAAATTAGTGTATAAAAAATTTTGTTATTATTTTTATATGATATTTTTATTTCTTCAATTTGTTTTATGTTTTCAATTTGTTTTAAATGAACCTCTTTTAAGTTTGCTTTTAATTCTACATTTTCTATATTTAAATAGTTTGGTAACATGATAATGTTCAAATATATAATTTTCTTTATTTGTAACTACAATATTTAATTCAACAGTGCAATTAATAAATGAAATTAGATAGTTTTTGTTTAGTATATAAGTTATATTATTAGCAGAGGTTTCTAACATTAACTTTTCTGCGTTTTTTACAATATAGTGTTGGAAGATATTTCAATAATTTTTAAATTTTTTTCAATTTCTTTACTACATTTATTAACACTAGAATTAACTAGATTTTGAATACATTCATCAGCATTTTCTAGATTTTCTACATACTTATTATTTTCATCAATAAACGTTTTATTTTTGTGTGTAATAAAATTCGAATTAATTAGAGAAATTTCTTCAAATTTGTCATTTTAGGTATTTTAGGTATTTGTAAAATTTTAATTTTTTGTGCTAATTGCTCAGATAAATTTGGGATTGAGATACGAAAATTAGTTTCTCATCCTTTTGAAAAATTGAAGTTAAGAAGGTTTTCAGTAAGCATTCTGTCTTTAGATATTTGTTTCTGAAGAGTGTTTAAATTATTTTCTAAATCGTTGTTAATTTTAATTTGTTGATTGATTGCTGTTATGGAATTATGGTTATTAAGGTCTACCTGGCGAAGATGGGATTCGATTTCGGCTCGATCATTATTATCCATAGTGCCGAATAACCATTTCAATGTGGAACCTCCAAAGTTAATCAAACCTCGTTTTTTTCTGTGTACAATAAGTGTCCTTATGTTATGACTTGTTTTATTTATTTGAGTTTTTCATTGTTTATTAATAGTTAGGTTTTCAGGACTTTTGAAAAACGTGTTAGTAGATTGTTCGATTTTTGCTAGAATCTCTTGTGAATCATTTGTGGCTATGACGTGAAGTATTTTTGTGTAATTTTGTATTAGAGGAGTTTCGTGTAATAGAATGATTTGAAACCCTCCTTGAGTTTCTAGTTTTTGTAACCGGAATATTGCTTGTGTAAACTTTATAAGAATGAGGAAAAATGTTATAATAAAAAATCTAGATATGTGAGTTTGTATTTGAGGTTTGAACATTTGATGTTGTTTTTTGACCTGAAATGAATTTAAATTTCCGTTTAATTAGAAAGGGTGAATATTACGATTATTATTACCTATTAATTTATTTGCTTCCAGTCGGCTTTCAATTTGTACGTATCTTGGATTAGTTTTATATCTTTCTGCGTCAGAATTTTTAACGAAAACTTCACCTGAGTTTCTTGGTTCAAAATCATTTCGACTTTGGTTTAGTTTGTTTATGTTAATTACTTTTTTTTTTTGAATTAAATTTCTAATTTGTTCTAAGTTTGAGATTTTACCATTAAGGAAATTAAGTGGTCTAACTTCGGTTGTCGGTTGGATTGAGTGACTATATTTTTCCACTGCGAGAAAAAATTTATGTATTGTATTTAGTTTACATTTCTGTGTTTCGAATATTCTAAGATGCTCATTAAGAGTACCGTAAGCTCTTTCGATATCAGAGTTACCTGTGTGGGACCTAGGTGAAGTGAAATGAACTTGAATATTTTCTTCCCTGCAAAAATCTCTTATATTAAGGTTTTTAAATTCGTTGTCTAGTACAAGTTTATTAGGTTCGCCTAATATAGCGGATCTAGTTCTAAAAAGAATTATAATAGTTAAAACGTTTCTGTCAGGTAAATGTTGAATCATTAAATGCTTTGAAAATTTGTCGAAAGTTGTCAAAAACGTCATATATTCATGCCTATCATTCAAAACGCAAACGCAATTTCGGCAGGGAAATACGTAAATTTTTCCTCAAAAGCTATCATTGAAAACGTTGCGGATAATTGCGGAGCGGTAAATTTTTTGAGGTATCCTTCAAAACGTATTCTAATCGCGGAACATACATTTATATGAAAATTTTAACATTTTCTAACCGTAGTAATTTTATTGCGGATTCATACATTTTAGTACTACTTTTTTTCAGTATTGCTGAGTTTAGGTTCAATTTAAAAAAAATACCTACCTTCTATAAAAAATACTTACTTTTATTTTTCGCGATAATCCAGTTGATGTTTTTGTTATGAAATGAAATAAAGGATTTTCATTGTTTTTTAATTTTTTATTTTTCAATTTTAATTTGAATTTGACACAAAACTGATTTAAATTTTAAGATATGCGGTTAAGTTTTTTGGCAGTTTCAAATGTCAAATATCTTTACCGTCACGAATTTGATTTACGTTTTGAAGCATAGGAAAATTATTACGGCGGGAATAGATGCGGATATGATTTATTCCCGCCGAAATTACATTTGCGTTTTCTGTAATAGGCATTAGTTCGTAGGGAGTCGCTTATTTGGAGTTTAGTTTGAATTGGATGGCAATCATATTTTGCTTTATTGCATATATTGCAATTGTTTATAAATTTATGAATTATTTCTTTTATTTTTTGAAAAAACTATTTTTTCCGAATTTCATTGAAATTTTCAATTATACGTCGGTGATTTGAGTCGTTATGAATTTTTTCTATTATTTCGATTATTTTGCTTTCGTTTGGAATGTTTTTCGCTTGAATGGAGCATTTATAAAATTGTATATTATTCCCAAACAGTTCAATTAATTTTTGTTGTATTATATTTTTCGTCATTTAATTTTGAAAAATACCAATTTTTCATTTTTGTACAACACGACGTAATAGATCGTTCAAATAATTGTTGTCGTTCAATTAATTTTCTGTTATATATATTAGTTTATATTTGCCATATAATTTTTCTGTTTGAAACCCTTTTTCAGAGAAAGATGAATTTGTGTAAGGCATTTGTTAACAATATGGTCTACGATTGGAATGTGGAATGTGGATCCAAATCTTCGACACCACTATGAATTGTAGCCATATAACTGCTATTTTCGTTATTTACATTTTCTGATATTTCATTTTGGTTTATTTCTTGTTTATTTTATTTTATTTTTTTATTTATTATTAATTTCAGAAAATTTACATAACAACAATTGTGTATAAGAAATTAAATTCTAAACTAAATTTAAATACTAAAAACTAAAAGTTTATAAATCACATTACAATTTTTTTTTTTTTCTTGAACAATAGTTCATTTCTAAAGCTTTTTAATTATTTTTTAAGTCTATGTTTAAATTCATGTAAGTTTTGGCTGCGTTTAGTTGGATAGGTAGAGTGTTGAACATCTTTATTGGGCTGCATTTTAATCCTTGTAGTTTCTTAGTTGTAGTTGCTTTAGGTACCTCAAGATGTCCTCTGTATCTAGTGTTGTAGTTGTGCTCGTTATCTCTTGTTATAATTGTTAATGAAGATTTCATTTTCTTGTTTATTATTTTATACACACATTTTCATTTTTCGAAGTATATTAACTGGTTTACATCGAGTTCATATGTAGTTACATACAATTCCTTTGTTTTAACGATTTTTTCATGATCATACCCATTTGAATGACATGTTATTTTGTACTGTTACTATCCATATATTGTAACGAATTTTTGACAAGATGTATCCGTTGTAAATTAATTTTGCGGCTTTGAACACCGCCTGCTCTTTTGATTGTCATTATGATCGGTATTATGCTTTTTTTAATTGTTTAATATGTTTATCCCATTTAAGATTTTCATCTATAGGCATTCCGAGATATTTCACATGTTGAACTCGTTCTACTGTGACCCCTCTTGCTTTTATTGTAATTTCATGATATCTTTTTCTAGGTGATTTAAATACAATATAATACGTCTTTTTAGGATTCATACAGAGACCATTACCGTCCAGCCAATTACCGTATACTTCCATATCTTTATTTAGGTTATTTTCGAGTTGGTTTAAAGTTTTAGCCTTACATACAAAGTTTGTGTCTTCTGCATAAATTGTATACTTTGATACCAGGTTAAACTTTGAAAGATTCATTACATATCATAAATAAAGAAGTGGGCCCAGTAACGATTCTTGTGGAACTCCAGTGTTAATCACTAGTTCAGAGCCTACAGTGTTTTCAATTCGCACACAATGAGTTCTATTTGACAAATGGTTTTAAATAAGCTATTTGCTATACCTCTAATTCCCAAGTCTTCAAGAAAATCTAGTAGCTTGCCATGATTGACAACTTAAAAAATTTGGTCTATTGTAATCGACACAGCAGAATCTGTACAACTTCCTTCTATAGATCCATATTGATTAGAATCGAAGCCAATAGTTTGCTTAATAAATGACCTTATTCTTGTATCGATAGCTCTTTCATAGATTTTACTGATTGAATTTAACAGCGATATAGGCTTATAATTTCCACAATCCGTTTTTTGTCCACCTTTGTGAATTGGCACAATTACGGCCTGTTTTAAGCACTTTGGATAAATTCCATTTGCAAGGTATGAGTTTACCATTTTATATAGAATATTCTTGATAATATGTTTCAATTCTTGTAGATCTTTTACAGTAATTTTATCAGCCCCTCGAGCTGAATTTGTATGAAGATTTATAACAATTGTAACAATTTCAAGTTCTGTCACTGGCATTAAATATACTGATCTTAGATTTATGGAATTGCGCATTGTACTCTATCACTCTATCACGCAATTTATGATAGTCTGTTCTTGTTAAAGCTTTAAATAAGGTTTTAATGAACTTTTTATCAGTTAAATACGCACTAGGTCACTCTTATGATCAGATATTTCATTATCTTCAATTTTATATGAATTTTATGTTGATCCTCTATATTTGATATAATATGATCAATTAACGTATTAGTTGTAGCTGTTTGTCTTGTACTATATGTTTTATTTATGATTTAATAGCCGGAAATATTTAACATATCTACATATTATTTAATAACAGTGTTTGTTTTTTCAAATAGATTTGCATCAGCAAAAACAATACAAAGTGTGAGAATCGATCTACCTTATTTATGTCGATTCTGCTGATAAAATGAGCAACTTTGTTTTCTTTTCCCTTTAAATACTCTACATCGAACTCATATTAATTTATCCTGGTTTCCCATCGTTGTAATTTGGAATTAGGTTCTTCAAGTGGATGTAGCCAGGTAAGCGGCTGATGATCAGTTCTAATAGTAAATTTAGTGCCATATAAATATGGGCGAAAATATTTGGTTGCCCAAATGATTAAGAGAAGTTTTTTTTCTATCGCAGAATAACGAGTTTCATGCGCTTTAAGAGTTCGACTAGCAAAGCAAATTGGGTGTTCATCTTGTGATAAGACGACACCAATTCCGAAGTTTGAAGCATCCGTTGTTAAAACAAATTGTTTTTTAAAATCTGGATACTTTAAAGTTGGATAATTCATTATCAGTTCTTTTAATTTATCAAAAGACAAAATGTAATTTTGGTCATTAATATCGATTATTATTATAAACTTTTGGTAGTACCCTGTGATATCAAGGAAACTTTTTAGCTGTTTTCTTGTTGTTGGTAGTTTGAGTTCTTTGATTACTTTAACATTATTGTCATTAGGCTTTATGGCATTGGGATTTATGGCTTTATGGCATTTTTAGATTGTAATGTCTAAGTCGTTTAAGGATAATATTAGTTGCTTCTAAATGTTCCTGTAAAGAAGTTGAGAAAATTAATATGTCGTCGAGGTAAACGTAAATTTTATTTATTAAATCTCTTAAAACGTGGTTCATGACCAGTTGAAAAGAGGCAGGAGCATTTTTAAGTGCTCTACCCAACTTGTCAAAAAGGGAGTCCATGTTTGGGATAGGAAACTTGTCGTCCGTGGTAATTTCGTTTAATTTTCTACAATTCTCCACTTAGGTTTACCCGAGTTATCTATTTTATTTGGAACAACCCAAATTGGAGAATTATAGGGAGAATTATTTGGTTGGACTATACCTACCATGCGTGAGCATTTCTTTTACTTGTTTTTCTACTGCTATTTCGTGAATTTTAAGAAAAAGAATTGTTTTCGAATAAATTGGTCGTGAATGTTCAATTATAATTTTGTGTTTCACTTCGGTTATATGGGTTAGACTATCTCCCTCCCTGTAAAACAAATCATTATTTTTTGATAAAATTTTTTTTAAAATTTTACACTCTTCCGTGCTCATATGTTCAGTTTGTAAATTTTGGAAAATATCAGGATGGTTTATATTCAAAATTTCCAACTGAAAAGTTTCATTATATGGGCAAGAATTTTTAAATTTAGTTTTAACGCCATTAACTTCGATTGTACTTTCTAGTAAATCGATTTTAGCACCAATCGGTGTAAGCACATTTTGCCCTAAGATCGCATCAAAGTTTTTATTATTTAAATTGTAAACTTTCCAACTCATCGTTGTATTTTCATTAAATTCGGAAGGAGTTTTCGTGATAATTTCACGTTCTATATTTTTGCCTCTCATTAGGGTTGTTAAACAAATGGGTATTTTTAATTTTGATTGCCTTTCCATTGGAAAATTATTTGGTTTAAGTACTGACGTAGCAGCACCAGTATGTATAAGACAATTAATTTTTATATTGTCGATAGTAAGTTCTGCTATGGGAGGAGGGAGGTTGTTGGAGGCGAAGTTTGAAAATTTTCTATATGATATGAATTTTCTGTATTATTACTACGGTTTGAATTATTATTGCAGTTTGTAGTGTTATGGTCGGCGTCCATTGATTCGTAACTGTTATTGTTATTTTGCCACCTAGTATTACTAAAATTTGTATTTCTAGTATTTTGACTATTGTTTGAAAAAAAAATTCTAATATTTTGGCTATTACTATTGTTATTATTATTGTTAAAAAATTGGTTGCCATAACCATTTTGATTATAATTGTTTTGTCTTTCATTGTTATTGTTACAGCGAAAGTTATTGTTATTAGTGATATTATTATTATTACTACTATTCGGACCGCGATTGTAATTATTAATTTGTCAATTTCTATTTAAACGGTTTGGCCTAAAATTTGAATTGAAATTATCATTACGACCAACCGTGATCCCCGTTTGCAACAATTCGTTATAGGCTTCTTCTAAACATTTAACATTTTTTGTTCTTGAATAAATAGAGTCATTCCTATTTATTTTAGAAAGGAATTTCTCTAAAATACTAATTTCATTACACGTAGGCTTATAGTCATTTGGTTTTAATTAATCTAATTGATACTTATAAAACTTAGGCCATTATAAAGTTGATTTACCGATCGAAATTGTGTTTTTTCTGCCTCTTTTTTTAACTGAAGATATGTTTCTTGTACGCCAAACGATTTTATTAGTTGTTCTTTTATCTGGTCTCATGTAGTAGCCTCGTTTAATCTCCTGGTGGACACGGCAGCTTTGCCCTGAATATTTCCCCAAGAATATTCTCGTTACATATTTACGTTGATCTACATCAGTTAGCATTCCTGCCAGCGACTCCACTTCGCTAATAAAACTAAATACTTCATAGTATCCGGTCTCAGCAAATTCTGGAGCAGCTCTGGCTTCCATTACAATGTCACTTAAGGTAAGGCCTGTTAGTGCCATAATTTGATTATTTATTTGTATTCTTAACGCTTGAAATACCAATGCAATTCTGTCTATCTCAAAACTACTCATATATTTAAAAAAACGTTTTTTTTCTTCTAATACCGATCAATACTTGAAAATAACACTATTTTTTTTTATAATAATGTTATTTTTTTAAATAGTGTATGACAAAAATAGAAATTATTTATGAAGTTCACTTTTTATTAATTTTTTTTTTTTTGAAAGTTTAACAGGTTTATATTTTGTTTGTCTTAAAAAAAAATATTTTTATGAATTGTTTTTAAATTAATTTCTGCATTTTATTTCCGATTTATTATTTTTTTAAATAATTTTTTTTTTTTCATTTTTAAAAAATTTTTTAATAAAATAATACTATATTTAAAACAGTTAAATAAAATAAAAATTGATGTTTTTTTTACAAAAATGTTTTATTGTATAAATAATACAATTAACTTATAACGTTACTTTTTTTTTATTTTATTTGAAGAAAATGTTTATTTAATACAAAAATTAGATATTATGACTTTTCAATTTAAAATAAAACTTAACACTGAAATTTCTAAAGAAAGGAAAAATTAACCAACGCTTCAATTTTTCCTAATTTCTAAAAAAAAATATATATAATAAAAAAACTTAAATTCTAAAAAATAATTACTGACAAATTTATTTATTTCAAAGAAAATTATATCAACTGTCAAAGTATAATGACGCGCTTTTTTTCTTTGCTCTAAATTCTTATTTTTTTTAATTTTTATTTTTAAAATTTATTTTTTTAAAAAAATAATTGGTAAAGAAATGGCGAAAATATGTACCACCTGTGCACGAAATATTACTGGAAATTCCAAAGGAGTTCAGTGTAGTGGAAAATGTCACAGATTTTTCCACAATAAGTGTGCATCAGTGTCGAAGGAACTATTTGAAGCCGTTAAACCAGGAAGTGCAACATGGAAATGCTATGAGTGTATCATCTACTGGTAATGATACTTTAATAATTGAAGATAATGATGATGAAGATACTGATTCATCTCCTCAAACCAATTTTCATGTCAACTTAACAGAAATTGATATAAATGGATGCACTTTGCAAAGTCTAGCTTTGTATATGAAAACGCTGATTACTGTAGTACTTGAGATTCAAAAATCCCAAAATTACCTCTCAGCAGTAGTGGATGCTACATAAAATCAATTAAAAGACTTTGTAAAGTATAATAAACAAATGTTGGAAGAAAATAAAAAGCTAAAAGAGGAAATAAAGCTCATTGAGGATAGAACAATTGAACTGGGAAGCATCATAAATAAATTCCAATACCAATTAGATGAAACATATAGTACTTTCTGGTCTACCTACGAATATCGAGAATCCAGTGGATACTGTACACACGATATTTAACAAAATCCAAGCTAGCATTCGTAAGGAGAACATCATAAGAGTATCTAGTTTAAAAAAGTATTCCAAAAATAATAAAAACGAGGAAGAATACAGTTGCCTTTGTCAACTCTTAGATACCCGTACGAACCGTTAGTATGTTCACAGCCTGTCACTCTGCTTACAATATTATTTTTTTAATATTTTAGTATTTTAAAATAATTTGGGTGAATTTTATAATTTCTAGAACTATGGGTTGTACATATATTCAAACTATATGTTTATATGTACATTCTTCAAAAGCAGATTCTAACCTTCCACATAACGATTATCAATCCAAAACTTTTTCAAATATTCTATAGTACCATTTAATACTAAGCGCTAAATGTATATTAAATTTAATAAGTACAAAACAGTAAATATAATTTTAAATATTATATTATATTATGTTTAAATAATCCATTGACAGAATAATTTCTTATAAGTACAATAAAATACACATATGTATGTAAATACGGCGCTATATAATATACATATATACTCTTATCATTCATTCACTAGTGACATATACGATATGTAAATAAACATGATATTATATAAGTATGTATATATATCAATATCATATAAATAAAAATTCTTCAAGCAACCGTTATGTTGTTTATTTATTTACATTTGTTTGTACTAGGCATTATATCCTCAACAATTTCAAATTATCGAGTAAAACAAATGCAAACGAGGAAGAATACAGTTGCCTTTGTCAACTCTTAGATACCCGTACGAACCGTTAGTATGTTCACAGCCTGTCATTCTGCTCACAATATTATTTTTTTAATATTTTAGTATTTTAAAATAATTTGGGTGAATTTTATAATTTCTAGAACTATGGGTTGTACATATATTCAAACTATATGTTTATATGTACATTCTTCAAAAGTAGATTCTAACCTTTCACATAACGATTATCAATCCAAAACTTTTTCAAATATTCTATAGTACCATTTAATACTAAGCGGTAATTGTATATTAAATTTACTTAGTACAAAATAGTAAATATAATTTTAAATATTATATTATATTATATTTAAATATTCCATTGACAGAATAATTTCTTATAAGTATAATAAAATACATATATGTATGTAAATACGGCGCTATATAATATACATCTATACTCTTATCATTCATTCACTAGTGACATGTACGATATGTAAATAAACATGATATTATATAAGTATGTGTGTATATCAATATCATATAAATAATAATAAAAATTCTTCAAGCAACCGTTATGTTGTTTATTTATTTACAATTTTTTGTACTACGCATTATATCCTCAACAATTTCAAATTATCGAGTAAAACAAATGCAAAAAATTTGTTGAACAAATTTGTTAGAAAATTTTAAAAAATCAAGTAACACTTTCGTCAATTATAAAGTAACCCTACATTATTAAAAAAAGTTGTTAACAGAAATAAGAGTATAATGTTGAAGCTTTAATTTTTGTGTATTACTTTAAAATAATTTTAACAGGTGTTCAAGTTACAGGTGTTTCAAAATAGGAAATTTTCAGTTTTTTGACCCCTTACAGCTCCTAAACGGAGGGTGATACAAAAAAAATTTCTGAAATGACTCATACTTATTTTCAAAGATCTACCTTCTATCAAAATTTCAAGTTTCCAACTTAAACCGTTTAGAAGATAGAAGGGTTAAAGGATTTTGCAAAATTTGAGTTTCGCATAACGGTAAATTAAGAAACCGTATGCCAAAAATATATATTTATTGTATATATACTTTTAAAGCTAATGAAAGTAGTAATCGTTTGGTGTTTTCAAAATGAAGATATACCTTATACAACTTGTGCTATAACAATTTAAATATAGAGCTTTTTTGAACCTTTGGGGAGCTGTAGCTCCGTAACGGGTGGGGCTACAAAAAAAAGTTATAAAAAATAAAATTAATATTTTTGTGAGATCTATCAGCAGTTAAAATTTCATAGCTCTATTTCAAAAAAAATGTGGGGATCTACAAGTTAGGTGTTCGAGAGCTACCCTAAATGTTGGTCCAAACTCAACCAAAAAAAATAGGGAACCTACAAATTACTCCTAAAATATTTTGTGTAAATTTCAAGATTCTAGCTTTCTTAGTTTTTGAGTTAGCGTGCTGACGGACGGACGGACGGACGGACATGGCTCAAACGTCTTAGAATTTTTTTCTGATCCGATCCATACCTTTGTAGGTATATCTAGCTCGCTTATTTCGAGGTGTTACAAACGGAGAAGTAATTTTATTATACCCGATCCTATCGTACGGGTATAAAAATTTGTGGAAGAAATTTGTTAGAAAATTTGAAAAAAATCAAGTAACACTTTCGTCAATTACAAAGTAACCCTGTATTATTAAAAAAAGTTGTTAACAGAAATGAGAGTATAATGTTGTAGCTTGAATTTTTGTGTATTACTTCAAAAAAATTTTAACAGGTGTTCAAGTTACAGGTGTTTCAAAATAGGAAATTTTCAGTTTTTTGACCCCTTACAGCTCCTAAACGGAGGGTGATACAAAAAAAATTTCTGAAATGACTCATACTTATTTTTAAAGATCTAACTTCTGTCAAAACTTCAAGTTTCCAACTTAAACCGTTTAGAAGATAGAAGGGTTAAAGGATTTTGCAAAATTTGAGTTTTTCATAACGGTAAATTAAGACACCATATTCTACAAATATATATGTATTGTATATATACTTTTAAAACTAATAAAAGCAGTAATCGTTTGGCGTTTTCAAAATGAAGATATACCTTATACAACTTGTGCTATAACAATTTAAATATAGAGCTTTTTTGAACCTTTGGGGAGCTGTAGCTCCGTAACGGGTGGGGCTACAAAAAAAAGTTATAAAAAATAAAATTAATATTTTTGTGAGATCTATCAGCAGTTAAAATTTCATAGCTCTATTTCAAAAAAAATGTCGAGGTCTAAAAGTTAGGTGTTCGAGAGCTATCCTAAGTTTTGGTCCAAACTCAACCAAAAAAAATAGGGAACCTACAAATTACTCCCAGAATATTTTGTGTAAATTTCAAGATTCTAGCTTTCTTAGTTTTTGAGTTAGCGTGCTGACGGACGGACGGACGGACGGACATGGCTCAAACGTCTTAGAATTTTTTTCTGATCCGATCCATACCTTTGTAGGTATATCAAGCTCGCTTATTTCGAGGTGTTACAAACGGAGGAGTAATTTTATTATACCCGATCCTATTGTACGGGTATAATGAAGAAAATGCTCTATACTTGATCGAGTTAAAATCTGATAAAGATAAAGATGAAGTTATGGTGAAGAAATCCAGCTACAAAAATCTTTTCACAGCAGATGTAGGCTTGGAGAAACATGGAAACAAAAAAATATTTTTTCGACACCATCTTACTTCCATGCAATCCAAATTATACTATGAGGCTAAGCAGATTAAAATATCAGAAAAATTTAAATTCCTGTGGATCAAAAATAATAAAATCTTCATGTGGAAAACGGACAACTCCAAAGTATTTAGAAATGAAAATTTATGCGATATCAGTTTTATTAAAACAAACTACTGCAAATAGTTGTAATGTACTACATAAAATAACCATTTCAAAATTTTTTACATTTAAAAAAAAAAAACTTTTATTTTATTTATATTATTAAATTGTGTCTAAAATTATTTATAAATTTACACTTTTTAATATTTTTTGTAACAATTCTAACTTTTAACATAACCTATAACACTACTTTTGGAAATTCTTACATTCATAAATCAAATTTAATTTTTTTTTCTCATTTAATCTTGAACAATTTGTTAATTAAATCAACAACAACAATTAACTTAATATGTTTCAATATAATTCATCAAGTATTAATTTATTTCTCTTTGGTATCTACTTTATATACCCGTACGATAGGATCGGGTATAATAAAATTACTCCTCCGTTTGTAACACCTCGAAATAAGCGAGCTAGATATACCTTCAAAGGTATGGATCGGATCAGAAAAAAATTCTGAGTCGATTAAGCCATGTCCGTCCGTCCGTCAGCACGCTAACTCAAAAACTAAGAAAGATAGAATCTTGAAATTTACACAAAATATTCTAGGAGCAATTTGTAGGTTCCCCATTTTTTTGGTTGAGTTCCGACTAAAACTTCGGGTAGCTCCCGAACAACTTTTAGATCTCCACAATTTTTTTGAAATAGAGCCATGAAATTTTAACTGCTGATAGATATCATAAAAATATTAATTTTATTTTAATATTAATTTTTCTGTAGTCCCACCCGTTAAGGAGCTTACAGCTCCCCAAAGCCCCCAAAAATCTCTAGATTTAAATAGTTATAACACAAGTTCTATAAAATATATCTTCAATCTGAAAATTCCAAACGATAAGTGCTATTATGAGCTTTATAAACATGTACGGTGTCTTAATTTACGGTTATAAAAAACTGAATTATTGCAAAATCCTTTACCCCTTCTATCTTTTAAATGGTTTAAGTTGGGAACTTGAAATTTTGACAGAAGTTAGATCTTTGAAAATAAGTATGAGTCATTTTAAAAAATTTTTTGTATCACCCCACGTTTAGGAGGGTCAAAAACTGAAAATTTCCTATTTTTAAACACCTGTAACTTGAACACCTGTTAAAATTTTTTGAAGTAGTAAATAAAAATTAAAGCTTCAACATTATACTCTTATTCCTGTTAACAACTTTTTTTAATAATATAGGGTTACTTTATAATTGACGAAAGTGTTACTTGATTTTTTCAAATTTTCTAACAAATTTCTTTAACGAATTTTTTGCATTTTGTTTTACTCGATAATTTGAAATTGTTGAAGATATAATGCGTAGTACAAAAAATGTAAATAAATAAACAACATAACGGTTGCTTGAAGAATTTTTATTTGTATGATATTGATATACATACATACTTATATAATATCATGTTTATTTACATATCGTATATGTCGCTGATGAATAAAAGATAAGAGTATAGATGTATATTATATAGCGCAGGGGTGGCTCTACCATATAGGCAGCCTAGGCGGTCGCCTAGGGCGCTAAACTGTGGAGGGCGCCAAAATACGAGAGAAAAAATAAAAAGATATTTTATTTAGTTATAAGATTTTTTATAAACTGTTGAGGGCGCCAAAAAATTTGAAGAGAAAAATAAAAGCTACTTTTTTAAAAATTATACATAAAAACAAAATATTCAAATTTTGAAATTTTTAATTGAAATTGAGTAAGTATTTCTTAGGCGGCCATGACTTTTCACAGAATTTTAAATTTTCTGAAAATTTATACAGTATTATTTATTCGCAAAAAATTATAGTGGCATTTGGTATAGTGTTTTTGTTAAGAACAAATTTATTTGAAAACATTTTTCACAATTTAAAAAAAAATAACATAAGTAAAAAGTGTAACATAAGTAAAAAAAGTTTAAAAGTGTAATATAAGTAATTTCATAATTTAAATACTATTCTATTTTATACTTTTATTTTGCGTACTGAGGTAAGAAACACATTAGGTTATATATCTAGATGTAATAGTCTCTAGTAAAAACTAACAAAAATAATTAATAATTTTTTATTACGTAGGGACATGGAAGGAAACAAAAAGAAAAAGCTATCAGGTTATGAAAATCGAAAAAGAAAAGTTGAAAAGGAAAGAGAAAATGTGAAACAAAGCGGGAGCCTTTTAAAATATATTTCAAAAAATAAGGAAGGCGATGCGAATTCCTCCAGCTCCAGTTTGACCGAAAGCAGTACAATTATTGTCAACCCGGAAGAAAATGTTTGTATAATAGAGAATCAGGAATCTGTTATGGAACTAGATGCGATAGATTCAGAACTTGTGAATCAAAATGATGTTTGTGAAGAAAATTTAACATTAGAGTACGATTACAAGGATCCTGGAACATGGCCTATCAAATGCACCAATAAAGTACGTGATATCATAGTCCAAAATTGGTCACAAAACATACATGACATTTCATACCCAAGTGATTCTAATAATCGAAAATTTTCAAATTATCACTACAAAAGAAGGCTTATTAATGGTGAAGTAATTCATAGGAATTGGTTACAATATTCACTTCTTAAGGATTCATTGTTTTGTTTTTGCTGCAAACTGTTCGAAAATGAAAATAAAAAATCTTCGTCTATTACTGAATATGGTTGCAAGGACTGGAAAAATATATCTGCGATACTTTTATTACATGAGAAAAATCCAAAACATTTAGAATGTTTTCAGGTATGGAAAGAACTGGAGTTGCGTCTAAAAACAGGCACAACTATTGACGATGATAATTTGCGACTTATTAAACAACAAGAAAATTATTGGCAAGGAGTATTAGTACGTTTGATCTCTTTAGTTCGGGTTCTAGGTCAACAAAATTTAGCACTACGTGGTACTGGTAGCAGCGGAGAAAAACTGTTTACTCGTGGCAACGGAAACTTTTTAAAATTTGTTGAATATCTTGCAATGTTTGATCCGCTCATGAGAGAGCACTTGTGTAAGGTTACCGCTAATGAAATACATAATCACTATTTAGGGAAAAATATTCAAAATGAAATGATTCAACTTCTAGCAAATGCAATTAAGAAAAAAATTATTGATAGTGCTCATTTTGCAAAATATTTTTCAATAATTTTAGATTGTACTCCAGATGTCAGTCATATCGAGCAAATGACGATGATCATTCGGTTTGTAGATGTAAATAAATTATTAGATAACGTCAAAGTTGAAGTCATCATTAAGGAACATTTTTTGGGTTTCGTACCGTTAAAATCCACGACAGGTCAGTATATGACAGAAACTGTTTTAAAAGAGTTGAAAGATATGTCTTTGGATATTCAGCAGCTACGTGGACAAGGTTATGATAACGGAAGTAACATGAAAGGAAAGGAAAATGGAGTGCAGAAAAGAATATTGAACATCAATTCTAGAGCTTTTTTTGTGCCTTGCAATGCGCATTCATTAAATTTGGTAGTTAATGATGCTGCTAAGTGTTGCATTGAAGTAGTAAATTTTTTTGATGTCGTACAATGTATATATACGTTTTTCTCAGGCTCATCACGCAGATGGGATGTGTTGGTGCGTTATGTAAAGTCGCTGACTTTAAAACCATTAAGTAACACAAGATGGGAAAGCCGAATTGATGCTTTGAAGCCTCTTCGTTACGAACTAGGAAACATATATGATGCCCTTATAGATATTTCTGATGATAAAACTTTTATTGGCACTGCTGGGACAGCAGCACGTTCAGAAGCACAAGGATTATCCGTTAGAATTTCGAAATTTAAATTTGTTGTTCAACTTATAATATGGCATAAGATATTGTTTGAAATTAATATTACCAGCAAAATGCTACAAGAAAAAAATTTAAATATTCATTCTGCTATCCAACAATTACAGAATACGAAATTATTTTTAGAGAATTTAAGGAGTGATATCGGATTTGGCAATATGTTAGTAGATGCTTCTGAACTTGCGAAAGAAATTGACTTTCCAACGGATTTTGATGCAGAACCAGTTCGCATTCGATTAAAAAAGAAACAATTTTCATATGAAGGGCAAGATTCTTTCATCCAGAACCCTCAACAACGATTTAAAGTGAATTTTTACTTTGCAGTCCTTGATACTGCTATTAACTCCGTCAGTGATAGATTTGAGCAAATGCAAAATCTTGAGTCAATTTTTGGATTCATTTTTGACATTTACAGCCTACAAAATGTAACAACACAACACTTATATGCATCGTGTGCTAAGCTTGAGTCTGCATTAAGTCATGATGGCTCTAAAGATATCGAAGCAGTGGATTTGTGTAATGAGCTTCAATCTATTTCTACACGAATTGAACAGAGTTCGTCGCCGAAGGATGTCCTATATTTTATTTGTGAAAGAAAGTTGACAGATATTTATCCAAATATTTTTATCATCTTAAGAATCTTTTTAACGTTACCTGTTACTGTAGCAAGTGGTGAAAGAAGTTTTTCGAAACTAAAATTAATTAAAACTTATCTTCGCTCAAAAATGGCTCAAGAACGGCTTGTAGGCTTGGCAACACTATCAATTGAAGATGAGATAGCCCTAGACATTGATGTCGAAGATTGCGTTGCTGATTTCGCCAAACAAAAGGCGCGAAAAGTTAAATTGTTGTGAGTTATGTAAAAATGTAAGTTACAGTATGTTAAGTATTCTAATATACATTATATATTATTAACAAATGAATTCTAATTATTGTTATTATTTACATAGATAAAAATAACAAAGTTAAACGAAATTTAATCAGGAAAACGAGGTGGACAATCAAATAAGAAAAAAAAAATTGAAAAAAATATATATCATTTTAAATATTATACATACCATTTACTTTTTTAATAATAAATAATTATATCATTATATGTATTTATATCATTTTTAAACTCTATTTTTTTTACCCTAAATTCACTAAGAACAATTTCATGGAGCAAGGTTATTTTCTTTACATATCTGTTTTCATTGTTCATTGATAGAGAGGGCGCCACAAATAGATTGCCTAGGCGCGAGAAAAAAAAAATATTTTTGAGCCACCGCTGATATAGCGCCGTATTTACATACATATATGTATTTTATTGTACTTATAAGAAATTATTCTATGAATCGAAATATGTTAAAAGAAATATTGCAATGTATGGCGATATACTTATAACAATATAAATATACTATGTGCGCATTAATATAATATAATATTTAAAATTATATTTACTAGTTTGTACTAAATTTAATATACATTTACCACTTAGTATTAAATGGTACTATAGAATATTTGAAAAAGTTTTGGATTGATAATCGTTATGTGGAAGGTTAGAATCTGCTTTTGAAGAATGTATAAACATATAGTTTGAATATATGTACAACCCATAGTTCTAGAAATTATAAAATTCACCCAAATTATTTTAAAATACTAAAATATTAAAAAAATAATATTGTAATTAGAGTAACAGGCTGTGAACATACTAACGGTTCGTACGGGTATCTAAGAGTTGACAAAGGCAACTGTATTCTTCCTCGTTGCTCAATAATATTGACTACTAAATTGCATATAGATTTTTATTTATTTATTTATTTAATATTATTGCATATTATAAATAAACATATGATAATTTTTTGGCCGGTTGCCTTAAAGGCATGCGGGCCATCTTATATACTATATTATGTACTAAATATTAAAAGTATTATACACTAGATATTATAAATTTACTAAACTATATTATATTGAGTATTAAATATTAAAATATAATGATATTACAATTTTTTTTTATTTATATTTTCTCCCAAATTTGGTGGTGTTTTAGCAGTGCAATTACTTTACCGGAACTGACCTTGTCATTCTTTGCTAGAATGTCCATCAGTGACATTCTTTCATTTGCCCAAAAGATCGTTGTTTCACTACAGTCGGTAAATATTTGCTTGATGGTTAGCGTGTTGTTGCAGAAACGGCAGATTGGGGGTCTTCTCCGCTTAAGAGGTGTTTGTGGGTATTCTAACTCTGAATATCCTTATTGCTATATCTCGGTTTTCGATGTCTATTAAGCTTGATACATTTGCATTCGGACTGTGTAACTTTTTGAAAGATGTTGAGTTGTCCCATACTTGTTGCTTAATTTTTTGGATGTGCACTGCAATCTGCTTTTTGGCCATTGTATATGATCTAGGTATAATTAGTTTCGTTGGCCGAATTGTTGAAATTTTTGCGTTTTTGTCTGCTATTTCGTTTCCTTTGATTCCAACGTGGCCTGGAATCCAGCAGATTTGTACTTTGCCTTTACTTTTATTACTTTATTCCTTATCAGCGTTGTCGTTTGTGAGATATTGTTATTGTTTTTAATAGCTTTTACGACACTTAGGCAGTTCGTATATATTATGGATTGGTTGTTTCTTATTTGGACCTCTTTAATTGCTTCAAGCAGAGACACTTGTTCTGCCACATATACTGGACAATAGCTTGGTAGCATCACCGTTTTTATTACCGTATTGTGTTCGATTATGGATAAAGCGACTCCGTTTGTTCCTTTTGTGGCATTTGTGAATATTGGCACTAATGTTTTCGTTTGTTCTCTATGCTCTTGGTATTATTTCCTATATGTTTCTTCACTAGTTTCCGTTTTTTTCTTTTCACTTAAGTGGTCGTGCATCCATTGTCTCCAGTTTCCACAGGAGATTTGGTCTTCCTCTTTTCTATGTCGACAGGCGGATATATCTACAACTCCAAAGTATTTAGAAATGAAAATTTATGCGATATCAGTTTTATTAAAACAAAATACTGCAAATAGCTGTAATGTACTACATAAAATAACCATTTCAAAATTTTTTACATTTAAAAAAAAAAACTTTTATTTTATTTATATTATTAAATTGTGTCTAAAATTATTTATAAATTTACACTTTTTAATATTTTTTGTAACAATTCTAACTTTTAACATAACCTATAACACTACTTTTGGAAATTCTTACATTCATAAATCAAATTTAATTTTTTTTTCTCATTTAATCTTGAACAATTTGTTAATTAAATCAACAACAACAATTAACTTAATATGTTTCAATATAATTCATCAAGTATTAATTTATTTCTCTTTGGTATCTACTTTATATACCCGTACGATAGGATCGGGTATAATAAAATTACTCCTCCGTTTGTAACACCTCGAAATAAGCGAGCTAGATATACCTTCAAAGGTATGGATCGGATCAGAAAAAAATTCTGAGTCGATTAAGCCATGTCCGTCCGTCCGTCAGCACGCTAACTCAAAAACTAAGAAAGATAGAATCTTGAAATTTACACAAAATATTCTAGGAGCAATTTGTAGGTTCCCCATTTTTTTGGTTGAGTTCTGACCAAAACTTCGGGTAGCTCCCGAACAACTTTTAGATCTCCACAATTTTTTTGAAATAGAGCCATGAAATTTTAACTGCTGATAGATATCATAAAAATATTAATTTTATTTTAATATTAATTTTTCTGTAGTCCCACCCGTTAAGGAGCTACAGCTCCCCAAAGCCCCCAAAAATCTCTAGATTTAAATAGTTATAACACAAGTTCTATAAAATATATCTTCAATCTGAAAATTCCAAACGATAAGTGCTATTATGAGCTTTATAAACATGTACGGTGTCTTAATTTACGGTTATAAAAAACTGAATTATTGCAAAATCCTTTACCCCTTCTATCTTTTAAATGGTTTAAGTTGGGAACTTGAAATTTTGACAGAAGTTAGATCTTTGAAAATAAGTATGAGTCATTTTAAAAAATTTTTTGTATCACCCCACGTTTAGGAGGGTCAAAAACTGAAAATTTCCTATTTTTAAACACCTGTAACTTGAACACCTGTTAAAATTTTTTGAAGTAGTAAATAAAAATTAAAGCTTCAACATTATACTCTTATTCCTGTTAACAACTTTTTTTAATAATATAGGGTTACTTTATAATTGACGAAAGTGTTACTTGATTTTTTCAAATTTTCTAACAAATTTCTTTAACGAATTTTTTGCATTTTGTTTTACTCGATAATTTGAAATTGTTGAAGATATAATGCGTAGTACAAAAAATGTAAATAAATAAACAACATAACGGTTGCTTGAAGAATTTTTATTTGTATGATATTGATATACATACATACTTATATAATATCATGTTTATTTACATATCGTATATGTCGCTGATGAATAAAAGATAAGAGTATAGATGTATATTATATAGCGCCGTATTTACATACATATATGTATTTTATTGTACTTATAAGAAATTATTCTATGAATCGAAATATGTTAAAAGAAATATTGCAATGTATGGCGATATACTTATAACAATATAAATATACTATGTGCGCATTAATATAATATAATATTTAAAATTATATTTACTATTTTGTACTAAATTTAATATACATTTACCGCTTAGTATTAAATGGTACTATAGAATATTTGAAAAAGTTTTGGATTGATAATCGTTATGTGGAAGGTTAGAATCTGCTTTTGAAGAATGTACATATAAACATATAGTTTGAATATATGTACAACCCATAGTTCTAGAAATTATAAAATTCACCCAAATTATTTTAAAATACTAAAATATTAAAAAAAATAATATTGTAATTAGAGTAACAGGCTGTGAACATACTAACGGTTCGTACGGGTATCTAAGAGTTGACAAAGGCAACTGTATTCTTCCTCGTTGCTCAGTAATATTGACTACTAAATTGCATATAGATTTTTATTTATTTATTTATTTAATATTATTGCATATTATAAATAAACATATGATAATTTTTTGGCCGGTTGCCTTAAAGGCATGCGGGCCATCTTATATACTATATTATGTACTAAATATTAAAAGTATTATACACTAGATATTATAAATTTACTTAACTATATTATATTGAGTATTAAATATTAAAATATAATGATATTACAATTTTTTTTTATTTATATTTTCTCCCAAATTTGGTGGTGTTTTAGCAGTGCAATTACTTTACCGGAACTGACCTTGTCATTCTTTGCTAGAATGTCCATCAGTGACATTCTTTCATTTGCCCAAAAGATCGTTGTTTCACTACAGTCGGTAAATATTTGCTTGATGGTTAGCGTGTTGTTGCAGAAACGGCAGATTGGGGGTCTTCTCCGCTGAAGAGGTGTTTGTGGGTATTCTAACTCTGAATATCCTTATTGCTATATCTCGGTTTTCGATGTCTATTAAGCTTGATACATTTGCATTCGGACTGTGTAACTTTTTGAAAGATGTTGAGTTGTCCCATACTTGTTGCTTAATTTTTTGGATGTGCACTGCAATCTGCTTTTTGGCCATTGTATATGATCTAGGTATAATTAGTTTCGTTGGCCGAATTGTTGAAATTTTTGCGTTTTTGTCTGCTATTTCGTTTCCTTTGATTCCAACGTGGCCTGGAATCCAGCAGATTTGTACTTTGCCTTTACTTTTATTACTTTATTCCTTATCAGCGTTGTCGTTTGTGAGATATTGTTATTGTTTTTAATAGCTTTTACGACACTTAGGCAGTTCGTATATATTATGGATTGGTTGTTTCTTATTTGGACCTCTTTAATTGCTTCAAGCAGAGACACTTGTTCTGCCACATATACTGGACAATAGCTTGGTAGCATCACCGTTTTTATTACCGTATTGTGTTCGATTATGGATAAAGCGACTCCGTTTGTTCCTTTTGTGGCATTTGTGAATATTGGCACTAATGTTTTCGTTTGTTCTCTATGCTCTTGGTATTATTTCCTATATGTTTCTTCACTAGTTTCCGTTTTTTTCTTTTCACTTAAGTGGTCTCCAGTTTCCACAGGAGATTTGGTCTTCCTCTTTTCTATGTCGACAGGCGGATATATCTAATTCTAGGTCCTTTATTGTTTATATGAACCAATTCAGACGTACTAACTTCTCAAACTTTCAATTGACTGAAACTAATTCCGAAGAAGCACATTATCAGCTGCACAGCTATCAGCACATTTCTAAGATTTGAAATAGTTATAAAAAATAGATTGAATTATTTTATTTCTAATAATAATATTTTAAGCGAGCAACAATTTGGTTTCCAAACGAAATCTAATACTACAGCTGCATGTCTGAATCTAACCGACTTTATATCGAAAAGTATTGACAGCAAAAAATATACAACTATATATATATAGTTGCGTATTCTTTGATCTACAAAAAGCATTTGATTGTGTTGACCACCAAATATTATTGCTTAAACTTGCTAACTTTAATTTTACCAGTATACAACAACAATTTATTAGATCATATTTACAAAACAGAATGCAAAGGGTTCGCATTAATAACACATATAGCTCGGAAAAGGTTATGTATAAAGGTGTACCGCAATGCTCGATTTTAGGATCGGATCTTTTTAAGATATATATTGATGAACTATTTCGTCTAAACTTAAAAGGAAATCTACAATTATATGCTGATGATGCGGTTCTAAAATACGCTGAAGCTAGTGAAGAAAGTACAAAACTTTCAATTCAAAACGATCTTGAAATAATTCAAGAATGGTTAAATAAGCATAGGATTGGTTTAAATGTAAAGAAAACTAAAATAATTATTTTCCAAAATAAATCGAGGAATTTGGGAACAAATATACCTTTTGAAAATGAGAATATTGAAATTGTCAAAAATTTTAATTACTTAGGATTAAATATAGACTACAAATTAAACTGGTGCAATCACATTGATACATTGAATTCTTATATAAAATTACACATCTCTTATCTCAACCCAATTTGGGGTAGAGCCTCAAATGTATATCTAAACAAGCTAGATATCGTACATAAAAAAGCATAAAGGTAATTAATCGATACCCCATTCGACATCCGACAAGCTTGTTATACTGTAAACAATATATAAATTTAGCAAACATAAGTAAATATGAACTATATGTTTTATCGTTTAAGATTATTAATAATGCTATTAAGCATAACTTCATACTAAACAGAATGATTGATATTCATAACCGTAACACTCGTAAGAAAGCAAATTACTACTTTACATTATTCCGTACTAATAACCAAACAAATAATGTCGTATATAATTGTTTAAAAGCGTATAATGATCTTCCAGTGAATTTTAAACGGATTGAAAATCTAACTAAGTTTAAATCAATGATTAGAACATTTGTGTTGGAAGTTTAGCATCTTGGATTCAATTGTTGAACTGCATGCAAAAAAAAAAAAAAATCTGTTGTTGTTAAGGAGAATTAAATGAATTTAATTTAAAAACTTGATGAATGAGTTGTTTACTATATTAATTACTTATGTTAAATACTTGAAGATTTTATTTTTATCACAGTTGTTAAATAAAGGTTATTTTATTTGTTATATTTTTTCTTTTCTTATTTTTTGTTTTTTATTCTTTCTTTTATTAGATAAAAGAAAAAAAAAAGAAAAAAAAAAAGAAATCTTTATACTTTTTGATCTAAATTTTGAATTTAACAGACCATACAGCCCAGGCTACGGTCAAAGTAGTAACTTAATCCTAATGTTATTTGTTTCAAATGTTAATTAATTTATTGTAATTTATAAATACAAGAATAAAGAAACAAATAATCAATTTGCTTATAAGGCTTATTTTTCATATTCAATATTATAATAATAACTTTCACATGGAATAATTAGTTACGCAACAAAACAAAATTTTATTGCAACATAAGTGTTGCGTGAGAAGCCAAAGTAAAACACATAAAAACAAATATAACAAGCCAAAAAAAAAAATTTAATTTATTCTTTGCAATATGAGACTTTAGGTATAAAAAAAAAAAAGTTAAAATTTTTTTTTTCTTTTTGGATTTAAGTAATTTGAGTTTTGAAGTAAATTTTTAGTTATATTAAAAATAGAATTTTCATGTGGTGATTTTAGTTATTATTTTGGTTATTTAGTTATATTGGAATAGGATATATGACTGGGACAAATACCTGTTCTAAAAAAATGAAACAGTTTATGCCTCCACTCACAGTTTTCCAACATGAAACGAGGAGTGCAAAGAGTGTAAAGATGACGTAATACAGCATTCGGAAATTCTTTTGTCATTCGCACGTCGCGTTTATGGAACCTTATTTCGGTACATGTGTTCCCAAAAGTTGGTAATTCATTTGTGTACGATATAACGAAATACCTTAACATCCTTATTCAAAATAACTATCCAAATTTTTCCCTAATTATCCTAAGCAGAACTTCCCAAGTATAACTATAAAATTAGAAGACGTCAAAATAATAGAAAATTGTAAAAAAATTCTACATACGATCCACAGAGTACTTAAATACAAAAAGATTTCAAAATCAATGTTTTGTCAATAATAAAAATATATGTTTGTATATATATATACCTTAAAGCGTGGGGTCATTCAAGAAGGTATGTAAAGAACAAAAACGAAGAAACGTGGGCAGAATTTTTATAACGTACAAAGAAAGTAGTCCTTTCAAATAAATAAATTGTTGAAACTTAAAAGAAATATTTTGTATTTTTAAATTAACTATAGATTAACTTAGATATATAAGTGCGAATAAAAAAATCAATAAAGTGTTATAAATAAAGAATAAAACTATAATAATTGCTTTTATTTTTTTTCGAATTAAAACTATTATGCACAAAGATTTAGCGTTGAAGGCCTACAAAGTTCAATTGACACAAGAATTGTCGCCAGAAGATCATTCCATGTGTCAGGATTTTGCCAATTGGATACTGGAACAAAAAGACGATTTTCCAAAAACTATCGTCTTTTCGGACGAAGCACATTTCGAGATCGGTGGCTAGGATAATAATCAAAACTGCCGTATTTGGGGAGAGGAAAGCCCTCGCATAATCCAAGAGAAGCCAATGCATCCACAAAGAGTCACTATTTGGTGTGCATTGTGGTCTGATGGTGTGATTGGTCCGTACTTTTTCGAAAATGATGCTGGAAGAGCCATAACCGTTAACGGTACCATTTATTGCGACATGATCACAACTTTTTTATGGCCAAAACTGAAAAATATTGATACTAAAGATATGTGGTTTTACGAAGATGGGGCTACGTATCATACAGATAGAGAAACACTGCAATAACTTCATACAAAGTTTACAGACCGTGTTATTTCTAGATTCGGTGACGTGAATTAGCCTTCAAGATCCTGCGATTTGACATCGTTAGACTTCTTCCTCTGGGGCTATGTGAAACAACAGTTTTACAAGGATAATCCTCGAAACGTTGAAGCTTTGAAAGCAGAAATTATTCGAGTTATTGGTGAGGTAAAGCCGCAACTATGCCAGAATGTGACCGAAAATTTTGATAAAATAATCAGGTGCTGTAAAGACGCAAGAGGTGGTCACATGAGAGATATCATTTTCAGAGTATAAATGGCAAACATTGTATTTCAAAAATAAATAAAAACTTTTTTTAAAATAATAAACTTTTTAAAAATAAATAAAAACCAGTTTCAATTCAAGTTCTATGTCTTTTAATTATTTACTTCTGAAAACTCAATTTGAAAGACCCTTTATTTAGGGTCTTACTAAGCGGGCTAATGTGTATTAATTTATACTAAACTTACTACAAAATACCAAAAATTATATATTATTATGTATATGCAATATGGATAATATATAGCGTAGCCGATACAGTTATTGACACCCTTAAGAAAAATTTGATTTTGCGTTATTATAACTAATTAAAGCAAAGTGTTTAGAATAATTTTAATAAGATTAAATGATATTTAGGAACTTAACTTTTAGTATTAATTACTTATTTTAAGTTATTATAATTTAATAAATACAAAAAACAACTTTTTTCAAAAAATGGCTAAAAGGTAGAGTTTTTGACACCCCGAGTACAAATATTGACACGTGCAAATTGTACAATTCAAACTTTGATGCAATGTTTATAAAATAATTATCTTTTTTGGTTAAAATAAAAACAACGCTTTAAATGCTTTAAATATAACAATGTTTAAAAAATAATTCATTTATTTTTAAATTTATTTTTATTAAAAATTAAAAATTAAGTTAAAAATAAAAATCACAATTCTCCAGTAAAACCTTCATGGTAAAATTAAAATTAAAATAACACAACTAAAATTTTTTTTAATTAATACTTCAAATAGCTATATAGCTATTATTTCCTTATACTAATTATTTTAATTTGTTTAATTAGATTTATTTGCGAATTTCAACAGTTTTTAAGCGGCTTAAAAGCAGCAACATCGGCTGGTTGAAGAATTTGTGTTGCATTGGGATACAAAGCTATTCAAATAATTCCTAATTTATCGCAAAGTTTACTGACATTAAATGTAAGATGAGTGCTATGACCGTCAACAAAATAAATTATTGGAAATTGTGCCCCTGTCTTTATTACATATGGATTAGAAACTTTGGATATGTACTCGTAGATAATTTCTTTGGTCATCCATCCATTTTCGCTAACACCAAGGCCCCATGCTTTTGGTAAAGATTTTCCTATTTCTTCGGGTACTTCCTATTTACTCGGGTTTATATGGATAAATTACCATAGGAGGAACCATTTTGTCAGAAGCTGGGAAAGAGAACATCACGGTTAAATTGGCCTTAGCTACTCTTCGGTCTACTTCATATATATTTCTGGCCCCTTTCGCAGCGAGGGCAACCTTGGTTTTTGGCCATAACAAAAAATTGGTTTCGTCGGCCTGCTTCATCCAAAATGTTCAACCAATTATTTTCCACTAAAAATTTTTCGATACAAACAAACCATGACCTTATATCATCAGCTGCAACTGTAGAACTTGCCGAAGTAACAGGATTTGGTGTTCTAAAACTTATCTTCGGATGTCTCCGAAAAAAAGCTTTATACCAACCATCTCCGAGAACATTCTTTTCTCCGAAGGGGTGTTCTCTTGGAGCATCCGTTAGGAACTCCTTTACAGCGTGTAAAACATCTTCTTTTCTTTTCGAAAATCCTTTTTTTGCGTCGTGAGTATCCAGTTTTCAATGATGTTCTCTTCATCTTCCGTTAAAACTGTTGAGGGACCTGGGCGAGTCTTAATAAATTTAGGGCCAAGTCGGAAGATTAATGTTGCTCTAGGTATCCCATATACCTTTGCCGCTTTTTTTATTGACATGCCGTTCTTTATTTCAATGAGGGCTTTTTGGAGCTGTTCTTCATCATATTTTAAATTTTTTCTTGGCATTTTAGCAGCTAAAGTATTAACAAAATTTTTATTTTTTTTGTTAAAAAGCGTATTTAAAATTAATTTAATTTTAAGATATATTTTTATGAAAGATTTAATATACCCACATTTATTGACACCATCGATGTACTTCCATAGAAACAATTATTGATACCACGGTGTCAATAATAGAATAAGCGGAATATACCTTCTACGTCCACGAATTATACGTATATATATTATATACGTAACAATATATATGATTGTTATATAGCGCCATATACATTGCATTATTTCTTTAAAAATATTTCATTCATACAATAATTTCTTATAAATACAACATAATACGTATATCCGCCGCTATATATATATATATATATATTTCATATATAAATATATATATATATATATGTGGGGTGGATATTTTTTCACAACAACAAAAATAAAAAAAAATATCACCAATTAAAAATAAAAAAACACTTACTTATATACAGCACTAGTTAATATATATTTTTTTGGTTATTATCCAAATCTGCATACATGATACACCTAAAAAGAATATTATTTTATAACTAATAATAAAATAATATTTTATACTTATCTTTTGCAGCTCCACATCTCTAGTAGCTCAGAGATGTATATTTCCATCCACTATTATTAATCTAATTTTCTTTCTTATTACATTAAATTTGCTTCTTGTTTATTTATATTCAAATTCAAAATATAAATAATTTGACATTTTCATCACAACATATTTGAGCGAAACAACAACATTTTAAGAGATGGCATTATTTGATAAACGTTTGCCGCTGGGGGAGCAAAGTAGTGTTTATTGAAATTAAATAAATCAATCAATGGAGATTAATCATCTAAATTTAAGTTTAAAGGTGAATGAACTCTTTTCATTTTTTTATCTAAAGCTATTATTTTTGATTATTATAAAAGAAGAAAAGAAATTGGAAAGAAGGATTGGTATCCGTGGACGTAGAAGGTGAAACACCTAAAGCTAAAACATTAATCATATAATTATCATATAATGTCATCTCTTAAAATGTTGTTGTTTCGCTCTAATATGTTGTGATGACAAATGTCAAATTATTTATATTTTGAATTTGAATATAAATAAACAAGAAGCAAATCTAATCTAATAAGAAAGAAAATTAGATTAATAATAGTGGATGGAAATATACATCTCTGAGCTACTAGAGATGTGGAGCTGCAAAAGACAAGTATGAAATATTATTTTATTATTAGTTATAAAATAATATTCTTTTTAGGTGTATCATGTATGCAGATTTGGATAATAACCAAAAAAAATATATTAACTAGTGCTGTATATAGGTAAGTGTTTTTTATTTTTAATTGGTGATATTTTTTTATTTCTGTTGTTGTGAAAAAATATCCACCCCACATATATATATATATATATTTATATATGAAATATATATATATATAGCGGCGGATATACGTATTATGTTGTATTTATAAGAAATTATTGTATGAATGAAATATTTTTAAAGAAATAATGCAATGTATATGGCGCTATATAACAATCATATATATTGTTACGTATATAATATATGTATAACATATTTTGTATAATATATGTATAACAATACTATATACAATACATATTATGGTTATCCATATATTATACAAAATACTAAATATATATATTAATATGTATATGCAATGTTATATATATATTATCCATATTGCATATACATAATAATATATAATATTTGGTATTTTGTAGTAAGTTTAGTATAAATTAATACACATTTGCCCGCTTAGTATTAAATAAAGGGTCTTTCAAATTGAGTTTTCAGAAGTAAATAATTAAAAGACATAAAACTTGAAATGAAACTGGAAAAGTTTTTATTTATTTTTGAAGTACAATGTTTGCCATTTATACTCTGAAAATGATATCTCCCATGTGACCACCTCTTGCGTCTTTACAGTATATGATTATTTTATCAAAATTTTCGGTCACATTCTGGAACAGTTGCGGCTTTACCTCACCAATAACTCGAATAATTTCTGCTTTCAAAGGTTCAACGTTTCGAGAATTATCCTTGTAAAACTGTTGTTTCACATAGCCCCAGAGAAAGAAGTCTGACGATGTCAAATCGCAGGATCTTGAAGGCTAATTCACGTCACCGAATCTAGAAATAACACGGTCTGTAAACTTTGTATGAAGTTATTGCAGTGTTTCTCTGTCTGTATGATACGTAGCCCCATCTTCGTGAAACCACATATCTTCAGTATCAATATTTCCCAGTTTTGGCCATAAAAAAGTTGTGATCATGTCGCGATATATGGTACCGTTAACGGTTATGGCTCTTCCAGCATCATTTTCGAAAAAGTACGCACCAATCACACCACCAGACCACAATGCACACCAAACAGTGACTCTTTGTGGATGCATTGGCTTTTCTTGGATCAATTCTCTTGGCAGCAATTCTTGGTTCAATTGAACTTTGCCTTCAACGTAAAATCTTTGTGCATAATAGTTTTAATTCGAAAAAAAAACAAAAGCAATTATTATAGTTTTATTTTTTATTTATAACACTTTATTTATTTTTTTATTCGCGCTTATATATTTTTTTTCATTTTATATTATTTTTTTCCTTATTGCCCCTTTTGGGAGCATAGGATATCTACTAGGCTAGGATAACTCCATCTGATTCTATTCGGAGCAGTTATTTTTGCTTCCTCCCATGTTTTTTCATTTGAGGTTAGTTCCTCTAGTATCGTACGCCTCCAGGTGTTATTGGGGCGACCTCGTCTTCGGGTTCCTTGTGGGTTCCAATCTAGTGCTTCCCTTGCTATACATTCTTGCGGCTTTCTAAGTTTGTGCCCTATCCATCTCCATTTTTTCCTTTTGATCTCTTGCCTAATCGGTTCTACTTTGGCAATCTTCCATAGATCATTATTATTTATTGTATTTATCCTGTATACTCTGCATACAATTCTTAGACGCTTATTAATGAAAACCTGTTGTTTCTGTGTAATGTTGTTCGTAACTAACCAGGTTTCACTTCCATATGTTAAGATGGTCTTTACGCAGGTTCTAAATATTCTCAATTTTATATCCCTGGGTATTTGTGTATTTTTCCATATTGGCTGTAAGTGGCCGAATATTGTACCCTGGCTTTTTTTGTTCTGTTTTCAATGTCGGCGTTTATGTTTCTGCTGTTATTTATAATGTAGCCTAAGTAGTGGAAGTTATCTACATATTCGAGTGGTGTGTTGTTTATCACTACATTTTACTCTACATTATCAAGTGGGTTGTTGATGTTGATGGCCATAGCTTTCGTCTTCTCGATATTTATTTCAATTCCCACACTTCGAGCAAATGTTACTAGTTGGTCTATTTTAGTTTGTATGTTATTTATTGTATGCGATAGCATGCAAATGTCATCGGTATAGTCTAGATTTTTTTTTGAGACTAATCTCTTTCATGATGTTATCTAGCACTACTGTGAAGAGAATTAGTGACATTGGGCAACCCTGCTTTACTCCTATGTTGATGATGAATGGTTCGTTGGTTTTATCATTGTGGAGTACTGAGAGTTTTGTCTCTTCATACATGTTCTGTATTATTTCTATTAATTTTTCCGGGAAATTTCGATTTCTAAGTGCTTTCCATAAGGCTTTTCTACTTATACAATCAAATGCTTTCTTGAAGTCGATGAACACCACGTATAATGGGGCTCGCCATTCTATTAATTGTTTAACGATGATTCTGAGCGTATTAACCTGGTCTATGCAGCTTCTATGGGGCGGAATCCTGCTTGTTCATCTCTTATTTGGTTCTCTAGTTTCTCCTGTAGCCTTGTTTGTATTATAGTTGCCATAATTTTGTAGATTGTGTTTAGCACTGTTATGCCTCTCAAGTTGTCGCACTTGGTAAGATCACTTTTCTTAGGAAGTTTGATGATTACTCCATTTTTGCATGTGGCCGGTAATGTACCCTCATCCCATGTCAATGAGATGTGAGGTTCTACCAGCTCGGCTGATGTTTCTGGGTCTATTTTTATAATTTCAGCTGAAAGAACATCTTCGCCTGTTGTTTTGTTTATTTTTAGCTTTCTTATTGCCTCTTTGATCTCTGTTTTGGATGGTTTATTTATTCTGATGTTGTAATTGTTGTTGTTGTTATTTGTTCGTCTGTCTTCTTCTTGGTTAGAATCGCTGGTATTACTTGTTTCTGCGAAGTGTGGCCTTCTTATTCGGGTTTGTTTTCGGGACATAGTTCAGCATTTTGGTCTTTGATTCGGTGATTTTTGTTGTTTCTTTTGTCAGTGAGATTTACGGTTTTAAGTATCTCTCTTGAGTTATTTTGTATTGCAGCCGTTTCAGCCTTGTTTGCGAGATCGTTAATGTATGTTATTTTGTCTCTTCTTGCAGCTCTTTTGACTTACTTAGTGATATTAATGTATTGTTGTCTTAAAGCGTTATTGATATTCAAATGTTGTTTTAGACTATTTCTTTGAGTGATTATGTTCCAGGTGTTATTGGAAACCCATATTTTTCTTTGTGGCTGAATTGTCCCGAGTTGTTCTTCTGCTGTGTTTTTGAGAGTCTTGACAATATGTTCCCTTGTGTGTGGTTGGCCTATTGGGAGGCTTTGGTGTATTGTTTCTATCATATTATTTCTTGCGTTTAATGTTGCGGAGTTCTTCATCTTTCTTCTTATATTTCTTCGTGATTTTCTTTTGTATTTGTGCCATATTCTAACATCTCCGGTTATTAATTTTAGGTCGCTTCCTATATCTGCACCTCTCTTATTTCTGACATCTTGCAGTCTGTTTCTTCATTTTCTGCTGATACATATATGGTCAATTTGCTTTTTTGTTTGACATTTTGGTGAGGTCCATGTATACTTATGCATGTCTTTATGGGGGAATAACGATAATTAGTTGGAATGTTTGGCATAAATTTATGAGTCTTTCTCTGTTATTATTTTTAACTTCGCAGCCATGTGGCTCTATTGTATCTTTTACAACTTGATTGTCTGATTCTGTTTTAGCATTGAAATCACCCATTAGATTCGTAATATCACCTTTTCTTAAGCTCTTTAACGCTGTTGTTAATTGTGCATAGAAGTCGTCTTTAATCTCATTTTCTGCGTCTTCTGTAGGTGCGTAGTATTGTATTACCAATATACATACTTTTAATTCTTGTCGCAAATCATGCCATGAGTATTCGAACTGATATTGGCTTTCAGCTGCTTAGTGAGTTGCGAAAATTTCTTGTTATTTTGGTACCTACTCCGCTTTCGCCCCCTTTATCTTTCCCACTGTATATAAGTTTATTACCATTTGTTGTTATTTCTTCTCCACTTTTGTTTCACCTCATTTCGCTAATTCCGAGGATATCTAAGTTGTATTTGCTCATTTGTTGTTCTATTTGCGCCAATTTGGATGCTTCTCGTAGCGTTCTTACATTACATTCTCCAATTCTTGTCCTTTTGACTGCATTAAATGTTGTTATCGTGATTTCATTTCTGTATCGGAGGCTCCGCCTTGTGTTTCGAATCGTTTTTTCCTTTTTTCGATTAAGTAAATAATTGATCTATTGTAATCTATCTACAAGATGTCTCTTCTTAATTTTTTCCCTGGTGTCATCTATCTTCTTTGGAATGCGTGCTACCATTGTAAGTGTGTATATGCCCTGAGAAATATGCCTTCTCTTATCAATTTTTGACATATGCACATGCATGTATATAGGTTATTGTTATTTTTTCAGTATTAATTATAAAGTTATAGAGTATAGCAAGAAACACGATTATAGGTATATTTTTATATTATTTGTTACTAATTATTTGTTGTTTATATTTTTAGGTATAGAATATTAGATTATAATTTTTTTTTTTTTAATTATATTATTTATTTATAATTATATATATATTAAATTATTGGATTATGGTATCTCCCACAGGAAATCGAACCCGAGTGATTAGATTGTAAGGTTACGCTCTAACCACCTAGGCTAAGTAGGAGATTCGCACATATATATATTATAGTTAATTTGAAAATACAAAATATTTCTTTTCATTCTTATTTTAATCCTTTAAGTTAGATTTCGTTTTTTACTTTTTTAAAAAAAGTGCAATGTACTGACCACATGCTTATTACTTTTCTATTTCTTCATATATAATATAGATCAGAACATTGCTTAAAAAAAATTAACGTTTGTCGTGAAATAAGAATAAGCAAAAAATATTTTTCAAGTACAACGTACTTTTTCTTTAAACGTTTTTTGTTTTGTTCGTAATATGAAACCGTAATAATATTTAAAATAAAAAAGGAGAAACATTATTAGAATTTAGTTTAAACGTAAGAAAGAGTTCTAACGTAAAGAGAGTTATATTATATCCTTCGTTTTAGGTTCTCTTCTAACCCTTCGTTGAGGGTTAGTAATGTTATAATTTATAATACCCCCACTGTTAGTTTGAGGCTCCGACGAAGTATTTATTACAATTTTTTGTTTTCATACTATTTTTTTTAAGACGAATAACATAGCTATTGCAAACATGATCTTTATGAAATTTATTGATGAGTTTAGTAAAATGTTTTCTGTTTTTTTATTCAAAATATTATTAATTTTATTTCTATTATCTGTAATGTGTCTTAAATGTATACTTTCAAAATTTAAATACTCTATGGTATTGTTTTCCACTATATTTGTGGTGAAGTAAAGTAGAATTACATTATCATTTATTGTAATGAATGAATTTTACATATAACGCGCCGTTTAAGCTAATTTTACAATTTTCCTCTTTTATTAAGTAACTCTCTATAACGGTGAAATTTGAGAATTACCTTGAAATATATATACATATAATACATTCTTATTATAATATATATATATATATATATATATATATATAACATACTAACATACTTATATATATATATATATATATATATATATAACAATACCAATTATAATAAGAATGTTGATATATATGACATATACATATGATATATACATATATATCAACATTCTTGTTATCTATACACCATTCATTCATTAGTGACATATACCATATGTAAATAAACATGATATATAAGTACATAAGTATCATATAACTACGAATTCTACAAGAAACCGTTAAATTTTTTATTCATTAAACATTTTTTGTACTGCGCATTATCCTCAACAATTTTAAATTATCGAGTAAACAAAAATAATTCAAATAAAAAATCGTTGAAGAAATTGTTAGAAAAATTAAAGAAAGATCAAGTCACACTTTCGTCAATTTTAAGGTAATCCTATAATTTAATTTTTATGTATTAGTTCAAAAAAATTTGAACCGGTTTTAAACAGGGGCTTTACACAGGAACAGGGGTTTAAAAATAGGGAATTTTCAGTTTTTGACCCTTTACACTCCTGACTTGTTTCCAAACCTCTAATCAATTTCATGTTTCCTTGAACCGTTTAGAAGATAGAAGAGTTAAAGGTTTTGCAATAATTCAGTTTTGTATAACGGTAAATTATAACACCGTATAGCACATCTATATATTTATTATATACATATTTGTAAAGCTCATAACAGCATCTATCGTTTGGTATTTTCAGATTGAAGATATACCTTATAGAACTTGTGTTATAACAATTTAGATATAAAGCTTTTTCGAACTTTGGGAGACTGTAGCTCCGTGGATGGAGTTACAGAAAAAAATTCTTATATAAAATTAATTAATTTAGGATACCTATCCGTAATTAAAATTTTCTGACTCTACTTCAAACGATGCAGAACTTTTAAAAAATTGAAATAAAAAATATGGAGATCAAAGAGCTACCCGAGAGCTACCCGAAGCTACCCGAACTACCGTAAGAGTTACCCGAAGTCTTGATTGGAACTCAACCAAAAAAAATAGAGAACCCACAAATTTATCCCACAATAGTTAGGGTTAATTTCAATACTCTATCCTTCTTAGTTAGCGTTTTTGAGTTAGCGTTCTGACGGGCGGAAGGACGGGCAAACCTTAATCTACTCAGAATTTGATTCTGATCCTATCCATGGCTTTGAAGGTACATCTAGCTAGCTTATTTCGAAGTGTTACAAACGGAGGAGTAATTTTATTATATTCGATACTTATCGTAAGGGTATAAACAAAAAGAGATAAAGGGATAACTGATTATATAAATTAAATTAACTACTGATTATTTTTGGACCTTCTGATTCTCCAATTTAAAATTAGGAAAATTATATTTATTTTTTAAATTGTGGTATAGTTCATTTATACCTCTGTTATTCTATTGTGTTATTCCAATATTGAAAACTGAACATTTATTTAATTTAAAAGATTTATGTTTGACAAAATGTTTAAGGTAAGTATTTTGGATACCAATTTTTTTTTTAATACTAATCATTTTGTTTGGTATTGATCTTTTAAAATGAGAATAAAAAGATTCTCGTTAGGAGTTGGGTTAATTAATGTTTTTCTTGTTTTTTTTTCTAACCACATTTTATAATATGTTTATATATTATTTGTTTGAATATTAGCTTTTATTATTTGGACTGAATTTGGTTCGTCTTTAAACTCTTGTTTAAAGTACGCAATTATACAGATCAACACTGTGGGAAATAAAAAAAAACCATTGTTATTCTTCAATTAATATTTGTAAAATTGTTCAAAAAAATAAATTTCATATCAGAAAAGTTATTTGTGACACAAATTGTGAGATCATTATTAATTTCGATAAGCTTCCTAGTTTAACCATGAAACTTGCTCTTTATTCTTTTCTGCGGATTGATCCAAAAGTTGAATAGTTCTTGGTCCACTATTTTTTGTCGCATTATTTTTCTTTTTTGATTAAATTTTTTTTTTATTTTTAAATTTTCAAAAAGGTTTTATTTAAAAAAAAAATATTGTATTTTTTTTTTTTCAATGAATTGCATTTAATAATAAATTTTATTTTATTTATTTTTCTGTTGTATCAGACTGCTTAAATCAAGCATCAGTTATGTTGTTCATTTAGTGAACTAACACAACAGCTGAACTAATAACAACTGAAAAAGTCATCATTCACAAGGATTAGTATGTTAGTAAATGATGTTAGACGTTAGAAAAACTTAATACTTAATTAGTTATTACCACTGTTAGTAAATACTAATTAATGTTCAATGGTAATAAAAAAGAAAAAACCTAGCATTGCAAAAAACGAATCTAACATGCCAGAGAGATTAATGGGAGAAACGAATAAAATTGCAATGAGAGATTAATCATGCAGACTACGAGAATTTACCATGCTCTAAAGTCTGGCTCTCAGTGTTAATTTGTTAACGTTAATATCGAAGATTTCAAATTATTTAAGGAGTTCAAATTAATTTAAGAAAGTCTAGCTTCATATGGAGGAAGACGTATAGGGTCAGCCCAAGCAAGGTTGCGTAAAGCTAAACAAAGAAATCTTTGTTGGACTCATTCAATACGTGAAATGTCTATATCACAATACGGAGACCATACTTGACTTGAGTATTCAAGTATAGTTGTTATATAAGTAATGAAAAATTGCTTAGTGATATAGGGGTCAGAAAACTCTTTTGACCAGCGCATAATAAATCCAAGAGTTGAGTTAGCTTAATTTGAAAGAGATGGAGGAACTAGGTTATCTTAATACGACTGATTTGGTTAAAAAACCACGTTCCGGTAAGTTCTGGAGAAGACTGTGGTAAAAAGGTTGGAAACAGTCTGCTAGTTATCTGACATTGTATCTTCATAGCGCAAAGCCGATAGGTAACTATCAGTTCTACGTTTACTGTTAACAAATTAGTGACACTTCAATCACTGGGGGATGCCTAACAATTTTCATGATCTGAAGAAAATACAAAGTCTAGGTGTTTGTGACAGAAGTAATTTGTTGTAGATCAAGGTTATTTAAGCCATTAATAAAAATTCATTCAAAGTTTAGTGAAATATTAGTCAGCAATCAAGACATTATTTGTATCAGACCATAACCACGTAACATTTGGAAGATTGAAATTACCTATAGAAGATTATCAAATGTAGCAAATTTACAGTAAATATTGTTTATAGAAATAATGAGCCCATTATAACACTCAACATTGTTTTACTAGGTGAAATATATAAAAGTATAATGAATAAATTAGCATTTAAGTGTCTAAAGGAGATTTCAATACAAATCATTTGAAATAGCTCAGAAAATGGCAAATCGACTACACTACACGACTACGTACGAAGTTGAAATTCTTTTATTAGTATTCCAGGAGGCCAGCTATTATGATTTTAAATAAAGTGAAGTAAGTAGTCTGGAACAATTAATTTGAAAGAAGAGCAGCGTTTAGCTGCTATCTTTCAAATTGAAATACCGTTACGAATACAGTCAACGTTAACAATGGTGGTGATATGAGACGAATATAAATTTATTATTAGGAACCACTTGGATTATGAAGTGAAGACGATTACCTTCAAGTACAGTGACAACATTGTTATTATTATTATTATTTATATTAGGACTGCAGCGAAAAGGAGCCCTGTGTGCTCTGTTTCGATGCGGGCTGTACGGCTGAAGAGTTGACCCACACAGCAGGAACGGGGCGATGCTAGGTCTTCAGGACGGCACTGCAGATTGGGAGGGAATCAAGATGATTAAAATCCTGCAGGCCAACCTAAATAGGAGTAGGGCTACCAATGATCTTCTCCGCCAGGTGGCCAGAGAGAAGGGTATTGATCTACTGCTCATTAGTGAACTGTATAGTCATAACCACAGTTCTCCATGGTACCCAGATGACCTGGGGACAGCAGCTATATGGATCCCGGACCCGGGGAAACTTCCGGTGATGGAGCACGGACGTGAGCGAGGATTCATCTGGGTTAGGTGTAGGGAGGCAACTTTCATTAGCGTGTACTTCACTCCTAACGAATCAATTGGCGAATTCTTGGAGAAAGTGGGCGATCTTGAAGACATGATCCTTGATGGTTCTGGGGGCCTGGTGGTGGGCGGCGATTTCAATGCTAAGGCTTAGGAATAATATTCAATTTTCAATGAGGCTTTGGAGGCATCTGGAATGGTTTCCGAATATCCTGGCCGTCTAGAGGTGGCCACGTTTTGGAAATGGCGGCTAGGACGGGTTTATTCATCTTAAACACTGGTCTCGTGTCCACCTTTAGACGGCCAGGATATTCGGAAACCATTCCAGATGTCTCCCTAGCATAAGAGCAGCTCGCCCCATTTGTTCAGAACTGGCATGTGATCGAGAACTATACGGGCAGTGACCATCAGTATATCGTCTTCGAGTTGCGCGAAGGCCAGCATTGGCAAAAGGTTCATGTTGGACGCTCTCCCTGGGCCATGAATAGGGTTGACAAGGCTAGGTTCGCGCGCTCAGTTTCATGGGAGGTAGTGGCATCCATGGTAGCTGTCCGAGGGAACCGGAGCCGGTGCAAGGAGATCGCCGACTCAGCTTTGCCGCGCCATCAGCGGTAGTAAGGTTCGATGTTTAAGGAAGCTGAGGGAGGATGTCGAGGCAGGTCCATGGGGTTTGGGTTACAAAATTGTAACTCAAAAGCTTTGCATGAGAGGTGGCGTCGCCGCTATGGATGCTGCTTCCACGGAGAGAATAGTCCACGGACTATTCCCTGCACACCCGGTGCGGTTGAGAAGGAATGTGGGCTCCCGAGGCCAGATTGTTTACTTCTCCATGGTGGAGATTTAAACCGCCGTCTGCTATCTCAAGCCAAGGAGAGCACCCGGGCCGGATGGTGTACTGGGGGAAATATGGAAGCTAGTGTCACGGGCTGGCCATGAACTCTTGCTGAATATGTACAATGCGTGTCTTTTAGCGGGAGTCTTCCCTACCCGCTGGAAGACAGCGCGCCTTGTGCTGATCGGCAAGAGAAAGGGTGACCCGGAGCTTCCACCTTTCTACCGGCCGCTGTGCATATTGGATATGGTGGGGAAGATCTTGGAGAAGCTGCTTAGGGCGAGGCTGCATTCACGCTCGATGTGAGTAATGCTTTTAACTCTCTCAGATGGGTGGACGTCATCAGAGCACTGTAGGACGAGTTCCGGATGCCAGAAATTCCGGATGCCAGAATCACAAATTCAAAAAACGTCGGGAATTTGAATAAAATCGCGATTTAATTCTGCCAATATAATTTTTATATAGACTATCAGATAGAATTTTAAGTCTAATGTAGATATCAAGAAAGGTATTAAAATGGGCAATGAAATCAGTTTCTACATATTTTTTACATGAATTACGTTTTTACATTTTTTACGTTTGTTCCTCAAAGAACGTAATTCTTTAGATGACCATGGAGCTGAGTAGTTATAGTATTCATGAGATTTAGAAGGAATTGCTAAACGAAAACATGTTGTTAGCATCTCATAAAACCGTTTAAAGCACACGTTCAGATTTGATACAGACAAAATTGATTCCACATTGAGCGAGCCTATAAGTGAGTTTAAATATATGAAATCAGTTTTGGCAAAATCAACCTTTAGATAATTCTCAGAAGTAAAGGATTCATTGAAGAAGTTTATATTGAGAATTATATGTATAGAAGAATGATAGTCGGCTATATTAGTGACAGTTAAATCACTGGGGGATGCCTAACAATTTTCATGATCTGAAGAAAATACAAAGTCTAGGTGTTTGTGACAGAAGTAATTTGTTGTAGATCAAGGTTATTTAAGCCATTAATAAAAATTCATTCAAAGTTTAGTGAAATATTAGTCAGCAATCAAGACATTATTTGTATCAGACCATAACCACGTAACATTTGGAAGATTGAAATTACCTAGAACTAGAAGATTATCAAATGTAGCAAGTTTACAGTAAATATTGTTTATAGAAATAATGAGCCCATTATAACACTCAACATTGTTTTACTAGGTGAAATATATAAAAGTATAATGAATAAATTAGCATTTAAGTGTCTAAAAGAGATTTCAATTCAAATCATTTCAAATAGCTCAGAAAATGGCAAATCGACTACACTACACGACTACGTACGAAGTTGAAATTCTTTTATTAGTATTCCAGGAGGCCAGCTATTATGATTTTAAATAAAGTGAAGTAAGTAGTCTGGAACAATTAATTTGAAAGAAGAGCAGCGTTTAGCTGCTATCTTTCAAATTGAAATACCGTTACGAATACAGTCAACGTTAACAATGGTGGTGATATGAGAAGAATAGAAATTTATTGTTAGGGACCACTTGGATTATGAAGTGAAGACGATTACCTTCAAGTACAGTGACAACATTGTTATTATTATTATTACTATTATTATTATTATTATTATTATATTATTATTATTATATTATTATTATTATTGATATTAGGACTGCAGCGAAAAGAAGCCCTGTGTGCTCTGTTTCGATGCGGGCTGTACGGCTGAAGAGTTGACCCACACAGCAGGAACGGGGCGATGCTAGGTCTTTAGGACGGCACTGCAGATGGGGAGGGAATCAAGATGATTAAAATCCTGCAGGCCAACGTAAATAGGAGTAGGGCTACTAATGATCTTCTCCGCCAGGTTGCCAGAGAGAAGGGTATTGACCTACTTCTCATTAGTGAGCTGTACAGTCATAACCACACTTCTCCATGGTACCCAGAAGACCTGGGGACAGCAGCTATATGGATCCCGGACCCGGGGAAACTTCCGGTGAAGGAGCACGGACGTGAGCGGGGATTCCTCTGGGATAGGTGTAGGGAGGCAACTTTCGTTAGCGTGTACCTCACTCCCAACGAATCCATTGGCGAATTCATGGAGAAAGTGGGTAGTAAGGTTCGGTGTCTAAGAAAGCTGAGGGAGGATGTCGAGACAGATCCATGTGGTTTGGGTTACAAAATTGTAACTCAAAAGCTTGGCATAAGAGGTGGTGTCACCCCCATGGATACTGCTTCCACGGAGAGAATAGTCCACGGACTATTCCCTGCGCACCCGGCGAGGATGAGAAAGAGTGTGGACTCCCGAGGCCAGACTGTCTACTTCTCCATGGAGGAGCTTTAAACCGCCGTCTGTTCTCTCAATCCAAGGACAGCACCCGGGCCGGATTGTTTACCGAGGGAAATATGGAAGCTAGTGTTACGGGCTGGGCCTGAACTCTTGCTAAATATGTACAATGCGTGTCTTTTAGCGGGGGTCTTCCCTGCCCGCTGGAAGACAGCGCGGCCTGTGGTGACCGGCAAGGGAGAGGGTGAACCGGAGTTTCCACCTTTCTACCGGCCGCTGTGCATATTGGATACGGCGGGGAAGATATTGGAGAAGCCGCTTAGGGCGAGGCGGCATTCCGCTATGGAGGACGCAGGGGAGCTTTCTTCGCGGCAATACGACTTCAACCTGGCCGACCGGACTCTGACGTACGATACTTCGCAGGGGGCAAGGAGAAAGGAGGTTACTGCAGGGGCGGTGCAGAGGTCTGTCCTCGGACTAGATCTCTGGAACGCTGCTTATAATGGCTTGCTGCGTTTGGACATGCCCGACGAGACAATTCTTGTTGGGTATGCCGACGACGTGGCACTGTTTGTTGAGGCGAGGAGCGTGGAGGTGGCGGAGGTCAAGCTAAACCAAGTCATACGGCGCATCGGTGCATGAATAGCAGAGCGAGGGCTCTAAGCAAATTGGAGATCGTGGTCTTCACTAGGAGGAGGATAGCCACTGTTCTTTCGCTCCAAGTTGGGGAGGTAGTCATGTCGACGCCGGCGGTAAAATACCTCGGAGTGCTAGTGGACTGTAGCCTCAGGTTCCTCGAGCAGATTCGGGCGAAGGTGTATAAGGCGGCAGCATGCGTAACAGCACTGAGCCGGCTGATGGCCAACGTGGGAGGACCCAGGACTGGGAGAGGAGTCTCCTTATGTCATCGGTCCAGCCAGTCTTGCTGTACGGATCCGAGGTGTGGGCACATGCTCTAGCCAAGGAAATGTACAGGCAGAGGCTGGGCTAGGTACAAAGGATGGCCACTCTGAGGTTGGCGTTTGCCCACAGGACAGTCTCTGAACCGGCTGTCCTGGTAATTGCTGGGACTATACCGATTGCGCTATTGGAGTGGAAATCGGCGTACAACAGGCGCGGGGTAGGTGACCTGGCAGTAATCAAGGCAGAAGAGAGGTCATGCACGTTGGCAAAATTGCAGGCTCAGTAGAAACAGGAGGCAAGGGGCCGCTGGACGAGGACTTTGATAGCAGCGATCATGCAATTGGCGGAGCGGCGACACGGGGCGGTGGACTATCACCTCACGCAGTTTCTTTCCGGGCACGGCAACATCAGATCCTACATGAACAGAATTGGAAGGGTTAGCTGGGCGAAGTGTCTGTACTGCCCAGGTGTGCAGGATGACGAAAATATTTTTATTATTATTATTATATTATTATTATTTTTATTATTATTATTATTATTATTGGGGGGCAAAATTTGGCAGCGGCCCTAGTCCGGAGGTGTACCCAACATACCTGTGGGAAATGCTAGGTAGTGCCGATCTGTTAAAGCAGCTCTGCCAAGAAACCCAATCTCACCTCCTCGAAGGTAGGTAACATAGGTATCTGCCGGGTGCCCTCTGGTAATCTACTTTTGTGGACGCTGACGGCACAATAACCAGGCCCCTCAGTTGGGATAGGACGAGCGGGTAATGAACGCGACATCGTGGCGATATGTTGTGGGCTCGGGCTGAAAATCCAAGCTCGTCTGTACTCAAAATGAGTGGCGACTTGGTTGGCGTCAGTACTCAATAACTGGGCGGCCGAAGTATTGGTGCGGAGGGGAGTTGCTTCGCAAAATCAAAAACAAGGACCGGTTTATCAAAAAATGGCAATGGACAAAACAAAAGGTATATATACCACAGGTGGTAATTCAGTTATGCTGGAAAACCCACTCTCTAAGGAGGCCGATCTCATGGATTCTGGGGAAGATCATTTATTGCTATATACATCGGAGAATCATCAGCAACAGGGAACATCGAGGGACAACAGGAATCAACGAATTCAACAACAGGAAGCAACAGAGCAGAGAACACCAATAAGCGATCCATTCAGAAGAGGCGGAAATGTAGCACGGTCGCCGAAGCATTCATCCAAAGAGGGTAAGTTGAGGACGGAAAACCTCAAAAGCAGCGCCAAACAGGGAGGTATTTCTCTCCCTAACAAGCTTAGAAATATTATCTCAAAAAATAGAGCTCGAGATGGAGGTTTGTTCACTCTACTAAAAAAGGCCGAAGAGACCACTGAAGAGCCTGAGGTAAATGAAGAAAAAAAGCTGCTCAAAATACAAGAGGTCGCGGCCAAGATGGTACAAGCAGCCGCAAAGCAGAACAATATCACCATGGATATTAAGAACGGCCTCATGAGGTTGCAAGAATCCATGGAAAGCATATGGATATGCAGGAGGAAAATGAGGGAGGACAAAGAGAAGCATTTAACAAAGGTCACTAAAGTAACCAAATATGCTGTAGCAACACCTAGCGTGCGCAAGAGAATGAGAGAGCCATATAATAGCCCAAGGGGTCGCATGTACACACCCCCAGCTTCTAAAAAAGGCAAAGAAGCAGACGATGTGTAGTGGACTGTTGTCGGCAGAAAGAAGCAACACCAAAAATCGAGCGCCAATATAGGAACAAACAGCATGCCTGGTAAAAGAGGGTCAACGAGTAGCCAAAGGAGTCGGAAAAGAGCGGAAGCACTGGTGAAAAGAAGGAAAAAAAGGGAAAAAAGTTAGCAAAACCAAAGGTGAAGCTATTATAATCAAACCGGCGGAAGGGAAAACGTATGCCGAAATCTTCAAGAAGATAAAGGGAGGCGTCGATCCGGGGACTACAAAGACAGTCATCAAAGGGATCCGCAGAAAGGAGATGTTCTTGTGGAAATGAGCAAAGGATCCGCAGACAACGGAGAATTTAGTGAAGAACTGAAAAAGGTCTTGGGAGAAATGGCTGGGGTTAAAAGTTTAACGCCCAAAGCAACGCTCGAGATCAGGGACCTGGATAGCCTAACAACCCCTGAAGAGGTGCGAGGCGCTTTAGACAGAGATCTGAAAAAAAAGTGCAATGCAGACTGTTGCTTTCAAAACCTAACAGAGATTACAGTGGGATTAATAAGATGCAGGATCAGACTAAGAACGGAAGTTCCAAGGTGTTATAGATGTCTAAATTTCGGTCATATAAAAGTAGATGCAAGGACATTGATCGGAAAGATTTGTGCTCTAAGTGCGGACAAAAAGGGCATATCATGAAAAATTGTGTACAGGCCCCAAAATGTGTCCTTTGCGAAGTGAAGAAAGTGCAAGCGATTGACCATGTCTCGGGTTCGGGTACGTGTAAGGTCTTCCATGAGGCACTTGAGAAGATCAAATTGGTTCATTGGTTCAAATTGGTTCACTCAAGGAAATATGCATAGGAGTGTGGTGGCAGACGATCTCTTAACTCAGAATGTTCAGGAGAGAAAGACCGACGTAGTAATAATAAGTGAAAAGTATAGGAATAGAGACACCCCCAACTGGTTTTCTGATGCAACAAATACGGCGGCGATCTGGGTAGTAAGCCCAAACAAAATTAAAATCGAAAGCGATGGCAACGACTAAGGTTTTGTTTGGATCAAAAGCTGCAGGCTCACAAATATTAGCTGCTACTTCACACCAAACCAAACAAGGCAGAAAGGCACGAAAATGGAAAAATTAGAAGACGTAATAGCGGAAATAAGGGGGAACATAGTAGTGGCTGGAGATTTCAATGCTAAAGCCGTAGAATGGGGAGGACCACATACCAACAGCAGAGGGAAGCAAAATATGGACATGGCAGCCAGACAAAACCTGATAGTGTTAAATACAGGGACAACATCAACATTTCGACGTCCGGGGTAGACAGAAACGATACCAGATATAACACTAGCATGAGTTGACCTCTTGAATGGCATCCGGAAATGGGAAGTACTCGAGCACTACACTGGTAGCCATCACCAATACATATCATTCGAGTTACATGCTGCTCCGCCAGAGAGATTGAGAAGTCGAGACCTAAATGTTAGATGGAACGTGGAAAAACTTGATCTCAATAAAATGAGGTCGACTTTGAGTAGTAGCCTGAAAGAGTAAGGCAGTTCTCGCAAAATTTAGAGGGTAGAGCAAAAGCAGAAGCGGTGGTTAACTCAATGATGAACAGCATTGTAGGGGCCTGCGAAGTATCTATGCCACGGAATAAATGGAGAGAAAATAAGCACCCTGCATACTCGTGGACGGATGAAATAGCAGAAATAAGGAGGAAATACTTGCACCTACGTCGGGTGGCACAGCGGATCAGAAACAGACCAAAGGCGGCGATTGCATCGATGGAGCACAAGATAGTAAGAAAACAAGTCCGAATTGCCATAAAGAAAAACAAAATCAAAAAATGGAGAGAATTATGCGAAGAGGTGAATACCGAGCCGTGGGGTTTGGCGTACAAGATTGCAATGAAGAAATTGAAAGCTCCAGCAGCTGATAGTGCAATGACAGCAGGAAAAATGGAACTCATTGTAGATGCGCTTTTCCCCACACATCCAATAAGAAACGAGATATATTCAGCGTATATAAATGAGGAAATACCAGAATTCACCCTAGGGGAGCTAGAAGCAGCAGCGAGGTCTCTAAGGAACAAGAAAGTACCTGGACCTGACGGGACTCCTAACGAAGCCATACAAGCTGATGGCGCTGACTCTGTAGTAAAATAATAACAATAATAACAATAAAAATAATAATAGTAATAATAATAATAATAGTAATAATAATAATAATAATAATAATAAAAGTAATAGTAATAATAACAATAATTATAATAATAATAATTATAGTAATAATAATAATAATAGCTACTACATTGGAGCTATCTTTGGTTATATCATGCAAGTAAGGTGTTATATACTGCTGCACGTTGTAATCCACTGATGGCGCTGACTCTGTAGTATAATAATTATAATAATATTAATAAGAGCACTAATACCAATAATAGTAGCCGCTACAGTGACAGTGGGGGTTGCCTTCAATAATTACCTCATGTAGTACTACAATACTACTACTACATGTTGTAACTGTTGTGACAGCTTTAGTCACTGTTAGCAAAATAGTAATAATAATAGGCGGATTCATTGTTTCCTTACAGT